>OW121707.1:23785113-23865572 GCA_933228785.1 Lasioglossum pauxillum | reverse complement strand
ACGCAGCAGCAGCAGCACGCAGCAGCAGCAAGCAGCAGCAGCACGCAGCAGCACGCAGCAGCAGCATCATGCAGCAGCGTGCAGCAGCAGCAGCACGCAGCAGCAGCACGCAGCAGCAGCACCAGCAGCACGCAGTATCAGAACACAGCAGCAGCAGCACGCAGCAGCAGCAACACGCAGCAGCTGCAGCAGCAGCTGCAGCAGCAGCTGCAGCAGCAGCTGCACGGAGTAGCACCAGCACGCAGCAGCAACACGCAGCAGCAGCAGCACGCAGCAGCAGCAACAGCACGCAGCAGCACGCAGCAGCAGCAGCACGCAGCAGCAGCACGCAGCAGCAGCAGCACGCAGCAGCAGCAAGCAGCAGCAGCACGCAGCAGCACGCAGCAGCAGCATCATGCAGCAGCGTGCAGCAGCAGCAGCACGCAGCAGCAGCACGCAGCAGCAGCACGCAGCAGCAGCACGCAGCAGCAGCAGCACGCAGCAGCAGCACGCAGCAGCAGCAGTACGCAGCAGCAGTAGCACGGAGCAGCAGCACCCAGCAGCAGCACGCAGCAGCAGCAGCATGCAGCAGCAGCAGCACGCAGCAGCAGCAGCACACAGCAGCAGCAGCACGCAGCTGCAGCACGCAGCATCAGCAGCAGCACGCAGCAACAGCAGCAGCACGCAGCAGCAGCAGCGCGCAGCAGCAGCATGCAGCAGCAGCAGCACGCAGCAGCAGCACGCAGCAGCAGCAGCACGCAGCAGCAGCACGCAGCAGCAGCAGCACGCAGCAGCAGCAGCGCGCAGCAGCAGCACGCAGCAGCAGCACGCAGCACGCAGCAGCAGCAGCACGCAGCAGCAGCAGCACGCAGCAGCAGCAGCACGCAGCAGCAGCAGCACGCAGCAGCAGCAGCACGCAACAGCAGCAGCACGCAGCAGCAGCAGCACGCAGCAGCAGCAGCGCGCAGCAGCAGCACGCAGCAGCACGCAGCAGCAGCAGCACGCCGCAGCAACAGCACGCAGCAGCAGCAGCACGCAGCAGCAGCAGCGCGCAGCAGCAGCACGCAGCAGCAGCAGCACGCAGCAGTAGCAGCACGCAGCAGTAGCAGCACGCAGCAGTAGCAGCACGCAGTAGCAGCAACATGCAGCAGCAGCAGCACGCAGCAGCGGCAGCAGCACGCAGCAGCAGCAACACGCAGCAGCACGCAGCACCAGCAGCACGCAGCATCAGAACGCAGCAGCAGCAGCACGCAGCAGCAGCAACACGCAGCAGCTGCACGGAGTAGCACCAGCACGCAGCAGCACGCAGCAGCACGCAGCAGCAGCATCATGCAGCAGCGTGCAGCAGCAGCAGCACGCAGCAGCACCACGCAGCAGCAGCACGCAGCAGCAGCAGCACGCAGCAGCAGCACGCAGCAGCAGCACGCAGCAGCAGCAGCACGCAGCAGCAGCACGCAGCAGCAGCAGCACGCAGCAGCAGCACGCGGCAGCAGCACACAGCAGCAAAAAGCAGCAGCAGCACGCAGCAGCAGGAGCACGCAGCAGCAGCAGCACGCAGCAGCAGGAGCACGCAGCAGCAGCAGCACGCAGCAGCACCAGCACGCAGCAGCAGCAGCACGCAGCAGCACGTAGCAGCAGCAAGCAGCAGCGGCAGCACGCAGCAGCAGAAGCACGCGGCAGCAGCACACAGCAGCAAAAAGCAGCAGCAGCACGCAGCAGCATTAGCACGCAGCAGCAGCAGCACGCAGCAGCAGGAGCACGCAGCAGCAGCAGCACGCAGCAGCACCAGCACGCAGCAGCAGCAGCACGCAGCAGCACGTAGAAGCAGCAAGCAGCAGCGGCAGCACGCAGCAGCAGCAGCACGCAGCAGTAGCAGCACGCAACAGCAGCAGCACGCAGCAGCACCACGCAGCAGCAGCAGCACGCAGCAGCAGCACCAGCATCACGCAGCATCAGAACACAGCAGCAGCAGCACGCAGCAGCAGCAACACGCAGCAGCTGCAGCGGCAGCTGCACGGAGTAGCACCAGCACGCAGCAGCAACACGCAGCAGCAGCAGCACGCAGCAGCAGCAACAGCACGCAGCAGCACGCAGCAGCAGCAGCACGCAGCAGCAGCACGCAGCAGCAGTAGTACGCAGCAGCAGTAGCACGGAGCAGCAGCACCCAGCAGCAGCACGCAGCAGCAGCAGCATGCAGCAGCAGCAGCACGCAGCAGCAGCACGCAGCAGCAGCAGCACACAGCAGCAGCAGCAGCACGCAGCATCAGCAGCAGCACGCAGCAACAGCAGCAGCACGCAGCAGCAGCAGCGCGCAGCAGCAGCACGCAGCAGCAGCACGCAGCAGCAGCAGCATGCAGCAGCAGGCAGCAGCAGCAACACGCAGCAGTTACTGCACCAGCTGCACGGAGTAGCACCAGCACGCAGCAGCAGCAGCACGCAGCAGCAAACGCAGCAGCAGCAGCACGCAGCAGCAGCAGCACGCAGCAGCAGCAGCACGCAGCAGCAGCACGCAGCAGCTGCAGTACGCAGCAGCAGTAGCACGGAGCAGCAGCAGGCAGCAGCAGCAGCATGCAGCAGCAGCAGCACGCAGCACATGAGCACACAGCAGCAGCAGCACGCAGCAGCAGCACTCAGCATCAGCAGCAGCACGCAGCAACAGCAGCAGCACGCACCAGCAGCAGCGCGCAGCAGCAGCACGCAGCAGCAGCAGCACGCAGCAGCAGCAGCACGCAGCAGCAGCACGCAGCAGCAGCAGCATGCAGCAGCAGCAGCACGCAGCAGCAGCACGCAGCAGCAGCAGCACGCAGCAGCAAAAAGCAGCAGCAGCACGCAGCAGCAGCAGCACGCAGCAGCAGCAGCAGCACGCACCAGCAGCACGCACCAGCAGCACGCAGCAGCAGCAGCACGCAGCAGTAGCAGCACGCAACAGCAGCAGCACGCAGCGGCAGCACGCAGCAGCAGCACGCAGCAGCAGCAGCACGCAGCAACAGCAGCAGCACGCAGCAGCAGCAGCGCGCAGCAGCAGCAGCACGCAGCAGCAGCACGCAGCAGCAGCACTCAGCATCAGCAGCAGCACGCAGCAACAGCAGCAGCACGCAGCAGCAGCAGCGCGCAGCAGCAGCACGCAGCAGCAGCAGCACGCAGCAGACGCAGCAGCACGCAGCAGCAGCAGCACGCAGCAGCAGCAGCACGCAGCAGCAGCACTCAGCATCAGCAGCAGCACGCAGCAACAGCAGCAGCACGCAGCAGCAGCAGCGCGCAGCAGCAGCACGCAGCAGCAGCACGCAGCAGCAGCAGCACGCAGCAGCAGCAGCACGCAGCAGCAGCAGCACGCAGCAGTAGCAGCACGCAACAGCAGCAGCACGCAGCAGCAGCAGCACGCAGCAGCAGCAGCACGCAGCAGCAGCACGCAGCAGTACGCAGCAGCACGCAGCAGCAGCAGCACGCCGCAGCATCATGCAGCAGCAGCAGCACGCAGCAGCGGCAGCAGCACCCAGCAGCAGCAGCACGCAGCAGCAGCAGCACGCAGCAGCAGCAGCACGCAGCAGTAGCAGCACGCAGCAGTAGCAGCACGCAGTAGCAGCAACATGCAGCAGCAGCAGCACGCAGCAGCGGCAGCAGCACGCAGCAGCAGCAACACGCAGCAGCACGCAGCACCAGCAGCACGCAGCATCAGAACGCAGCAGCAGCAGCACGCAGCAGCAGCAGCACGCAGCAGCAGCACGCAACAGCAGCAGCACGCAGCAGCAGCACGCAGCAGCGGCAGCACGCAGCAGCAGCACGCAGCAGCAGCAGCACGCGGCAGCAGCAGCACGCAGCAGCAGCACGCAGCAAAAAGCAGCAGCAGCACGCAGCAGCAGCAGCACGCAGCAGCAGCAGCACGCAGCAGCACCAGCACGCAGCAGCAGCAGCACGCAGCAGCAGCAGCGCGCAGCAGCAGCAGCACGCAGCAGCAGCACGCAGCAGCAGCACTCAGCATCAGCAGCAGCACGCAGCAACAGCAGCAGCACGCAGCAGCAGCAGCGCGCAGCAGCAGCACGCAGCAGCAGCAGCACGCAGCAGACGCAGCAGCACGCAGCAGCAGCAGCACGCAGCAGCAGCAGCACGCAGCAGCAGCACTCAGCATCAGCAGCAGCACGCAGCAACAGCAGCAGCACGCAGCAGCAGCAGCGCGCAGCAGCAGCACGCAGCAGCAGCACGCAGCAGCAGCAGCACGCAGCAGCAGCAGCACGCAGCAGCAGCAGCACGCAGCAGTAGCAGCACGCAACAGCAGCAGCACGCAGCAGCAGCAGCACGCAGCAGCAGCAGCACGCAGCAGCAGCACGCAGCAGTACGCAGCAGCACGCAGCAGCAGCAGCACGCCGCAGCATCATGCAGCAGCAGCAGCACGCAGCAGCGGCAGCAGCACCCAGCAGCAGCAGCACGCAGCAGCAGCAGCACGCAGCAGCAGCAGCACGCAGCAGTAGCAGCACGCAGCAGTAGCAGCACGCAGTAGCAGCAACATGCAGCAGCAGCAGCACGCAGCAGCGGCAGCAGCACGCAGCAGCAGCAACACGCAGCAGCACGCAGCACCAGCAGCACGCAGCATCAGAACGCAGCAGCAGCAGCACGCAGCAGCAGCAGCACGCAGCAGCAGCACGCAACAGCAGCAGCACGCAGCAGCAGCACGCAGCAGCGGCAGCACGCAGCAGCAGCACGCAGCAGCAGCAGCACGCGGCAGCAGCAGCACGCAGCAGCAGCACGCAGCAAAAAGCAGCAGCAGCACGCAGCAGCAGCAGCACGCAGCAGCAGCAGCACGCAGCAGCACCAGCACGCAGCAGCAGCAGCACGCAGCAGCACGCAGCAGCAGCAGCACGCAGCAGCAGCACGCAGCAGCAGCAGCACGCAGCAGCAGCACGCAGCAGCAGCAGTACGCAGCAGCAGTAGCACGGAGCAGCAGCACGTAGCAGCAGCACGCAGCAGCAGCAGCACACAGCAGCAGCAGCACGCAGCAGCAGCACTCAGCATCAGCAGCAGCACGCAGCAACAGCAGCAGCACGCAGCAGCAGCAGCGCGCAGCAGCAGCACGCAGCAGCAGCACGCAGCAGCAGCAGCACGCAGCAGCAGCAGCACGCAGCAGCAGCAGCACGCAGCAGCACGCAGCAGTAGCAGCACGCAGCAGTAGCAGCACGCAGTAGCAGCAACATGCAGCAGCAGCAGCACGCAGCAGCAGCAGCAGCACGCAGCAGCAGCACGCAGCAGCAGCAGCACGCAGCAGCAGCAAGCAGCAGCAGCACGCAGCAGCACGCAGCAGCAGCATCATGCAGCAGCGTGCAGCAGCAGCAGCACGCAGCAGCAGCACGCAGCAGCAGCACCAGCAGCACGCAGTATCAGAACACAGCAGCAGCAGCACGCAGCAGCAGCAACACGCAGCAGCTGCAGCAGCAGCTGCAGCAGCAGCTGCAGCAGCAGCTGCACGGAGTAGCACCAGCACGCAGCAGCAACACGCAGCAGCAGCAGCACGCAGCAGCAGCAACAGCACGCAGCAGCACGCAGCAGCAGCAGCACGCAGCAGCAGCACGCAGCAGCAGCAGCACGCAGCAGCAGCAAGCAGCAGCAGCACGCAGCAGCACGCAGCAGCAGCATCATGCAGCAGCGTGCAGCAGCAGCAGCACGCAGCAGCAGCACGCAGCAGCAGCACGCAGCAGCAGCACGCAGCAGCAGCACGCAGCAGCAGCACGCAGCAGCAGCAGCACGCAGCAGCAGCACGCAGCAGCAGCACGCAGCAGCAGCAGTACGCAGCAGCAGTAGCACGGAGCAGCAGCACCCAGCAGCAGCACGCAGCAGCAGCAGCATGCAGCAGCAGCAGCACGCAGCAGCAGCAGCACACAGCAGCAGCAGCACGCAGCTGCAGCACGCAGCATCAGCAGCAGCACGCAGCAACAGCAGCAGCACGCAGCAGCAGCAGCGCGCAGCAGCAGCATGCAGCAGCAGCAGCACGCAGCAGCAGCACGCAGCAGCAGCAGCACGCAGCAGCAGCACGCAGCAGCAGGAGCACGCAGCAGCAGCAGCGCGCAGCAGCAGCACGCAGCAGCAGCACGCAGCACGCAGCAGCAGCAGCACGCAGCAGCAGCAGCACGCAGCAGCAGCAGCACGCAGCAGCAGCAGCACGCAGCAGCAGCACGCAGCAGCAGCAGCATGCAGCAGCAGCAGCACGCAGCAGCAGCACGCAGCAGCAGCACGCAGCAGCAGCACGCAGCAGCAGCAGCACGCAGCAGCAAAAAGCAGCAGCAGCACGCAGCAGCAGCAGCACGCAGCAGCAGCAGCACGCACCAGCAGCACGCACCAGCAGCACGCACCAGCAGCACGCAGCAGCAGCAGCACGCAGCAGTAGCAGCACGCAACAGCAGCAGCACGCAGCGGCAGCACGCAGCAGCAGCACGCAGCAGCAGCAGCACGCAGCAACAGCAGCAGCACGCAGCAGCAGCAGCGCGCAGCAGCAGCAGCACGCAGCAGCAGCACGCAGCAGCAGCACTCAGCATCAGCAGCAGCACGCAGCAACAGCAGCAGCACGCAGCAGCAGCAGCGCGCAGCAGCAGCACGCAGCAGCAGCAGCACGCAGCAGACGCAGCAGCACGCAGCAGCAGCAGCACGCAGCAGCAGCAGCACGCAGCAGCAGCACTCAGCATCAGCAGCAGCACGCAGCAACAGCAGCAGCACGCAGCAGCAGCAGCGCGCAGCAGCAGCACGCAGCAGCAGCACGCAGCAGCAGCAGCACGCAGCAGCAGCAGCACGCAGCAGCAGCAGCACGCAGCAGTAGCAGCACGCAACAGCAGCAGCACGCAGCAGCAGCAGCACGCAGCAGCAGCAGCACGCAGCAGCAGCACGCAGCAGTACGCAGCAGCACGCAGCAGCAGCAGCACGCCGCAGCATCATGCAGCAGCAGCAGCACGCAGCAGCGGCAGCAGCACCCAGCAGCAGCAGCACGCAGCAGCAGCAGCACGCAGCAGCAGCAGCACGCAGCAGTAGCAGCACGCAGCAGTAGCAGCACGCAGTAGCAGCAACATGCAGCAGCAGCAGCACGCAGCAGCGGCAGCAGCACGCAGCAGCAGCAACACGCAGCAGCACGCAGCACCAGCAGCACGCAGCATCAGAACGCAGCAGCAGCAGCACGCAGCAGCAGCAGCACGCAGCAGCAGCACGCAACAGCAGCAGCACGCAGCAGCAGCACGCAGCAGCGGCAGCACGCAGCAGCAGCACGCAGCAGCAGCAGCACGCGGCAGCAGCAGCACGCAGCAGCAGCACGCAGCAAAAAGCAGCAGCAGCACGCAGCAGCAGCAGCACGCAGCAGCAGCAGCACGCAGCAGCACCAGCACGCAGCAGCAGCAGCACGCAGCAGCACGCAGCAGCAGCAGCACGCAGCAGCAGCACGCAGCAGCAGCAGCACGCAGCAGCAGCACGCAGCAGCAGCAGTACGCAGCAGCAGTAGCACGGAGCAGCAGCACGTAGCAGCAGCACGCAGCAGCAGCAGCACACAGCAGCAGCAGCACGCAGCAGCAGCACTCAGCATCAGCAGCAGCACGCAGCAACAGCAGCAGCACGCAGCAGCAGCAGCGCGCAGCAGCAGCACGCAGCAGCAGCACGCAGCAGCAGCAGCACGCAGCAGCAGCAGCACGCAGCAGCAGCAGCACGCAGCAGCACGCAGCAGTAGCAGCACGCAGCAGTAGCAGCACGCAGTAGCAGCAACATGCAGCAGCAGCAGCACGCAGCAGCAGCAGCAGCACGCAGCAGCAGCACGCAGCAGCAGCAGCACGCAGCAGCAGCAAGCAGCAGCAGCACGCAGCAGCACGCAGCAGCAGCATCATGCAGCAGCGTGCAGCAGCAGCAGCACGCAGCAGCAGCACGCAGCAGCAGCACCAGCAGCACGCAGTATCAGAACACAGCAGCAGCAGCACGCAGCAGCAGCAACACGCAGCAGCTGCAGCAGCAGCTGCAGCAGCAGCTGCAGCAGCAGCTGCAGCAGCAGCTGCACGGAGTAGCACCAGCACGCAGCAGCAACACGCAGCAGCAGCAGCACGCAGCAGCAGCAACAGCACGCAGCAGCACGCAGCAGCAGCAGCACGCAGCAGCAGCACGCAGCAGCAGCAGCACGCAGCAGCAGCAAGCAGCAGCAGCACGCAGCAGCACGCAGCAGCAGCATCATGCAGCAGCGTGCAGCAGCAGCAGCACGCAGCAGCAGCACGCAGCAGCAGCACGCAGCAGCAGCAGCACGCAGCAGCAGCACGCAGCAGCAGTAGCACGGAGCAGCAGCACCCAGCAGCAGCACGCAGCAGCAGCAGCATGCAGCAGCAGCAGCACGCAGCAGCAGCAGCACACAGCAGCAGCAGCACGCAGCTGCAGCACGCAGCATCAGCAGCAGCACGCAGCAACAGCAGCAGCACGCAGCAGCAGCAGCGCGCAGCAGCAGCATGCAGCAGCAGCAGCACGCAGCAGCAGCACGCAGCAGCAGCAGCACGCAGCAGCAGCACGCAGCAGCAGCACGCAGCAGCAGCAGCGCGCAGCAGCAGCACGCAGCAGCAGCACGCAGCACGCAGCAGCAGCAGCACGCAGCAGCAGCAGCACGCAGCAGCAGCAGCACGCAGCAGCAGCAGCACGCAGCAGCAGCAGCACGCAACAGCAGCAGCACGCAGCAGCGGCAGCACGCAGCAGCAGCACGCAGCAGCAGCAGCACGCGGCAGCAGCAGCACGCAGCAGCAGCACGCAGCAAAAAGCAGCAGCAGCACGCAGCAGCAGCAGCACGCAGCAGCAGCAGCACGCAGCAGCACCAGCACGCAGCAGCAGCAGCACGCAGCAGCACGCAGCAGCAGCAGCACGCAGCAGCAGCACGCAGCAGCAGCAGCACGCAGCAGCAGCACGCAGCAGCAGCAGTACGCAGCAGCAGTAGCACGGAGCAGCAGCACGTAGCAGCAGCACGCAGCAGCAGCAGCACACAGCAGCAGCAGCACGCAGCAGCAGCACTCAGCATCAGCAGCAGCACGCAGCAACAGCAGCAGCACGCAGCAGCAGCAGCGCGCAGCAGCAGCACGCAGCAGCAGCACGCAGCAGCAGCAGCACGCAGCAGCAGCAGCACGCAGCAGCAGCAGCACGCAGCAGCACGCAGCAGTAGCAGCACGCAGCAGTAGCAGCACGCAGTAGCAGCAACATGCAGCAGCAGCAGCACGCAGCAGCAGCAGCAGCACGCAGCAGCAGCACGCAGCAGCAGCAGCACGCAGCAGCAGCAAGCAGCAGCAGCACGCAGCAGCACGCAGCAGCAGCATCATGCAGCAGCGTGCAGCAGCAGCAGCACGCAGCAGCAGCACGCAGCAGCAGCACCAGCAGCACGCAGTATCAGAACACAGCAGCAGCAGCACGCAGCAGCAGCAACACGCAGCAGCTGCAGCAGCAGCTGCAGCAGCAGCTGCAGCAGCAGCTGCACGGAGTAGCACCAGCACGCAGCAGCAACACGCAGCAGCAGCAGCACGCAGCAGCAGCAACAGCACGCAGCAGCACGCAGCAGCAGCAGCACGCAGCAGCAGCACGCAGCAGCAGCAGCACGCAGCAGCAGCAAGCAGCAGCAGCACGCAGCAGCACGCAGCAGCAGCATCATGCAGCAGCGTGCAGCAGCAGCAGCACGCAGCAGCAGCACGCAGCAGCAGCACGCAGCAGCAGCACGCAGCAGCAGCACGCAGCAGCAGCACGCAGCAGCAGCAGCACGCAGCAGCAGCACGCAGCAGCAGCACGCAGCAGCAGCAGTACGCAGCAGCAGTAGCACGGAGCAGCAGCACCCAGCAGCAGCACGCAGCAGCAGCAGCATGCAGCAGCAGCAGCACGCAGCAGCAGCAGCACACAGCAGCAGCAGCACGCAGCTGCAGCACGCAGCATCAGCAGCAGCACGCAGCAACAGCAGCAGCACGCAGCAGCAGCAGCGCGCAGCAGCAGCATGCAGCAGCAGCAGCACGCAGCAGCAGCACGCAGCAGCAGCAGCACGCAGCAGCAGCACGCAGCAGCAGGAGCACGCAGCAGCAGCAGCGCGCAGCAGCAGCACGCAGCAGCAGCACGCAGCACGCAGCAGCAGCAGCACGCAGCAGCAGCAGCACGCAGCAGCAGCAGCACGCAGCAGCAGCAGCACGCAGCAGCAGCACGCAGCAGCAGCAGCATGCAGCAGCAGCAGCACGCAGCAGCAGCACGCAGCAGCAGCACGCAGCAGCAGCACGCAGCAGCAGCAGCACGCAGCAGCAAAAAGCAGCAGCAGCACGCAGCAGCAGCAGCACGCAGCAGCAGCAGCACGCACCAGCAGCACGCACCAGCAGCACGCACCAGCAGCACGCAGCAGCAGCAGCACGCAGCAGTAGCAGCACGCAACAGCAGCAGCACGCAGCGGCAGCACGCAGCAGCAGCACGCAGCAGCAGCAGCACGCAGCAACAGCAGCAGCACGCAGCAGCAGCAGCGCGCAGCAGCAGCAGCACGCAGCAGCAGCACGCAGCAGCAGCACTCAGCATCAGCAGCAGCACGCAGCAACAGCAGCAGCACGCAGCAGCAGCAGCGCGCAGCAGCAGCACGCAGCAGCAGCAGCACGCAGCAGACGCAGCAGCACGCAGCAGCAGCAGCACGCAGCAGCAGCAGCACGCAGCAGCAGCACTCAGCATCAGCAGCAGCACGCAGCAACAGCAGCAGCACGCAGCAGCAGCAGCGCGCAGCAGCAGCACGCAGCAGCAGCACGCAGCAGCAGCAGCACGCAGCAGCAGCAGCACGCAGCAGCAGCAGCACGCAGCAGTAGCAGCACGCAACAGCAGCAGCACGCAGCAGCAGCAGCACGCAGCAGCAGCAGCACGCAGCAGCAGCACGCAGCAGTACGCAGCAGCACGCAGCAGCAGCAGCACGCCGCAGCATCATGCAGCAGCAGCAGCACGCAGCAGCGGCAGCAGCACCCAGCAGCAGCAGCACGCAGCAGCAGCAGCACGCAGCAGCAGCAGCACGCAGCAGTAGCAGCACGCAGCAGTAGCAGCACGCAGTAGCAGCAACATGCAGCAGCAGCAGCACGCAGCAGCGGCAGCAGCACGCAGCAGCAGCAACACGCAGCAGCACGCAGCACCAGCAGCACGCAGCATCAGAACGCAGCAGCAGCAGCACGCAGCAGCAGCAGCACGCAGCAGCAGCACGCAACAGCAGCAGCACGCAGCAGCAGCACGCAGCAGCGGCAGCACGCAGCAGCAGCACGCAGCAGCAGCAGCACGCGGCAGCAGCAGCACGCAGCAGCAGCACGCAGCAAAAAGCAGCAGCAGCACGCAGCAGCAGCAGCACGCAGCAGCAGCAGCACGCAGCAGCACCAGCACGCAGCAGCAGCAGCACGCAGCAGCACGCAGCAGCAGCAGCACGCAGCAGCAGCACGCAGCAGCAGCAGCACGCAGCAGCAGCACGCAGCAGCAGCAGTACGCAGCAGCAGTAGCACGGAGCAGCAGCACGTAGCAGCAGCACGCAGCAGCAGCAGCACACAGCAGCAGCAGCACGCAGCAGCAGCACTCAGCATCAGCAGCAGCACGCAGCAACAGCAGCAGCACGCAGCAGCAGCAGCGCGCAGCAGCAGCACGCAGCAGCAGCACGCAGCAGCAGCAGCACGCAGCAGCAGCAGCACGCAGCAGCAGCAGCACGCAGCAGCACGCAGCAGTAGCAGCACGCAGCAGTAGCAGCACGCAGTAGCAGCAACATGCAGCAGCAGCAGCACGCAGCAGCAGCAGCAGCACGCAGCAGCAGCACGCAGCAGCAGCAGCACGCAGCAGCAGCAAGCAGCAGCAGCACGCAGCAGCACGCAGCAGCAGCATCATGCAGCAGCGTGCAGCAGCAGCAGCACGCAGCAGCAGCACGCAGCAGCAGCACCAGCAGCACGCAGTATCAGAACACAGCAGCAGCAGCACGCAGCAGCAGCAACACGCAGCAGCTGCAGCAGCAGCTGCAGCAGCAGCTGCAGCAGCAGCTGCAGCAGCAGCTGCACGGAGTAGCACCAGCACGCAGCAGCAACACGCAGCAGCAGCAGCACGCAGCAGCAGCAACAGCACGCAGCAGCACGCAGCAGCAGCAGCACGCAGCAGCAGCACGCAGCAGCAGCAGCACGCAGCAGCAGCAAGCAGCAGCAGCACGCAGCAGCACGCAGCAGCAGCATCATGCAGCAGCGTGCAGCAGCAGCAGCACGCAGCAGCAGCACGCAGCAGCAGCACGCAGCAGCAGCAGCACGCAGCAGCAGCACGCAGCAGCAGTAGCACGGAGCAGCAGCACCCAGCAGCAGCACGCAGCAGCAGCAGCATGCAGCAGCAGCAGCACGCAGCAGCAGCAGCACACAGCAGCAGCAGCACGCAGCTGCAGCACGCAGCATCAGCAGCAGCACGCAGCAACAGCAGCAGCACGCAGCAGCAGCAGCGCGCAGCAGCAGCATGCAGCAGCAGCAGCACGCAGCAGCAGCACGCAGCAGCAGCAGCACGCAGCAGCAGCACGCAGCAGCAGCACGCAGCAGCAGCAGCGCGCAGCAGCAGCACGCAGCAGCAGCACGCAGCACGCAGCAGCAGCAGCACGCAGCAGCAGCAGCACGCAGCAGCAGCAGCACGCAGCAGCAGCAGCACGCAGCAGCAGCAGCACGCAACAGCAGCAGCACGCAGCAGCAGCAGCACGCAGCAGCAGCAGCGCGCAGCAGCAGCACGCAGCAGCACGCAGCAGCAGCAGCACGCCGCAGCAACAGCACGCAGCAGCAGCAGCACGCAGCAGCAGCAGCGCGCAGCAGCAGCACGCAGCAGCAGCAGCACGCAGCAGTAGCAGCACGCAGCAGTAGCAGCACGCAGCAGTAGCAGCACGCAGTAGCAGCAACATGCAGCAGCAGCAGCACGCAGCACGCAGCAGCAGCACGCAGCAGCAGCAGCACGCAGCAGCAGCACGCAGCAGCAGCAGCACGCAGCAGCAGCACGCAGCAGCAGCAGCACGCGGCAGCAGCACACAGCAGCAAAAAGCAGCAGCAGCACGCAGCAGCAGGAGCACGCAGCAGCAGCAGCACGCAGCAGCAGGAGCACGCAGCAGCAGCAGCACGCAGCAGCACCAGCACGCAGCAGCAGCAGCACGCAGCAGCACGTAGCAGCAGCAAGCAGCAGCGGCAGCACGCAGCAGCAGCAGCACGCAGCAGCACGTAGAAGCAGCAAGCAGCAGCGGCAGCACGCAGCAGCAGCAGCACGCAGCAGTAGCAGCACGCAACAGCAGCAGCACGCAGCAGCACCACGCAGCAGCAGCAGCACGCAGCAGCAGCACCAGCATCACGCAGCATCAGAACACAGCAGCAGCAGCACGCAGCAGCAGCAACACGCAGCAGCTGCAGCAGCAGCTGCACGGAGTAGCACCAGCACGCAGCAGCAACACGCAGCAGCAGCAGCACGCAGCAGCAGCAACAGCACGCAGCAGCACGCAGCAGCAGCAGCACGCAGCAGCAGCACGCAGCAGCAGCAGCACGCAGCAGCAGCAAGCAGCAGCAGCACGCAGCAGCACGCAGCAGCACCATCATGCAGCAGCGTGCAGCAGCAGCAGCAGCACGCAGCAGCAGCACGCAGCAGCAGCAGCACGCAGCAGCAGCACGCAGCAGCAGTAGTACGCAGCAGCAGTAGCACGGAGCAGCAGCACCCAGCAGCAGCACGCAGCAGCAGCAGCATGCAGCAGCAGCAGCACGCAGCAGCAGCACGCAGCAGCAGCAGCACACAGCAGCAGCAGCAGCACGCAGCATCAGCAGCAGCACGCAGCAACAGCAGCAGCACGCAGCAGCAGCAGCGCGCAGCAGCAGCACGCAGCAGCAGCACGCAGCAGCAGCAGCATGCAGCAGCAGGCAGCAGCAGCAACACGCAGCAGTTACTGCACCAGCTGCACGGAGTAGCACCAGCACGCAGCAGCAGCAGCACGCAGCAGCTAACGCAGCAGCAGCAGCACGCAGCAGCAGCAGCACGCAGCAGCAGCAGCACGCAGCAGCAGCACGCAGCAGCAGTAGCACGGAGCAGCAGCAGGCAGCAGCAGCAGCATGCAGCAGCAGCAGCACGCAGCACATGAGCACACAGCAGCAGCAGCACGCAGCAGCAGCACTCAGCATCAGCAGCAGCACGCAGCAACAGCAGCAGCACGCACCAGCAGCAGCGCGCAGCAGCAGCACGCAGCAGCAGCAGCACGCAGCAGCAGCAGCACGCAGCAGCAGCACGCAGCAGCAGCAGCATGCAGCAGCAGCAGCACGCAGCAGCAGCACGCAGCAGCAGCAGCACGCAGCAGCAAAAAGCAGCAGCAGCACGCAGCAGCAGCAGCACGCAGCAGCAGCAGCACGCAGCAGCAGCAGCAGCACGCACCAGCAGCACGCACCAGCAGCACGCAGCAGCAGCAGCACGCAGCAGTAGCAGCACGCAACAGCAGCAGCACGCAGCGGCAGCACGCAGCAGCAGCACGCAGCAGCAGCAGCACGCAGCAACAGCAGCAGCACGCAGCAGCAGCAGCGCGCAGCAGCAGCAGCACGCAGCAGCAGCACGCAGCAGCAGCACTCAGCATCAGCAGCAGCACGCAGCAACAGCAGCAGCACGCAGCAGCAGCAGCGCGCAGCAGCAGCACGCAGCAGCAGCAGCACGCAGCAGACGCAGCAGCACGCAGCAGCAGCAGCACGCAGCAGCAGCAGCACGCAGCAGCAGCACTCAGCATCAGCAGCAGCACGCAGCAACAGCAGCAGCACGCAGCAGCAGCAGCGCGCAGCAGCAGCACGCAGCAGCAGCACGCAGCAGCAGCAGCACGCAGCAGCAGCAGCACGCAGCAGCAGCAGCACGCAGCAGTAGCAGCACGCAACAGCAGCAGCACGCAGCAGCAGCAGCACGCAGCAGCAGCAGCACGCAGCAGCAGCACGCAGCAGTACGCAGCAGCACGCAGCAGCAGCAGCACGCCGCAGCATCATGCAGCAGCAGCAGCACGCAGCAGCGGCAGCAGCACCCAGCAGCAGCAGCACGCAGCAGCAGCAGCACGCAGCAGCAGCAGCACGCAGCAGTAGCAGCACGCAGCAGTAGCAGCACGCAGTAGCAGCAACATGCAGCAGCAGCAGCACGCAGCAGCGGCAGCAGCACGCAGCAGCAGCAACACGCAGCAGCACGCAGCACCAGCAGCACGCAGCATCAGAACGCAGCAGCAGCAGCACGCAGCAGCAGCAGCACGCAGCAGCAGCACGCAACAGCAGCAGCACGCAGCAGCAGCACGCAGCAGCGGCAGCACGCAGCAGCAGCACGCAGCAGCAGCAGCACGCGGCAGCAGCAGCACGCAGCAGCAGCACGCAGCAAAAAGCAGCAGCAGCACGCAGCAGCAGCAGCACGCAGCAGCAGCAGCACGCAGCAGCACCAGCACGCAGCAGCAGCAGCACGCAGCAGCACGCAGCAGCAGCAGCACGCAGCAGCAGCACGCAGCAGCAGCAGCACGCAGCAGCAGCACGCAGCAGCAGCAGTACGCAGCAGCAGTAGCACGGAGCAGCAGCACGTAGCAGCAGCACGCAGCAGCAGCAGCACACAGCAGCAGCAGCACGCAGCAGCAGCACTCAGCATCAGCAGCAGCACGCAGCAACAGCAGCAGCACGCAGCAGCAGCAGCGCGCAGCAGCAGCACGCAGCAGCAGCACGCAGCAGCAGCAGCACGCAGCAGCAGCAGCACGCAGCAGCAGCAGCACGCAGCAGCACGCAGCAGTAGCAGCACGCAGCAGTAGCAGCACGCAGTAGCAGCAACATGCAGCAGCAGCAGCACGCAGCAGCAGCAGCAGCACGCAGCAGCAGCACGCAGCAGCAGCAGCACGCAGCAGCAGCAAGCAGCAGCAGCACGCAGCAGCACGCAGCAGCAGCATCATGCAGCAGCGTGCAGCAGCAGCAGCACGCAGCAGCAGCACGCAGCAGCAGCACCAGCAGCACGCAGTATCAGAACACAGCAGCAGCAGCACGCAGCAGCAGCAACACGCAGCAGCTGCAGCAGCAGCTGCAGCAGCAGCTGCAGCAGCAGCTGCACGGAGTAGCACCAGCACGCAGCAGCAACACGCAGCAGCAGCAGCACGCAGCAGCAGCAACAGCACGCAGCAGCACGCAGCAGCAGCAGCACGCAGCAGCAGCACGCAGCAGCAGCAGCACGCAGCAGCAGCAAGCAGCAGCAGCACGCAGCAGCACGCAGCAGCAGCATCATGCAGCAGCGTGCAGCAGCAGCAGCACGCAGCAGCAGCACGCAGCAGCAGCACGCAGCAGCAGCACGCAGCAGCAGCACGCAGCAGCAGCAGCACGCAGCAGCAGCACGCAGCAGCAGCACGCAGCAGCAGCAGTACGCAGCAGCAGTAGCACGGAGCAGCAGCACCCAGCAGCAGCACGCAGCAGCAGCAGCATGCAGCAGCAGCAGCACGCAGCAGCAGCAGCACATAGCAGCAGCAGCACGCAGCTGCAGCACGCAGCATCAGCAGCAGCACGCAGCAACAGCAGCAGCACGCAGCAGCAGCAGCGCGCAGCAGCAGCATGCAGCAGCAGCAGCACGCAGCAGCAGCACGCAGCAGCAGCAGCACGCAGCAGCAGCACGCAGCAGCAGGAGCACGCAGCAGCAGCAGCGCGCAGCAGCAGCACGCAGCAGCAGCACGCAGCACGCAGCAGCAGCAGCACGCAGCAGCAGCAGCACGCAGCAGCAGCAGCACGCAGCAGCAGCAGCACGCAGCAGCAGCACGCAGCAGCAGCAGCATGCAGCAGCAGCAGCACGCAGCAGCAGCACGCAGCAGCAGCACGCAGCAGCAGCACGCAGCAGCAGCAGCACGCAGCAGCAAAAAGCAGCAGCAGCACGCAGCAGCAGCAGCACGCAGCAGCAGCAGCACGCAGCAGCAGCAGCAGCACGCACCAGCAGCACGCACCAGCAGCACGCAGCAGCAGCAGCACGCAGCAGTAGCAGCACGCAACAGCAGCAGCACGCAGCGGCAGCACGCAGCAGCAGCACGCAGCAGCAGCAGCACGCAGCAACAGCAGCAGCACGCAGCAGCAGCAGCGCGCAGCAGCAGCAGCACGCAGCAGCAGCACGCAGCAGCAGCACGCAGCAACAGCAGCAGCACGCAGCAGCAGCAGCGCGCAGCAGCAGCACGCAGCAGCAGCAGCACGCAGCAGACGCAGCAGCACGCAGCAGCAGCAGCACGCAGCAGCAGCACTCAGCATCAGCAGCAGCACGCAGCAACAGCAGCAGCACGCAGCAGCAGCAGCGCGCAGCAGCAGCACGCAGCAGCAGCACGCAGCAGCAGCAGCACGCAGCAGCAGCAGCACGCAGCAGCAGCAGCACGCAGCAGTAGCAGCACGCAACAGCAGCAGCACGCAGCAGCAGCAGCACGCAGCAGCAGCAGCACGCAGCAGCAGCACGCAGCAGTACGCAGCAGCACGCAGCAGCAGCAGCACGCCGCAGCATCATGCAGCAGCAGCAGCACGCAGCAGCGGCAGCAGCACCCAGCAGCAGCAGCACGCAGCAGCAGCAGCACGCAGCAGCAGCAGCACGCAGCAGTAGCAGCACGCAGCAGTAGCAGCACGCAGTAGCAGCAACATGCAGCAGCAGCAGCACGCAGCAGCGGCAGCAGCACGCAGCAGCAGCAACACGCAGCAGCACGCAGCACCAGCAGCACGCAGCATCAGAACGCAGCAGCAGCAGCACGCAGCAGCAGCAGCACGCAGCAGCAGCACGCAACAGCAGCAGCACGCAGCAGCAGCACGCAGCAGCGGCAGCACGCAGCAGCAGCACGCAGCAGCAGCAGCACGCGGCAGCAGCAGCACGCAGCAGCAGCACGCAGCAAAAAGCAGCAGCAGCACGCAGCAGCAGCAGCACGCAGCAGCAGCAGCACGCAGCAGCACCAGCACGCAGCAGCAGCAGCACGCAGCAGCACGCAGCAGCAGCAGCACGCAGCAGCAGCACGCAGCAGCAGCAGCACGCAGCAGCAGCACGCAGCAGCAGCAGTACGCAGCAGCAGTAGCACGGAGCAGCAGCACGTAGCAGCAGCACGCAGCAGCAGCAGCACACAGCAGCAGCAGCACGCAGCAGCAGCACTCAGCATCAGCAGCAGCACGCAGCAACAGCAGCAGCACGCAGCAGCAGCAGCGCGCAGCAGCAGCACGCAGCAGCAGCAGCACGCAGCAGCAGCAGCACGCAGCAGCAGCAGCACGCAGCAGCACGCAGCAGTAGCAGCACGCAGCAGTAGCAGCACGCAGTAGCAGCAACATGCAGCAGCAGCAGCACGCAGCAGCAGCAGCAGCACGCAGCAGCAGCAAGCAGCAGCAGCACGCAGCAGCACGCAGCAGCAGCATCATGCAGCAGCGTGCAGCAGCAGCAGCACGCAGCAGCAGCACGCAGCAGCAGCACCAGCAGCACGCAGTATCAGAACACAGCAGCAGCAGCACGCAGCAGCAGCAACACGCAGCAGCTGCAGCAGCAGCTGCAGCAGCAGCTGCAGCAGCAGCTGCACGGAGTAGCACCAGCACGCAGCAGCAACACGCAGCAGCAGCAGCACGCAGCAGCAGCAACAGCACGCAGCAGCACGCAGCAGCAGCAGCACGCAGCAGCAGCACGCAGCAGCAGCAGCACGCAGCAGCAGCAAGCAGCAGCAGCACGCAGCAGCACGCAGCAGCAGCATCATGCAGCAGCGTGCAGCAGCAGCAGCACGCAGCAGCAGCACGCAGCAGCAGCACGCAGCAGCAGCACGCAGCAGCAGCACGCAGCAGCAGCACGCAGCAGCAGCAGCACGCAGCAGCAGCACGCAGCAGCAGCAGTACGCAGCAGCAGTAGCACGGAGCAGCAGCACCCAGCAGCAGCACGCAGCAGCAGCAGCATGCAGCAGCAGCAGCACGCAGCAGCAGCAGCACACAGCAGCAGCAGCACGCAGCTGCAGCACGCAGCATCAGCAGCAGCACGCAGCAACAGCAGCAGCACGCAGCAGCAGCAGCGCGCAGCAGCAGCATGCAGCAGCAGCAGCACGCAGCAGCAGCACGCAGCAGCAGCAGCACGCAGCAGCAGCACGCAGCAGCAGCAGCACGCAGCAGCAGCAGCGCGCAGCAGCAGCACGCAGCAGCAGCACGCAGCACGCAGCAGCAGCAGCACGCAGCAGCAGCAGCACGCAGCAGCAGCAGCACGCAGCAGCAGCAGCACGCAGCAGCAGCAGCACGCAACAGCAGCAGCACGCAGCAGCAGCAGCACGCAGCAGCAGCAGCGCGCAGCAGCAGCACGCAGCAGCACGCAGCAGCAGCAGCACGCCGCAGCAACAGCACGCAGCAGCAGCAGCACGCAGCAGCAGCAGCGCGCAGCAGCAGCACGCAGCAGCAGCAGCACGCAGCAGTAGCAGCACGCAGCAGTAGCAGCACGCAGCAGTAGCAGCACGCAGTAGCAGCAACATGCAGCAGCAGCAGCACGCAGCAGCGGCAGCAGCACGCAGCAGCAGCAACACGCAGCAGCACGCAGCACCAGCAGCACGCAGCATCAGAACGCAGCAGCAGCAGCACGCAGCAGCAGCAACACGCAGCAGCTGCAGCAGCAGCTGCACGGAGTAGCACCAGCACGCAGCAGCAGCAGCAGCACGCAGCAGCAGCAGCAGCACGCAGCAGCAGCACGCAGCAGCAGCAGCACGCAGCAGCAGCAAGCAGCAGCAGCACGCAGCAGCACGCAGCAGCAGCATCATGCAGCAGCGTGCAGCAGCAGCAGCACGCAGCAGCAGCAGCACGCAGCAGCAGAAGCACGCGGCAGCAGCACACAGCAGCAAAAAGCAGCAGCAGCACGCAGCAGCAGGAGCACGCAGCAGCAGCAGCACGCAGCAGCAGGAGCACGCAGCAGCAGCAGCACGCAGCAGCACCAGCACGCAGCAGCAGCAGCACGCAGCAGCACGTAGAAGCAGCAAGCAGCAGCGGCAGCACGCAGCAGCAGCAGCACGCAGCAGTAGCAGCACGCAACAGCAGCAGCACGCAGCAGCACCACGCAGCAGCAGCAGCACGCAGCAGCAGCACCAGCATCACGCAGCATCAGAACACAGCAGCAGCAGCACGCAGCAGCAGCAACACGCAGCAGCTGCAGCAGCAGCTGCACGGAGTAGCACCAGCACGCAGCAGCAACACGCAGCAGCAGCAGCACGCAGCAGCAGCAACAGCACGCAGCAGCACGCAGCAGCAGCAGCACGCAGCAGCAGCACGCAGCAGCAGCAGCACGCAGCAGCAGCAAGCAGCAGCAGCACGCAGCAGCACGCAGCAGCACCATCATGCAGCAGCGTGCAGCAGCAGCAGCAGCACGCAGCAGCAGCACGCAGCAGCAGCAGCACGCAGCAGCAGCACGCAGCAGCAGTAGTACGCAGCAGCAGTAGCACGGAGCAGCAGCACCCAGCAGCAGCACGCAGCAGCAGCAGCATGCAGCAGCAGCAGCACGCAGCAGCACGCAGCAGCAGCAGCATGCAGCAGCAGGCAGCAGCAGCAACACGCAGCAGTTACTGCACCAGCTGCACGGAGTAGCACCAGCACGCAGCAGCAGCAGCACGCAGCAGCAAACGCAGCAGCAGCAGCACGCAGCAGCAGCAGCACGCAGCAGCAGCACGCAGCAGCTGCAGTACGCAGCAGCAGTAGCACGGAGCAGCAGCAGGCAGCAGCAGCAGCATGCAGCAGATGCAGCACGCAGCACATGAGCACACAGCAGCAGCAGCACGCAGCAGCAGCACTCAGCATCAGCAGCAGCACGCAGCAACAGCAGCAGCACGCAGCAGCAGCAGCGCGCAGCAGCAGCACGCAGCAGCAGCAGCACGCAGCAGCAGCAGCACGCAGCAGCAGCACGCAGCAGCAGCAGCATGCAGCAGCAGCAGCACGCAGCAGCAGCACGCAGCAGCAGCACGCAGCAGCAGCACGCAGCAGCAGCAGCACGCAGCAGCAAAAAGCAGCAGCAGCACGCAGCAGCAGCAGCACGCAGCAGCAGCAGCACGCAGCAGCAAAAAGCAGCAGCAGCACGCAGCAGCAGCAGCACGCAGCAGCAGCAGCACGCACCAGCAGCAGCAGCACGCACCAGCAGCACGCACCAGCAGCACGCAGCAGCAGCAGCACGCAGCAGTAGCAGCACGCAACAGCAGCAGCACGCAGCGGCAGCACGCAGCAGCAGCACGCAGCAGCAGCAGCACGCAGCAACAGCAGCAGCACGCAGCAGCAGCACGCAGCAGCAGCACTCAGCATCAGCAGCAGCACGCAGCAACAGCAGCAGCACGCAGCAGCAGCAGCGCGCAGCAGCAGCACGCAGCAGCAGCAGCACGCAGCAGACGCAGCAGCACGCAGCAGCAGCAGCACGCAGCAGCAGCAGCACGCAGCAGCAGCACTCAGCATCAGCAGCAGCACGCAGCAACAGCAGCAGCACGCAGCAGCAGCAGCGCGCAGCAGCAGCACGCAGCAGCAGCACGCAGCAGCAGCAGCACGCAGCAGCAGCAGCACGCAGCAGCAGCAGCACGCAGCAGTAGCAGCACGCAACAGCAGCAGCACGCAGCAGCAGCAGCACGCAGCAGCAGCAGCACGCAGCAGCAGCACGCAGCAGTACGCAGCAGCACGCAGCAGCAGCAGCACGCCGCAGCATCATGCAGCAGCAGCAGCACGCAGCAGCGGCAGCAGCACCCAGCAGCAGCAGCACGCAGCAGCAGCAGCACGCAGCAGCAGCAGCACGCAGCAGTAGCAGCACGCAGCAGTAGCAGCACGCAGTAGCAGCAACATGCAGCAGCAGCAGCACGCAGCAGCGGCAGCAGCACGCAGCAGCAGCAACACGCAGCAGCACGCAGCACCAGCAGCACGCAGCATCAGAACGCAGCAGCAGCAGCACGCAGCAGCAGCAACACGCAGCAGCTGCAGCAGCAGCTGCACGGAGTAGCACCAGCACGCAGCAGCAGCAGCACGCAGCAGCAGCACGCAGCAGCAGCAGCACGCAGCAGCAGCAAGCAGTAGCAGCACGCAGCAGCATGCAGCAGCAGCATCATGCAGCAGCGTGCAGCAGCAGCAGCACGCAGCAGCAGCACGCAGCAGCAGCACGCAGCAGCAGCAGCACGCAGCACGCAGCAGCAGCAGTACGCAGCAGCAGTAGAACGGAGAAGCAGCACGCATCAGCAGCACGCAGCAGCAGCAGCACGCAGCAGCAGCACGCAGCAGCAGCAGCACACAGCAGCAGCAGCACGCAGCAGCAGCACTCAGCATCAGCAGCAGCACGCAGCAACAGCAGCAGCACGCAGCAGCAGCAGCGCGCAGCAGCAGCACGCAGCAGCAGCACGCACCAGCAGCAGCACGCACCAGCAGCTCGCAGCAGCAGCAGCACGCAGCAGTAGCAGCACGCAACAGCAGCAGCACGCAGCGGCAGCACGCAGCAGCAGCACGCAGCAGCAGCAGCACGCAGCAACAGCAGCAGCACGCAGCAGCAGCAGCGCGCAGCAGCAGCAGCACGCAGCAGCAGCACGCAGCAGCAGCAGCACGCAGCAGCAGCAGCACGCAGCAGCAGCAGCACGCAGCAGTAGCAGCACGCAACAGCAGCAGCACGCAGCAGCAGCAGCACGCAGCAGCAGCAGCACGCAGCAGCAGCACGCAGCAGTACGCAGCAGCACGCAGCAGCAGCAGCACGCCGCAGCATCATGCAGCAGCAGCAGCACGCAGCAGCGGCAGCAGCACCCAGCAGCAGCAGCACGCAGCAGCAGCAGCACGCAGCAGCAGCAGCACGCAGCAGCAGCAGCACGCAGCAGTAGCAGCACGCAGCAGCAAGCAGCAGCAGCACGCAGCAGCACGCAGCAGCACCATCATGCAGCAGCGTGCAGCAGCAGCAGCAGCACGCAGCAGCAGCACGCAGCAGCAGCAGCACGCAGCAGCAGCACGCAGCAGCAGTAGTACGCAGCAGCAGTAGCACGGAGCAGCAGCACCCAGCAGCAGCACGCAGCAGCAGCAGCATGCAGCAGCAGCAGCACGCAGCAGCAGCAGCACACAGCAGCAGCAGCAGCACGCAGCATCAGCAGCAGCACGCAGCAACAGCAGCAGCACGCAGCAGCAGCAGCGCGCAGCAGCAGCACGCAGCAGCAGCACGCAGCAGCAGCAGCATGCAGCAGCAGGCAGCAGCAGCAACACGCAGCAGTTACTGCACCAGCTGCACGGAGTAGCACCAGCACGCAGCAGCAGCAGCACGCAGCAGCTAACGCAGCAGCAGCAGCACGCAGCAGCAGCAGCACGCAGCAGCAGCACGCAGCAGCTGCAGTACGCAGCAGCAGTAGCACGGAGCAGCAGCAGGCAGCAGCAGCAGCATGCAGCAGATGCAGCACGCAGCACATGAGCACACAGCAGCAGCAGCACGCAGCAGCAGCACTCAGCATCAGCAGCAGCACGCAGCAACAGCAGCAGCACGCAGCAGCAGCAGCGCGCAGCAGCAGCACGCAGCAGCAGCAGCACGCAGCAGCAGCAGCACGCAGCAGCAGCACGCAGCAGCAGCAGCATGCAGCAGCAGCAGCACGCAGCAGCAGCACGCAGCAGCAGCAGCACGCAGCAGCAGCACGCAGCAGCAGCAGCATGCAGCAGCAGCAGCACGCAGCAGCAGCACGCAGCAGCAGCACGCAGCAGCAGCACGCAGCAGCAGCAGCACGCAGCAGCAAAAAGCAGCAGCAGCACGCAGCAGCAGCAGCACGCAGCAGCAGCAGCACGCAGCAGCAAAAAGCAGCAGCAGCACGCAGCAGCAGCAGCACGCAGCAGCAGCAGCAGCACGCAGCAGCAGCACGCAGCAGCAGCAGCACGCAGCAGCAGCAAGCAGCAGCAGCACGCAGCAGCACGCAGCAGCAGCATCATGCAGCAGCGTGCAGCAGCAGCAGCACGCAGCAGCAGCACGCAGCAGCAGCACGCAGCAGCAGCAGCACGCAGCAGCAGCACGCAGCAGCAGCACGCAGCAGCAGCAGCACGCAGCAGCAGCACGCAGCAGCAGCAGCACGCAGCAGCAGCACGCAGCAGCAGCAGCACGCGGCAGCAGCACACAGCAGCAAAAAGCAGCAGCAGCACGCAGCAGCAGGAGCACGCAGCAGCAGCAGCACGCAGCAGCAGGAGCACGCAGCAGCAGCAGCACGCAGCAGCACCAGCACGCAGCAGCAGCAGCACGCAGCAGCACGTAGCAGCAGCAAGCAGCAGCGGCAGCACGCAGCAGCAGAAGCACGCGGCAGCAGCACACAGCAGCAAAAAGCAGCAGCAGCACGCAGCAGCAGGAGCACGCAGCAGCAGCAGCACGCAGCAGCAGGAGCACGCAGCAGCAGCAGCACGCAGCAGCACCAGCACGCAGCAGCAGCAGCACGCAGCAGCACGTAGAAGCAGCAAGCAGCAGCGGCAGCACGCAGCAGCAGCAGCACGCAGCAGTAGCAGCACGCAACAGCAGCAGCACGCAGCAGCACCACGCAGCAGCAGCAGCACGCAGCAGCAGCACCAGCATCACGCAGCATCAGAACACAGCAGCAGCAGCACGCAGCAGCAGCAACACGCAGCAGCTGCAGCAGCAGCTGCACGGAGTAGCACCAGCACGCAGCAGCAACACGCAGCAGCAGCAGCACGCAGCAGCAGCAACAGCACGCAGCAGCACGCAGCAGCAGCAGCACGCAGCAGCAGCACGCAGCAGCAGCAGCACGCAGCAGCAGCAAGCAGCAGCAGCACGCAGCAGCACGCAGCAGCACCATCATGCAGCAGCGTGCAGCAGCAGCAGCAGCACGCAGCAGCAGCACGCAGCAGCAGCAGCACGCAGCAGCAGCACGCAGCAGCAGTAGTACGCAGCAGCAGTAGCACGGAGCAGCAGCACCCAGCAGCAGCACGCAGCAGCAGCAGCATGCAGCAGCAGCAGCACGCAGCAGCAGCAGCACACAGCAGCAGCAGCAGCACGCAGCATCAGCAGCAGCACGCAGCAACAGCAGCAGCACGCAGCAGCAGCAGCGCGCAGCAGCAGCACGCAGCAGCAGCACGCAGCAGCAGCAGCATGCAGCAGCAGGCAGCAGCAGCAACACGCAGCAGTTACTGCACCAGCTGCACGGAGTAGCACCAGCACGCAGCAGCAGCAGCACGCAGCAGCAAACGCAGCAGCAGCAGCACGCAGCAGCAGCAGCACGCAGCAGCAGCACGCAGCAGCTGCAGTACGCAGCAGCAGTAGCACGGAGCAGCAGCAGGCAGCAGCAGCAGCATGCAGCAGATGCAGCACGCAGCACATGAGCACACAGCAGCAGCAGCACGCAGCAGCAGCACTCAGCATCAGCAGCAGCACGCAGCAACAGCAGCAGCACGCAGCAGCAGCAGCGCGCAGCAGCAGCACGCAGCAGCAGCAGCACGCAGCAGCAGCAGCACGCAGCAGCAGCACGCAGCAGCAGCAGCATGCAGCAGCAGCAGCACGCAGCAGCAGCACGCAGCAGCAGCACGCAGCAGCAGCACGCAGCAGCAGCAGCACGCAGCAGCAAAAAGCAGCAGCAGCACGCAGCAGCAGCAGCACGCAGCAGCAGCAGCACGCAGCAGCAAAAAGCAGCAGCAGCACGCAGCAGCAGCAGCACGCAGCAGCAGCAGCACGCACCAGCAGCAGCAGCACGCACCAGCAGCACGCACCAGCAGCACGCAGCAGCAGCAGCACGCAGCAGTAGCAGCACGCAACAGCAGCAGCACGCAGCGGCAGCACGCAGCAGCAGCACGCAGCAGCAGCAGCACGCAGCAACAGCAGCAGCACGCAGCAGCAGCACGCAGCAGCAGCACTCAGCATCAGCAGCAGCACGCAGCAACAGCAGCAGCACGCAGCAGCAGCAGCGCGCAGCAGCAGCACGCAGCAGCAGCAGCACGCAGCAGACGCAGCAGCACGCAGCAGCAGCAGCACGCAGCAGCAGCAGCACGCAGCAGCAGCACTCAGCATCAGCAGCAGCACGCAGCAACAGCAGCAGCACGCAGCAGCAGCAGCGCGCAGCAGCAGCACGCAGCAGCAGCACGCAGCAGCAGCAGCACGCAGCAGCAGCAGCACGCAGCAGCAGCAGCACGCAGCAGTAGCAGCACGCAACAGCAGCAGCACGCAGCAGCAGCAGCACGCAGCAGCAGCAGCACGCAGCAGCAGCACGCAGCAGTACGCAGCAGCACGCAGCAGCAGCAGCACGCCGCAGCATCATGCAGCAGCAGCAGCACGCAGCAGCGGCAGCAGCACCCAGCAGCAGCAGCACGCAGCAGCAGCAGCACGCAGCAGCAGCAGCACGCAGCAGTAGCAGCACGCAGCAGTAGCAGCACGCAGTAGCAGCAACATGCAGCAGCAGCAGCACGCAGCAGCGGCAGCAGCACGCAGCAGCAGCAACACGCAGCAGCACGCAGCACCAGCAGCACGCAGCATCAGAACGCAGCAGCAGCAGCACGCAGCAGCAGCAACACGCAGCAGCTGCAGCAGCAGCTGCACGGAGTAGCACCAGCACGCAGCAGCAGCAGCACGCAGCAGCAGCACGCAGCAGCAGCAGCACGCAGCAGCAGCAAGCAGTAGCAGCACGCAGCAGCATGCAGCAGCAGCATCATGCAGCAGCGTGCAGCAGCAGCAGCACGCAGCAGCAGCACGCAGCAGCAGCACGCAGCAGCAGCAGCACGCAGCACGCAGCAGCAGCAGTACGCAGCAGCAGTAGAACGGAGAAGCAGCACGCATCAGCAGCACGCAGCAGCAGCAGCACGCAGCAGCAGCACGCAGCAGCAGCAGCACACAGCAGCAGCAGCACGCAGCAGCAGCACTCAGCATCAGCAGCAGCACGCAGCAACAGCAGCAGCACGCAGCAGCAGCAGCGCGCAGCAGCAGCACGCAGCAGCAGCACGCACCAGCAGCAGCACGCACCAGCAGCTCGCAGCAGCAGCAGCACGCAGCAGTAGCAGCACGCAACAGCAGCAGCACGCAGCGGCAGCACGCAGCAGCAGCACGCAGCAGCAGCAGCACGCAGCAACAGCAGCAGCACGCAGCAGCAGCAGCGCGCAGCAGCAGCAGCACGCAGCAGCAGCACGCAGCAGCAGCAGCACGCAGCAGCAGCAGCACGCAGCAGCAGCAGCACGCAGCAGTACGCAGCAGCACGCAGCAGCAGCAGCACGCCGCAGCATCATGCAGCAGCAGCAGCACGCAGCAGCGGCAGCAGCACCCAGCAGCAGCAGCACGCAGCAGCAGCAGCACGCAGCAGCAGCAGCACGCAGCAGCAGCAGCACGCAGCAGTAGCAGCACGCAGCAGTAGCAGCACGCAGTAGCAGCAACATGCAGCAGCAGCAGCACGCAGCAGCGGCAGCAGCACGCAGCAGCAGCAACACGCAGCAGCACGCAGCACCAGCAGCACGCAGCATCAGAACGCAGCAGCAGCAGCACGCAGCAGCAGCAACACGCAGCAGCTGCGGCAGCAGCTGCACGGAGTAGCACCAGCACGCAGCAGCAGCAGCACGCAGCAGCAGCACGCAGCAGCAGCAGCACGCAGCAGCAGCAAGCAGTAGCAGCACGCAGCAGCATGCAGCAGCAGCATCATGCAGCAGCGTGCAGCAGCAGCAGCACGCAGCAGCAGCACGCAGCAGCAGCACGCAGCAGCAGCACGCAGCAGCAGCAGCACGCAGCAGCAGCACGCAGCAGCAGCAGTACGCAGCAGCAGTAGAACGGAGAAGCAGCACGCAGCAGCAGCACGCAGCAGCAGCAGCACGCAGCAGCAGCACGCAGCAGCAGCACTCAGCATCAGCAGCAGCACGCAGCAACAGCAGCAGCACGCAGCAGCAGCAGCGCGCAGCAGCAGCACGCAGCAGCAGCACGCACCAGCAGCAGCACGCAGCAGCAGCAGCACGCAGCAGCAGCACGCAGCAGCAGCAGCACACAGCAGCAGCAGCACGCAGCAGCAGCACGCAGCATCAGCAGCACGCAGCAGTAGCAGCACGCAACAGCAGCAGCACGCAGCAGCAGCAGCACGCAGCATCAGAACACAGCAGCAGCAGCACGCAGCAGCAGCAACACGCAGCAGCTGCAGCAGCAGCTGCACGGAGTAGCACCAGCACGCAGCAGCAACACGCAGCAGCAGCAGCACGCAGCAGCAGCAACAGCACGCAGCAGCACGCAGCAGCAGCAGCACGCAGCAGCAGCACGCAGCAGCAGCAGCACGCAGCAGCAGCAAGCAGCAGCAGCACGCAGCAGCACGCAGCAGCAGCATCATGCAGCAGCGTGCAGCAGCAGCAGCACGCAGCAGCAGCACGCAGCAGCAGCACGCAGCAGCAGCACGCAGCAGCAGCAGCACGCAGCAGCAGCACGCAGCAGCAGTAGTACGCAGCAGCAGTAGCACGGAGCAGCAGCACGCAGCAGCAGCAGCACACAGCAGCAGCAGCACGCAGCAGCAGCACGCAGCATCAGCAGCAGCACGCAGCAACAGCAGCAGCACGCAGCAGCAGCAGCGCGCAGCAGCAGCACGCAGCAGCAGCACGCAGCAGCAGCAGCATGCAGCAGCAGGCAGCAGCAGCAACACGCAGCAGCTACTGCACCAGCTGCACGGAGTAGCACCAGCACGCAGCAGCAGCAGCACGCAGCAGCAAACGCAGCAGCAGCAGCACGCAGCAGCAGCAGCACGCAGCAGCAGCACGCAGCAGCTGCAGTACGCAGCAGCAGTAGCACGGAGCAGCAGCAGGCAGCAGCAGCAGCATGCAGCAGCAGCAGCACGCAGCACATGAGCACACAGCAGCAGCAGCACGCAGCAGCAGCACTCAGCATCAGCAGCAGCACGCAGCAACAGCAGCAGCACGCAGCAGCAGCAGCGCGCAGCAGCAGCACGCAGCAGCAGCAGCACGCAGCAGCAGCAGCACGCAGCAGCAGCACCCAGCAGCAGCAGCATGCAGCAGCAGCAGCACGCAGCAGCAGCACGCAGCAGCAGCACGCAGCAGCAGCACGCAGCAGCAGCAGCACGCAGCAGCAGCAGCACGCAGCAGCAGCAGCACGCAGCAGCAGCAGCACGCAGCAGCAGCAGCACGCAGCAGCACGCGGCAGCAGCAGCATGCAGCAGCGAGCAGCAGCAGCACGCAGCAGACGCAGCAGCACGCAGCAGCAGCAGCACGCAGCAGCAGCACTCAGCATCAGCAGCAGCACGCAGCAACAGCAGCAGCACGCAGCAACAGCAGCAGCACGCAGCAGCAGCAGCGCGCAGCAGCAGCACGCAGCAGCAGCACGCAGCAGCAGCAGCACGCAGCAGCAGCAGCACGCAGCAGCAGCAGCACGCAGCAGTAGCAGCACGCAACAGCAGCAGCACGCAGCAGCAGCAGCACGCAGCAGCAGCAGCACGCAGCAGCAGCACGCAGCAGTACGCAGCAGCACGCAGCAGCAGCAGCACGCCGCAGCATCATGCAGCAGCAGCAGCACGCAGCAGCGGCAGCAGCACCCAGCAGCAGCAGCACGCAGCAGCAGCAGCACGCAGCAGCAGCAGCACGCAGCAGTAGCAGCACGCAGCAGTAGCAGCACGCAGTAGCAGCAACATGCAGCAGCAGCAGCACGCAGCAGCGGCAGCAGCACGCAGCAGCAGCAACACGCAGCAGCACGCAGCACCAGCAGCACGCAGCATCAGAACGCAGCAGCAGCAGCACGCAGCAGCAGCAACACGCAGCAGCTGCACGGAGTAGCACCAGCACGCAGCAGCAGCAGCACGCAGCAGCAGCACGCAGCAGCAGCAGCACGCAGCAGCAGCACGCAGCAGCAGCAGCACGCAGCAGCAGCAAGCAGTAGCAGCACGCAGCAGCATGCAGCAGCAGCATCATGCAGCAGCGTGCAGCAGCAGCAGCACGCAGCAGCAGCACGCAGCAGCAGCACGCAGCAGCAGCACGCAGCAGCAGCAGCACGCAGCAGCAGCACGCAGCAGCAGCAGTACGCAGCAGCAGTAGAACGGAGAAGCAGCACGCATCAGCAGCACGCAGCAGCAGCAGCACGCAGCAGCAGCACGCAGCAGCAGCAGCACACAGCAGCAGCAGCACGCAGCAGCAGCATTCAGCATCAGCAGCAGCACGCAGCAACAGCAGCAGCACGCAGCAGCAGCAGCGCGCAGCAGCAGCACGCAGCAGCAGCACGCACCAGCAGCAGCACGCAGCAGCAGCAGCACGCAGCAGCAGCAGCACGCAGCAGCAGCACGCAGCAGTAGCAGCACGCAACAGCAGCAGCACGCAGCAGCAGCAGCACGCAGCATCAGAACACAGCAGCAGCAGCACGCAGCAGCAGCAACACGCAGCAGCTGCAGCAGCAGCTGCACGGAGTAGCACCAGCACGCAGCAGCAACACGCAGCAGCAGCAGCACGCAGCAGCAGCAACAGCACGCAGCAGCACGGAGCAGCAGCAGCACGCAGCATCAGCACGCAGCAGCAGCAGCACGCAGCAGCAGCAAGCAGCAGCAGCACGCAGCAGCAGCAGCACGCAGCAGCAGCAGTACGCAGCAGCAGTCGCACGGAGCAGCAGCACCCAGCAGCAGCACGCAGCAGCAGCAGCATGCAGCAGCAGCAGCACGCAGCAGCAGCAGCACACAGCAGCAGCAGCACGCAGCAGCAGCACGCAGCATCAGCAGCAGCACGCAGCAACAGCAGCAGCACGCAGCAGCAGCAGCGCGCAGCAGCGGCACGCAGCAGCAGCACGCAGCAGCGGCAGCATGCAGCAGCAGCAGCACGCAGCAGCAGCACGCAGCAGCAGCAGCACGCAGCAGCAGCACGCAGCAGCAGCAGCACGCAGCAGCAGCAGCACGCAGCAGCAGCAGCACGCAGCAGCAGCACGCACCAGCAGCACGCAGCAGCAGCAGCACGCAGCAGCAGCACGCAGCAGCAGCGGCACGCAGCAGCAGCAGCACGCAGCAGCAGCACGCAGCAGTAGCAGCACGCAACAGCAGCAGCACGCAGCAGCAGCACGCAGCAGCAGCAGCACGCAGCAGCAGCAGCACGCAGCAGCAGCACGCAGCATGCAGCAGCAGCAGCACGCAGCAGCAGCAACACGCAGCAGCAGCAGCACGCAGCAGCAGCAGCACGCAGCAGCAGCAGCAGCAGCAGCACGCAGCAGCAGCAGCAGCATGCAGCAGCGCGCAGCAGCAGCACGCAGCAGACGCAGCAGCAGCAGCACGCAGCAGCAGCAGCAGAACGCAGCAGCAGCAGCACGCAACAGCAGCAGCACGCAGAAGCAGCAGCACGCAGCAGCAGTACGCAACAGCAGCAGCGCGCAGCAGCAGCAGCACGCAGCAGCAGCACGCAGCAGCAGCAGCACGCAGCAGCAGCACGCAGCATGCAGCAGCAGCAGCACGCAGCAGCAGCAACACGCAGCAGCAGCAGCACGCAGCAGCAGCAGCACGCAGCAGCAGCAGCAGCATGCAGCAGCGCGCAGCAGCAGCACGCAGCAGACGCAGCAGCAGCAGCACGCAGCAGCAGCAGCAGAACGCAGCAGCAGCAGCACGCAACAGCAGCAGCACGCAGCAGCAGCAGCACGCAGAAGCAGCAGCACGCAGCAGCAGTACGCAACAGCAGCAGCGCGCAGCAGCAGCAGCACGCAGCAGCAGCACGCAGCAGCACGCAGCAGCACGCAGCAGCAGCAGCACGCAGCAGCAGCAGCACGCAGCAGCAGCAGCACGCAGCAGCAGCAGCAGCACGCAGCAGCAGCAGCAGCACGCAGCAGCAGCAGCACGCAACAGCAGCAGCACGCAGCAGTAGCAGCACGCAGCAGCAGCACGCAGCACCAGCAGCACGCAGCATCAGAACGCAGCAGCAGCAGCACGCAGCAGCAGCACGCAGCAGCAGCAGCACGCAGCAGCAGCAAGCAGTAGCAGCACGCAGCAGCATGCAGCAGCAGCATCATGCAGCAGCGTGCAGCAGCAGCAGCACGCAGCAGCAGCACGCAGCAGCAGCAGCGCGCAACAGCAGCAGCACGCATCAGCAGCACGCAGCAGCAGCACGCAGCAGCAGCACGCAGCAGCAGCAGCACGCAACAGCAGCACGCAGCACATGAGCACACAGCAGCAGCAGCACGCAGCAGCAGCAGCAGCACGCAGCAGCAGCAGCGCGCAGCAGCAGCACGCAGCAGCAGCAGCACGCAGCAGCAGCAATCAGCATCAGCAGCAGCACGCAGCAACAGCAGCAGCACGCAGCAGCAGCAGCGCGCAGCAGCAGCACGCAGCAGCAGCAGCACGCAGCAGCAGCAGCACGCAGCAGCAGCAGCACGCAGCAGTAGCAGCACGCAACAGCAGCAGCACGCAGCAGCAGCAGCACGCAGCAGCAGCAGCACGCAGCAGCAGCACGCAGCAGCACGCAGCAGCAGCAGCACGCCGCAGCAACAGCACGCAGCAGCAGCAGCACGCAGCAGCAGCAGCACGCAGCAGTAGCAGCACGCAGTAGCAGCAACATGCAGCAGCAGCAGCACGCAGCAGCGGCAGCAGCACGCAGCAGCAGCAGCACGCAGCAGCAGCAGCACGCAGCAGCAGCAGCACGCAGCAGTAGCAGCACGCAGCAGTAGCAGCACGCAGCAGTAGCAGCACGCAGTAGCAGCAACATGCAGCAGCAGCAGCACGCAGCAGCGGCAGCAGCACGCAGCAGCAGCAACACGCAGCAGCACGCAGCACCAGCAGCACGCAGCATCAGAACGCAGCAGCAGCAGCACGCAGCAGCAGCAACACGCAGCAGCTGCAGCAGCAGCTGCACGGAGTAGCACCAGCACGCAGCAGCAGCACGCAGCAGCAGCACGCAGCAGCAGCAGCACGCAGCAGCAGCAAGCAGTAGCAGCACGCAGCAGCGGCAGCATGCAGCAGCAGCAGCACGCAGCAGCAGCACGCAGCAGCAGCAGCACGCAGCAGCAGCACGCAGCAGCAGCAGCACGCAGCAGCAGCAGCACGCAGCAGCAGCAGCACGCAGCAGCAGCACGCACCAGCAGCACGCAGCAGCAGCAGCACGCAGCAGCAGCACGCAGCAGCAGCGGCACGCAGCAGCAGCAGCACGCAGCAGCAGCACGCAGCAGTAGCAGCACGCAACAGCAGCAGCACGCAGCAGCAGCACGCAGCAGCAGCAGCACGCAGCAGCAGCAGCACGCAGCAGCAGCACGCAGCATGCAGCAGCAGCAGCACGCAGCAGCAGCAACACGCAGCAGCAGCAGCACGCAGCAGCAGCAGCACGCAGCAGCAGCAGCAGCAGCAGCACGCAGCAGCAGCAGCAGCATGCAGCAGCGCGCAGCAGCAGCACGCAGCAGACGCAGCAGCAGCAGCACGCAGCAGCAGCAGCAGAACGCAGCAGCAGCAGCACGCAACAGCAGCAGCACGCAGAAGCAGCAGCACGCAGCAGCAGTACGCAACAGCAGCAGCGCGCAGCAGCAGCAGCACGCAGCAGCAGCACGCAGCAGCAGCAGCACGCAGCAGCAGCACGCAGCATGCAGCAGCAGCAGAACGCAGCAGCAGCAACACGCAGCAGCAGCAGCACGCAGCAGCAGCAGCACGCAGCAGCAGCAGCAGCATGCAGCAGCGCGCAGCAGCAGCACGCAGCAGACGCAGCAGCAGCAGCACGCAGCAGCAGCAGCAGAACGCAGCAGCAGCAGCACGCAACAGCAGCAGCACGCAGCAGCAGCAGCACGCAGAAGCAGCAGCACGCAGCAGCAGTACGCAACAGCAGCAGCGCGCAGCAGCAGCAGCACGCAGCAGCAGCACGCAGCAGCACGCAGCAGCACGCAGCAGCACGCAGCAGCAGCAGCACGCAGCAGCAGCAGCACGCAGCAGCAGCAGCACGCAGCAGCAGCAGCAGCACGCAGCAGCAGCAGCAGCACGCAGCAGCAGCAGCACGCAACAGCAGCAGCACGCAGCAGCAGCACGCAGCACCAGCAGCACGCAGCATCAGAACGCAGCAGCAGCAGCACGCAGCAGCAGCACGCAGCAGCAGCAGCACGCAGCAGCAGCAAGCAGTAGCAGCACGCAGCAGCATGCAGCAGCAGCATCATGCAGCAGCGTGCAGCAGCAGCAGCACGCAGCAGCAGCACGCAGCAGCAGCAGCGCGCAACAGCAGCAGCACGCATCAGCAGCACGCAGCAGCAGCACGCAGCAGCAGCACGCAGCAGCAGCAGCACGCAACAGCAGCACGCAGCACATGAGCACACAGCAGCAGCAGCACGCAGCAGCAGCAGCAGCACGCAGCAGCAGCAGCGCGCAGCAGCAGCACGCAGCAGCAGCAGCACGCAGCAGCAGCAATCAGCATCAGCAGCAGCACGCAGCAACAGCAGCAGCACGCAGCAGCAGCAGCGCGCAGCAGCAGCACGCAGCAGCAGCACGCAGCAGCAGCAGCACGCAGCAGCAGCAGCACGCAGCAGCAGCAGCACGCAGCAGCAGCAGCACGCAGCAGCAGCACGCAGCAGCAGCACGCAGCAGCAGCACGCAGCAGCAGCAGCACGCAGCAGCAGCAGCACGCAGCAGCAGCAGCACGCAGCAGCAGCAGCACGCAGCAGCAGCAGCACGCAGCAGCACGCGGCAGCAGCAGCATGCAGCAGCGAGCAGCAGCAGCACGCAGCAGACGCAGCAGCACGCAGCAGCAGCAGCACGCAGCAGCAGCACTCAGCATCAGCAGCAGCACGCAGCAACAGCAGCAGCACGCAGCAACAGCAGCAGCACGCAGCAGCAGCAGCGCGCAGCAGCAGCACGCAGCAGCAGCACGCAGCAGCAGCAGCACGCAGCAGCAGCAGCACGCAGCAGCAGCAGCACGCAGCAGTAGCAGCACGCAACAGCAGCAGCACGCAGCAGCAGCAGCACGCAGCAGCAGCAGCACGCAGCAGCAGCACGCAGCAGTACGCAGCAGCACGCAGCAGCAGCAGCACGCCGCAGCATCATGCAGCAGCAGCAGCACGCAGCAGCGGCAGCAGCACCCAGCAGCAGCAGCACGCAGCAGCAGCAGCACGCAGCAGCAGCAGCACGCAGCAGTAGCAGCACGCAGCAGTAGCAGCACGCAGTAGCAGCAACATGCAGCAGCAGCAGCACGCAGCAGCGGCAGCAGCACGCAGCAGCAGCAACACGCAGCAGCACGCAGCACCAGCAGCACGCAGCATCAGAACGCAGCAGCAGCAGCACGCAGCAGCAGCAACACGCAGCAGCTGCACGGAGTAGCACCAGCACGCAGCAGCAGCAGCACGCAGCAGCAGCACGCAGCAGCAGCAGCACGCAGCAGCAGCACGCAGCAGCAGCAGCACGCAGCAGCAGCAAGCAGTAGCAGCACGCAGCAGCATGCAGCAGCAGCATCATGCAGCAGCGTGCAGCAGCAGCAGCACGCAGCAGCAGCACGCAGCAGCAGCACGCAGCAGCAGCACGCAGCAGCAGCAGCACGCAGCAGCAGCACGCAGCAGCAGCAGTACGCAGCAGCAGTAGAACGGAGAAGCAGCACGCATCAGCAGCACGCAGCAGCAGCAGCACGCAGCAGCAGCACGCAGCAGCAGCAGCACACAGCAGCAGCAGCACGCAGCAGCAGCATTCAGCATCAGCAGCAGCACGCAGCAACAGCAGCAGCACGCAGCAGCAGCAGCGCGCAGCAGCAGCACGCAGCAGCAGCACGCACCAGCAGCAGCACGCAGCAGCAGCAGCACGCAGCAGCAGCAGCACGCAGCAGCAGCACGCAGCAGTAGCAGCACGCAACAGCAGCAGCACGCAGCAGCAGCAGCACGCAGCATCAGAACACAGCAGCAGCAGCACGCAGCAGCAGCAACACGCAGCAGCTGCAGCAGCAGCTGCACGGAGTAGCACCAGCACGCAGCAGCAACACGCAGCAGCAGCAGCACGCAGCAGCAGCAACAGCACGCAGCAGCACGGAGCAGCAGCAGCACGCAGCATCAGCACGCAGCAGCAGCAGCACGCAGCAGCAGCAAGCAGCAGCAGCACGCAGCAGCAGCAGCACGCAGCAGCAGCAGTACGCAGCAGCAGTCGCACGGAGCAGCAGCACCCAGCAGCAGCACGCAGCAGCAGCAGCATGCAGCAGCAGCAGCACGCAGCAGCAGCAGCACACAGCAGCAGCAGCACGCAGCAGCAGCACGCAGCATCAGCAGCAGCACGCAGCAACAGCAGCAGCACGCAGCAGCAGCAGCGCGCAGCAGCGGCACGCAGCAGCAGCACGCAGCAGCGGCAGCATGCAGCAGCAGCAGCACGCAGCAGCAGCACGCAGCAGCAGCAGCACGCAGCAGCAGCACGCAGCAGCAGCAGCACGCAGCAGCAGCAGCACGCAGCAGCAGCAGCACGCAGCAGCAGCACGCACCAGCAGCACGCAGCAGCAGCAGCACGCAGCAGCAGCACGCAGCAGCAGCGGCACGCAGCAGCAGCAGCACGCAGCAGCAGCACGCAGCAGTAGCAGCACGCAACAGCAGCAGCACGCAGCAGCAGCACGCAGCAGCAGCAGCACGCAGCAGCAGCAGCACGCAGCAGCAGCACGCAGCATGCAGCAGCAGCAGCACGCAGCATGCAGCAGCAGCAGCACGCAGCAGCAGCAACACGCAGCAGCAGCAGCACGCAGCAGCAGCAGCACGCAGCAGCAGCAGCAGCAGCAGCACGCAGCAGCAGCAGCAGCATGCAGCAGCGCGCAGCAGCAGCACGCAGCAGACGCAGCAGCAGCAGCACGCAGCAGCAGCAGCAGAACGCAGCAGCAGCAGCACGCAACAGCAGCAGCACGCAGAAGCAGCAGCACGCAGCAGCAGTACGCAACAGCAGCAGCGCGCAGCAGCAGCAGCACGCAGCAGCAGCACGCAGCAGCAGCAGCACGCAGCAGCAGCACGCAGCATGCAGCAGCAGCAGCACGCAGCAGCAGCAACACGCAGCAGCAGCAGCACGCAGCAGCAGCAGCACGCAGCAGCAGCAGCAGCATGCAGCAGCGCGCAGCAGCAGCACGCAGCAGACGCAGCAGCAGCAGCACGCAGCAGCAGCAGCAGAACGCAGCAGCAGCAGCACGCAACAGCAGCAGCACGCAGCAGCAGCAGCACGCAGAAGCAGCAGCACGCAGCAGCAGTACGCAACAGCAGCAGCGCGCAGCAGCAGCAGCACGCAGCAGCAGCACGCAGCAGCACGCAGCAGCACGCAGCAGCAGCAGCACGCAGCAGCAGCAGCACGCAGCAGCAGCAGCACGCAGCAGCAGCAGCAGCACGCAGCAGCAGCAGCAGCACGCAGCAGCAGCAGCACGCAACAGCAGCAGCACGCAGCAGTAGCAGCACGCAGCAGCAGCACGCAGCACCAGCAGCACGCAGCATCAGAACGCAGCAGCAGCAGCACGCAGCAGCAGCACGCAGCAGCAGCAGCACGCAGCAGCAGCAAGCAGTAGCAGCACGCAGCAGCATGCAGCAGCAGCATCATGCAGCAGCGTGCAGCAGCAGCAGCACGCAGCAGCAGCACGCAGCAGCAGCAGCGCGCAACAGCAGCAGCACGCATCAGCAGCACGCAGCAGCAGCACGCAGCAGCAGCACGCAGCAGCAGCAGCACGCAACAGCAGCACGCAGCACATGAGCACACAGCAGCAGCAGCACGCAGCAGCAGCAGCAGCACGCAGCAGCAGCAGCGCGCAGCAGCAGCACGCAGCAGCAGCAGCACGCAGCAGCAGCAATCAGCATCAGCAGCAGCACGCAGCAACAGCAGCAGCACGCAGCAGCAGCAGCGCGCAGCAGCAGCACGCAGCAGCAGCAGCACGCAGCAGCAGCAGCACGCAGCAGCAGCAGCACGCAGCAGTAGCAGCACGCAACAGCAGCAGCACGCAGCAGCAGCAGCACGCAGCAGCAGCAGCACGCAGCAGCAGCACGCAGCAGCACGCAGCAGCAGCAGCACGCCGCAGCAACAGCACGCAGCAGCAGCAGCACGCAGCAGCAGCAGCACGCAGCAGTAGCAGCACGCAGTAGCAGCAACATGCAGCAGCAGCAGCACGCAGCAGCGGCAGCAGCACGCAGCAGCAGCAGCACGCAGCAGCAGCAGCACGCAGCAGCAGCAGCACGCAGCAGTAGCAGCACGCAGCAGTAGCAGCACGCAGCAGTAGCAGCACGCAGTAGCAGCAACATGCAGCAGCAGCAGCACGCAGCAGCGGCAGCAGCACGCAGCAGCAGCAACACGCAGCAGCACGCAGCACCAGCAGCACGCAGCATCAGAACGCAGCAGCAGCAGCACGCAGCAGCAGCAACACGCAGCAGCTGCAGCAGCAGCTGCACGGAGTAGCACCAGCACGCAGCAGCAGCACGCAGCAGCAGCACGCAGCAGCAGCAGCACGCAGCAGCAGCAAGCAGTAGCAGCACGCAGCAGCGGCAGCATGCAGCAGCAGCAGCACGCAGCAGCAGCACGCAGCAGCAGCAGCACGCAGCAGCAGCACGCAGCAGCAGCAGCACGCAGCAGCAGCAGCACGCAGCAGCAGCAGCACGCAGCAGCAGCACGCACCAGCAGCACGCAGCAGCAGCAGCACGCAGCAGCAGCACGCAGCAGCAGCGGCACGCAGCAGCAGCAGCACGCAGCAGCAGCACGCAGCAGTAGCAGCACGCAACAGCAGCAGCACGCAGCAGCAGCACGCAGCAGCAGCAGCACGCAGCAGCAGCAGCACGCAGCAGCAGCACGCAGCATGCAGCAGCAGCAGCACGCAGCAGCAGCAACACGCAGCAGCAGCAGCACGCAGCAGCAGCAGCACGCAGCAGCAGCAGCAGCAGCAGCACGCAGCAGCAGCAGCAGCATGCAGCAGCGCGCAGCAGCAGCACGCAGCAGACGCAGCAGCAGCAGCACGCAGCAGCAGCAGCAGAACGCAGCAGCAGCAGCACGCAACAGCAGCAGCACGCAGAAGCAGCAGCACGCAGCAGCAGTACGCAACAGCAGCAGCGCGCAGCAGCAGCAGCACGCAGCAGCAGCACGCAGCAGCAGCAGCACGCAGCAGCAGCACGCAGCATGCAGCAGCAGCAGAACGCAGCAGCAGCAACACGCAGCAGCAGCAGCACGCAGCAGCAGCAGCACGCAGCAGCAGCAGCAGCATGCAGCAGCGCGCAGCAGCAGCACGCAGCAGACGCAGCAGCAGCAGCACGCAGCAGCAGCAGCAGAACGCAGCAGCAGCAGCACGCAACAGCAGCAGCACGCAGCAGCAGCAGCACGCAGAAGCAGCAGCACGCAGCAGCAGTACGCAACAGCAGCAGCGCGCAGCAGCAGCAGCACGCAGCAGCAGCACGCAGCAGCACGCAGCAGCACGCAGCAGCACGCAGCAGCAGCAGCACGCAGCAGCAGCAGCACGCAGCAGCAGCAGCACGCAGCAGCAGCAGCAGCACGCAGCAGCAGCAGCAGCACGCAGCAGCAGCAGCACGCAACAGCAGCAGCACGCAGCAGCAGCACGCAGCACCAGCAGCACGCAGCATCAGAACGCAGCAGCAGCAGCACGCAGCAGCAGCACGCAGCAGCAGCAGCACGCAGCAGCAGCAAGCAGTAGCAGCACGCAGCAGCATGCAGCAGCAGCATCATGCAGCAGCGTGCAGCAGCAGCAGCACGCAGCAGCAGCACGCAGCAGCAGCAGCGCGCAACAGCAGCAGCACGCATCAGCAGCACGCAGCAGCAGCACGCAGCAGCAGCACGCAGCAGCAGCAGCACGCAACAGCAGCACGCAGCACATGAGCACACAGCAGCAGCAGCACGCAGCAGCAGCAGCAGCACGCAGCAGCAGCAGCGCGCAGCAGCAGCACGCAGCAGCAGCAGCACGCAGCAGCAGCAATCAGCATCAGCAGCAGCACGCAGCAACAGCAGCAGCACGCAGCAGCAGCAGCGCGCAGCAGCAGCACGCAGCAGCAGCACGCAGCAGCAGCAGCACGCAGCAGCAGCAGCACGCAGCAGCAGCAGCACGCAGCAGTAGCAGCACGCAACAGCAGCAGCACGCAGCAGCGGCAGCAGCACGCAGCAGCAGCAGCACGCAGCAGCAGCAGCACGCAGCAGCAGCAGCACGCAGCAGTAGCAGCACGCAGCAGTAGCAGCACGCAGCAGTAGCAGCACGCAGTAGCAGCAACATGCAGCAGCAGCAGCACGCAGCAGCGGCAGCAGCACGCAGCAGCAGCAACACGCAGCAGCACGCAGCACCAGCAGCACGCAGCATCAGAACGCAGCAGCAGCAGCACGCAGCAGCAGCAACACGCAGCAGCTGCAGCAGCAGCTGCACGGAGTAGCACCAGCACGCAGCAGCAGCACGCAGCAGCAGCACGCAGCAGCAGCAGCACGCAGCAGCAGCAAGCAGTAGCAGCACGCAGCAGCATGCAGCAGCAGCATCATGCAGCAGCGTGCAGCAGCAGCAGCACGCAGCAGCAGCACGCAGCAGCAGCACGCAGCAGCAGCAGCGCGCAACAGCAGCAGCACGCATCAGCAGCACGCAGCAGCAGCAGCGCGCAACAGCAGCAGCACGCATCAGCAGCACGCAGCAGCAGCACGCAGCAGCAGCACGCAGCAGCAGCAGCACGCAACAGCAGCACGCAGCACATGAGCACACAGCAGCAGCAGCACGCAGCAGCAGCAGCAGCACGCAGCAGCAGCAGCAGCACGCAGCAGCAGCAATCAGCATCAGCAGCAGCACGCAGCAACAGCAGCAGCACGCAGCAGCAGCAGCGCGCAGCAGCAGCACGCAGCAGCAGCACGCAGCAGCAGCAGCACGCAGCAGCAGCAGCACGCAGCAGCAGCAGCACGCAGCAGTAGCAGCACGCAACACCAGCAGCACGCAGCAGCAGCAGCACGCAGCAGCAGCACGCAGCAGCACGCAGCAGCAGCAGCACGCCGCAGCAACAGCACGCAGCAGCAGCAGCACGCAGCAGCAGCAGCACGCAGCAGTAGCAGCACGCAGTAGCAGCAACATGCAGCAGCAGCAGCACGCAGCAGCAGCACGCAGCAGCAGCACGCAGCAGCAGCACGCAGCACATGAGCACACAGCAGCAGCAGCACATGAGCACACAGCAGCAGCAGCACGCAGCAGCAGCAGCAGCAGCACGCAGCAGCAGCAGCGCGCAGCAGCAGCACGCAGCAGCACGCAGCAGCAGCAGCATGCAGCAGCGAGCAGCAGCAGCACGCAGCAGCAGCGAGCAGCAGCAGCACGCAGCAGCAGCGGCACGCAGCAGCAGCAGCACGCAGCAGTAGCAGCACGCAACAGCAGCAGCACGCAGCAGCAGCACGCAGCAGCAGCACTCAGCATCAGCAGCAGCACGCAGCAACAGCAGCAGCACGCAGCAGCAGCAGCGCGCAGCAGCAGCACGCAGCAGCAGCACGCACCAGCAGCAGCACGCAGCAGCAGCAGCACGCAGCAGCAGCAGCACGCAGCAGCAGCACGCAGCAGCAGCAGCACGCAGCAGCAGCACGCAGCAGCAGCAGCACGCAGCAGCAGCACACAGCAGCACGCAGCAGCAGCAGCACGCAGCAGCAGCACCAGCAGCACGCAGCATCAGAACACAGCAGCAGCAGCACGCAGCAGCAGCAACACGCAGCAGCTGCAGCAGCAGCTGCACGGAGTAGCACCAGCACGCAGCAGCAACACGCAGCAGCAGCAGCACGCAGCAGCAGCAACAGCACGCAGCAGCACGGAGCAGCAGCAGCACGCAGCAGCAGCACGCAGCAGCAGCAGCAAGCAGCAGCAGCAGCATGCAGCAGCGAGCAGCAGCAGCACGCAGCAGACGCAGCAGCAGCAGCACGCAGCAGCAGCACTCAGCATTAGCAGCAGCACGCAGCAACAGCAGCAGCACGCAGCAGCAGCAGCGCGCAGCAGCAGCACGCAGCAGCAGCAGCGCGCAGCAGCAGCACGCAGCAGCAGCAGCACGCAGCAGCAGCAGCACGCAGCAGCAGCAGCACGCAGCAGTAGCAGCACGCAACAGCAGCAGCACGCAGCAGCAGCAGCACGCAGCACCAGCAGCACGCAGCATCAGAACGCAGCAGCAGCAGCACGCAGCAGCAGCAACACGCAGCAGCTGCAGCAGCAGCTGCACGGAGTAGCACCAGCACGCAGCAGCAGCAGCACGCAGCAGCAGCACGCAGCAGCAGCACGCAGCAGCAGCAGTAGAACGGAGCAGCAGCACGCAGCAGCAGCACGCAGCAGCAGCACGCAGCAGCAGCACGCAGCAGCAGCACGCAGCAGCAGCAGCACGCAGCAGCAGCAGTAGAACGGAGCAGCAGCACGCAGCAGCAGCACGCAGCAGCAGCAGCACGCAGCAGCAGCAAGCAGTAGCAGCACGCAGCAGCATGCAGCAGCAGCATCATGCAGCAGCGTGCAGCAGCAGCAGCACAAAGCAGCAGCACGCAGCAGCAGCACGCAGCAGCAGCACGCAGCAGCAGCACGCAGCAGCAGCACGCAGCAGCAGCACGCAGCAGCAGCAGCACGCAGCAGCAGTAGAACGGAGCAGCAGCACGCAGCAGCAGCACGCAGCAGCAGCAGCACGCAGCAGCAGCAGCAGCACGCAGCAGCACGCAGCAGCAGCAGCACGCAGCAGCAGCACACAGCAGCACGCAGCAGCAGCACGCAGCAGCAGCAGCACGCAGCAGCAGCACCAGCAGCACGCAGCATCAGAACACAGCAGCAGCAGCACGAAGCAGCAGCAACACGCAGCAGCTGCAGCAGCAGCTGCACGGAGTAGCACCAGCACGCAGCAGCAACACGCAGCAGCAGCAGCACGCAGCAGCAGCAACAGCACGCAGCAGCACGGAGCAGCAGCAGCACGCAGCAGCAGCACGCAGCAGCAGCAGCAAGCAGCAGCAGCACGCAGCAGCAGCAGCACGCAGCAGCAGCACGCAGCAGCAGCACGCACCAGCAGCACGCAGCAGCAGCAGCACGCAGCAGCAGCAGCACGCAGCAGCAGCACGCAGCAGCAGCGGCACGCAGCAGCAGCAGCACGCAGCAGTAGCAGCACGCAACAGCAGCAGCACGCAGCAGCAGCACGCAGCAGCAGAACGCAGCAGCAGCAGCACGCAGCAGCAGCACGCAGCATGCAGCAGCAGCAGCACGCAGCAGCAGCAACACGCAGCAGCAGCAGCACGCAGCAGCAGCAGCACGCAGCAGCAGCAGCAGCATGCAGCAGCGCGCAGCAGCAGCACGCAGCAGACGCAGCAGCAGCAGCACGCAGCAGCACGCAGCAGCAGCAGCACGTAGCAGCAGCAAGCAGCAGCGGCAGCACGCAGCAGCAGCAGCACGCAGCAGTAGCAGCACGCAACAGCAGCAGCACGCAGCAGCAGCACGCAGCAGGAGCACGCAGCAGCAGCAGCACGCAGCAGCAGCACGCAGCATGCAGCAGCAGCAGCACGCAGCAGCAGCAACACGCTGCAGCAGCAGCACGCAGCAGCAGCAGCACGCTGCAGCAGCAGCAGCAGCACGCAGCAGTAGCAGCAGCAGCACGCAGCAGCAGCAGCACGCAGCAGCAGCAGCATGCAGCAGCGCGCAGCAGCAGCACGCAGCAGACGCAGCAGCAGCAGCACGCAGCAGCAGCAGCAGCACGCAGCAGCAGCAGCACGCAACAGCAGCAGCACGCAGCAGCAGCAAGCAGTAGCAGCACGCAGCAGCATGCAGCAGCAGCATCATGCAGCAGCGTGCAGCAGCAGCAGCACGCAGCAGCAGCACGCAGCAGCAGCACGCAGCAGCAGCAGCATGCAACAGCAGCAGCACGCAGCAGCAGCACGCAGCAGCAGCACGCAGCACATGAGCACACAGCAGCAGCAGCACGCAGCAGCAGCAGCAGCACGCAGCAGCAGCAGCAGCACGCAGCAGCAGCAGCGCGCAGCAGCAGCACGCAGCAGCAGCAGCAGCATGCAGCAGCGAGCAGCAGCAGCACGCAGCAGACGCAGAAGCAGCAGCACGCAGCAGCAGCACTCAGCATCAGCAGCAGCACGCAGCAACAGCAGCAGCACGCAGCAGCAGCAGCAGCACGCAGCAGCAGCAGCACGCAGCAGCAGCAGCACGCAGCAGTAGCAGCACGCAACAGCAGCAGCACGCAGCAGCAGCAGCACGCAGCACCAGCAGCACGCAGCATCAGAACGCAGCAGCAGCAGCACGCAGCAGCAGCAACACGCAGCAGCTGCAGCAGCAGCTGCACGGAGTAGCACCAGCACGCAGCAGCAGCAGCACGCAGCAGCAGCACGCAGCAGCAGCAGCACGCAGCAGCAGCAAGCAGTAGCAGCACGCAGCAGCAGCAGCACGCAGCATGCAGCAGCGAGCAGCAGCAGCACGCAGCAGACGCAGAAGCAGCAGCACGCAGCAGCAGCACGCAGCAGCAGCAGCAGCACGCAGCAACAGCAGCAGCACGCAGCAGCAGCAGCAGCACGCAGCAGCAGCAGCACGCAGCAGCAGCAGCACGCAGCAGTAGCAGCACGCAACAGCAGCAGCACGCAGCAGCAGCAGCACGCAGCACCAGCAGCACGCAGCATCAGAACGCAGCAGCAGCAGCACGCAGCAGCAGCAACACGCAGCAGCTGCAGCAGCAGCTGCACGGAGTAGCACCAGCACGCAGCAGCAGCAGCACGCAGCAGCAGCACGCAGCAGCAGCAGCACGCAGCAGCAGCAAGCAGTAGCAGCACGCAGCAGCAGCAGCACGCAGCAGCAGCACGCAGCAGCAGCAGTACGCAGCAGCAGTAGAACGGAGCAGCAGCACGCAGCAGCAGCACGCAGCAGCAGCAGCACGCAGCAGCAGCACGCAGCAGCAGCAGCACACAGCAGCAGCAGCACGCAGCAGCAGCACTCAGCAGCAGCACGCAGCAGCAGCAGCACGCAGCAGCAGCACGCAGCAGCAGCACGCAGCAGCAGCAGCACACAGCAGCAGCAGCACGCAGCAGCAGCACTCAGCATCAGCAGCAGCACGCAGCAACAGCAGCAGCACGCAGCAGCAGCAGCGCGCAGCAGCAGCACGCAGCAGCAGCACGCACCAGCAGCAGCACGCAGCAGCAGCAGCAGCACGCAGCAGCAGCACGCAGCAGCAGCAGCACGCAGCAGCAGCACGCAGCAGCAGCAGCACGCAGCAGCAGCACACAGCAGCAAAAAGCAGCAGCAGCACGCAGCAGCAGCAACACGCAGCAGCACCAGCACGCAGCAGCACGCAGCACGCAGCAGCACGTAGCAGCAGCAAGCAGCAGCGGCAGCACGCAGCAGCAGCAGCACGCAGCAGTAGCAGCACGCAACAGCAGCAGCACGCAACAGCAGCAGCACGCAGCAGCAGCACACAGCAGCAAAAAGCAGCAGCAGCACGCAGCAGCAGCACCACGCAGCAGCACCAGCACGCAGCAGCACGCAGCACGCAGCAGCACGTAGCAGCAGCAAGCAGCAGCGGCAGCACGCAGCAGCAGCAGCACGCAGCAGTAGCAGCACGCAACAGCAGCAGCACGCAGCAGCAGCAGCACGCAGCAGCAGCAGCACGCATCAGCAGCAGCACGCAGCAGCAGCAGCACGTAGCAGCAGCAAGCAGCAGCGGCAGCACGCAGCAGCAGCAGCACGCAGCAGTAGCAGCACGCAACAGCAGCAGCACGCAGCAGCAGCACGCAGCAGGAGCACGCAGCAGCAGCAGCACGCAGCAGCAGCACGCAGCATGCAGCAGCAGCAGCACGCAGCAGCAGCAACACGCTGCAGCAGCAGCACGCAGCAGCAGCAGCACGCAGCAGCAGCAGCAGCAGCAGGACGCAGCAGCAGCAACACGCTGCAGCAGCAGCACGCAGCAGCAGCACGCAGCAGCAGCATCATGCAGCAGCGTGCAGCAGCAGCAGCACGCAGCAGCAGCACGCAGCAGCAGCAGCACGCAACAGCAGCAGCACGCAGCACATGAGCACACAGCAGCAGCAGCACGCAGCAGCACGCAGCAGCAGCACGCAGCAGCAGCAGTACGCAGCAGCAGTAGAACGGAGCAGCAGCACGCAGCAGCAGCACGCAGCAGCAGCAGCACGCAGCAGCAGCACGCAGCAGCAGCAACACACAGCAGCAGCAGCACGCAGCAGCGGCACTCAGCATCAGCAGCAGCACGCAGCAACAGCAGCAGCACACAGCAGCAGCAGCGCGCAGCAGCAGCACGCAGCAGCAGCACGCACCAGCAGCAGCACGCAGCAGCAGCAGCACGCAGCAGCAGCAGCACGCAGCAGCAGCACGCAGCAGCAGCAGCACGCAGCAGCAGCACACAGCAGCAAAAAGCAGCAGCAGCACGCAGCAGCAGCAACACGCAGCAGCACCAGCACGCAGCAGCACGCAGCACGCAGCAGCACGTAGCAGCAGCAAGCAGCAGCGGCAGCACGCAGCAGCAGCAGCACGCAGCAGTAGCAGCACGCAACAGCAGCAGCAAGCAGCAGCGGCAGCACGCAGCAGCAGCAGCACGCAGCAGTAGCAGCACGCAACAGCAGCAGCACGCAGCAGCAGCAGCACGCAGCAGCAGCAGCACGCATCAGCAGCAGCACGCAGCAGCAGCAGCACGTAGCAGCAGCAAGCAGCAGCGGCAGCACGCAGCAGCAGCAGCACGCAGCAGTAGCAGCACGCAACAGCAGCAGCACGCAGCAGCAGCACGCAGCAGGAGCACGCAGCAGCAGCAGCACGCAGCAGCAGCACGCAGCATGCAGCAGCAGCAGCACGCAGCAGCAGCAACACGCTGCAGCAGCAGCACGCAGCAGCAACAGCACGCAGCAGCAGCAGCAGCAGCAGGACGCAGCAGCAGCAACACGCTGCAGCAGCAGCACGCAGCAGCAGCACGCAGCAGCAGCAGCATGCAGCAGCGCGCAGCAGCAGCACGCAGCAGACGCAGCAGCAGCAGCAGCACGCAGCAGCAGCAGCACGCAACAGCAGCAGCACGCAGCAGCAGCAAGCAGTAGCAGCACGCAGCAGCATGCAGCAGCAGCATCATGCAGCAGCGTGCAGCAGCAGCAGCACGCAGCAGCAGCACGCAGCAGCAGCAGCACGCAACAGCAGCAGCACGCAGCACATGAGCACACAGCAGCAGCAGCACGCAGCAGCACGCAGCAGCAGCACGCAGCAGCAGCAGTACGCAGCAGCAGTAGAACGGAGCAGCAGCACGCAGCAGCAGCACGCAGCAGCAGCAGCACGCAGCAGCAGCACGCAGCAGCAGCAACACACAGCAGCAGCAGCACGCAGCAGCAGCACTCAGCATCAGCAGCAGCACGCAGCAACAGCAGCAGCACACAGCAGCAGCAGCGCGCAGCAGCAGCACGCAGCAGCAGCACGCACCAGCAGCAGCACGCAGCAGCAGCAGCACGCAGCAGCAGCAGCACGCAGCAGCAGCACGCAGCAGCAGCAGCACGCAGCAGCAGCACACAGCAGCAAAAAGCAGCAGCAGCACGCAGCAGCAGCAACACGCAGCAGCACCAGCACGCAGCAGCACGCAGCACGCAGCAGCACGTAGCAGCAGCAAGCAGCAGCGGCAGCACGCAGCAGCAGCAGCACGCAGCAGTAGCAGCACGCAACAGCAGCAGCACGCAGCAGCAGCAGCACGCAGCAGCAGCAGCACGCAGCAGCAGCACCAGCAGCACGCAGCATCAGAACACAGCAGCAGCAGCACGCAGCAGCAGCAACACGCAGCAGCAGCTGCACGGAGTAGCACCAGCACGCAGCAGCAACACGCAGCAACAGCAGCACGCAGCAGCAGCAACAGCACGCAGCAGCACGGAGCAGCAGCAGCACGCAGCAGCAGCACGCAGCAGCAGCAGCACGCAGCAGCAGCAAGCAGCAGCAGCACGCAGCAGCAGCAGCACGCAGCAGCAGCATCAGAACACAGCAGCAGCAGCACGCAGCAGCAGCAACACGCAGCAGCTGCAGCAGCAGCTGCACGGAGTAGCACCAGCACGCAGCAGCAACACGCAGCAGCAGCAGCACGCAGCAGCAGCAACAGCACGCAGCAGCACGGAGCAGCAGCAGCACGCAGCAGCACGGAGCAGCAGCAGCACGCAGCAGCAGCAGCACGCAGCAGCAGCAACACGCTGCAGCAGCAGCACGCAGCAGCAGCAGCACGCAGCAGCAGCAGCATGCAGCAGCGCGCAGCAGCAGCACGCAGCAGACGCAGCAGCAGCACGCAGCAGCAGCAGCACGCAGCAGTAGCAGCACGCAGCAGTAGCAGCACGCAGCAGTAGCAGCACGCAGTAGCGGCAGCAGCACGCAGCAGCAGCAACACGCAGCAGCACGCAGCACCAGCAGCAGCAGCAGCAGCACGCAGCAGTAGCAGCACGCAGCAGTAGCAGCACGCAGCAGCAGCAGCACGCAGCAGCGGCAGCAGCACGCAGCAGCAGCAACACGCAGCAGCACGCAGCACGCAGCAGCAGCAGCGCGCAGCAGCAGCACTCAGCATCAGCAGCAGCACGCAGCAGCAGCAGCTGCACGGAGTAGCACCAGCACGCAGCAGCAGCAGCACGCAGCAGCAGCACGCAGCAGCAGCAGCACGCAGCAGCAGCAGCACGCACCAGCAGCAAGCAGTAGCAGCACGCAGCAGCATGCAGCAGCAGCATCATGCAGCAGCGTGCAGCAGCAGCAGCACGCAGCAGCAGCACGCAGCAGCAGCACGCAGCAGCAGCACGCAGCAGCAGCACGCAGCAGCAGCACGCAGCAGCAGCAGCACGCAGCAGCAGCAGCGCGCAGCAGCAGCACTCAGCATCAGCAGCAGCACGCAGCAGCAGCAGCTGCACGGAGTAGCACCAGCACGCAGCAGCAGCAGCACGCAGCAGCAGCACGCAGCAGCAGCAGCACGCAGCAGCAGCAAGCAGTAGCAGCACGCAGCAGCATGCAGCAGCAGCATCATGCAGCAGCGTGCAGCAGCAGCAGCGCAAAGCAGCAGCACGCAGCAGCAGCACGCAGCAGCAGCAGCACGCAGCAGCAGTAGAACGGAGCAGCAGCACGCAGCAGCAGCACGCAGCAGCAGCAGCACGCAGCAGCACGCAGCAGCAGCAGCACGCAGCAGCAGCAGCACACAGCAGCAGCAGCACGCAGCAGCAGCACTCAGCATCAGCAGCAGCACGCAGCAACAGCAGCAGCACGCAGCAGCAGCAGCGCGCAGCAGCAGCACGCAGCAGCAGCACGCGCCAGCAGCAGCACGCAGCAGCAGCAGCACGCAGCATCAGCAGCACGCAGCAGCAGCACGCAGCAGCAGCAGCACGCAGCAGCAGCACACAGCAGCAAAAAGCAGCAACAGCACGCAGCAGCAGCAACACGCAGCAGCACTAGCACGCAGCAGCACGCAGCACGCAGCAGCACGTAGCAGCAGTAAGCAGCAGCGGCAGCACGCAGCAGCAGCAGCACGCAACAGTAGCAGCACGCAACAGCAGCAGCACGCAGCAGCAGCAGCACGCAGCAGCAGCAGCACGCAGCAGCAGCACCAGCAGCACGCAGCATCAGAACACAGCAGCAGCAGCACGCAGCAGCAGCAACACGCAGCAGCAGCAGCAGCAGCAGCACGCAGCAGCAGCAACACGCTGCAGCAGCAGCACGCAGCAGCAGCACGCAGCAGAAGCAGTACGCAGCAGCAGTAGAACGGAGCAGCAGCACGCAGCAGCAGCACGCAGCAGCAGCAGCACGCAGCAGCAGCAGCACACAGCAGCAGCAGCACGCAGCAGCAGCACTCAGCATCAGCAGCAGCACGCAGCAGCAGCAGCTGCACGGAGTAGCACCAGCACTCAGCATCAGCAGCAGCACGCAGCAGCACGCAGCAGCAGCAGCGCGCAGCAGCAGCACGCACCAGCAGCAGCACGCAGCAGCAGCAGCACGCAGCAGCAGCACGCAGCAGCAGCAGCACGCAGCAGCAGCACACAGCAGCAAAAAGCAGCAGCAGCACGCAGCAGCAGCAACACGCAGCAGCTCCAGCACGCAGCAGCACGCAGCACGCAGCAGCACGTAGCAGCAGCAAGCAGCAGCGGCAGCACGCAGCAGCAGCAGCACGCAGCAGTAGCAGCACGCAACAGCAGCAGCACGCAGCAGCAGCAGCACGCAGCAGCAGCACCAGCAGCACGCAGCATCAGAACACAGCAGCAGCAGCACGCAGCAGCAGCAACACGCAGCAGCTGCAGCAGCAGCTGCACGGAGTAGCACCAGCACGCAGCAGCAACACGCAGCAGCAGCAGCACGCAGCAGCAGCAACAGCACGCAGCAGCACGGAGCAGCAGCAGCACGCAGCAGCAGCACGCAGCAGCAGCAGCACGCAGCAGCAGCAAGCAGCAGCAGCACGCAGCAGCAGCAGCACGCAGCAGCAGCAGCACGCAGCAGCAGCATCAGAACACAGCAGCAGCAGCACGCAGCAGCAGCAACACGCAGCAGCTGCAGCAGCAGCTGCACGGAGTAGCACCAGCACGCAGCAGCAACACGCAGCAGCAGCAGCACGCAGCAGCAGCACGCAGCAGCAGCACGCAGCAGCATGCAGCAGCAGCATCATGCAGCAGCGTGCAGCAGCAGCAGCACGCAGCAGCAGCACGCAGCAGCAGCACGCAGCAGCAGCACGCAGCAGCAGCACGCAGCAGCAGCACGCAGCAGCAGCAGCACGCAACAGCAGCAGCACGCATCAGCAGCACGCAGCAGCAGCACGCAGCAGCAGCACGCAGCAGCAGCACGCAGCACATGAGCACACAGCAGCAGCAGCACATGAGCACACAGCAGCAGCAGCACGCAGCAGCAGCAGCAGCAGCACGCAGCAGCAGCAGCGCGCAGCAGCAGCACGCAGCAGCACGCAGCAGCAGCAGCATGCAGCAGCGAGCAGCAGCAGCACGCAGCAGCAGCGAGCAGCAGCAGCACGCAGCAGCAGCGGCACGCAGCAGCAGCAGCACGCAGCAGTAGCAGCACGCAACAGCAGCAGCACGCAGCAGCAGCACGCAGCAGCAGCACTCAGCATCAGCAGCAGCACGCAGCAACAGCAGCAGCACGCAGCAGCAGCAGCGCGCAGCAGCAGCACGCAGCAGCAGCACGCACCAGCAGCAGCACGCAGCAGCAGCAGCACGCAGCAGCAGCAGCACGCAGCAGCAGCACGCAGCAGCAGCAGCACGCAGCAGCAGCACGCAGCAGCAGCAGCACGCAGCAGCAGCACACAGCAGCACGCAGCAGCAGCAGCACGCAGCAGCAGCACCAGCAGCACGCAGCATCAGAACACAGCAGCAGCAGCACGCAGCAGCAGCAACACGCAGCAGCTGCAGCAGCAGCTGCACGGAGTAGCACCAGCACGCAGCAGCAACACGCAGCAGCAGCAGCACGCAGCAGCAGCAACAGCACGCAGCAGCACGGAGCAGCAGCAGCACGCAGCAGCAGCACGCAGCAGCAGCAGCAAGCAGCAGCAGCAGCATGCAGCAGCGAGCAGCAGCAGCACGCAGCAGACGCAGCAGCAGCAGCACGCAGCAGCAGCACTCAGCATCAGCAGCAGCACGCAGCAACAGCAGCAGCACGCAGCAGCAGCAGCACGCAGCACATGAGCACACAGCAGCAGCAGCACGCAGCAGCACGCAGCAGCAGCACGCAGCAGCAGCAGTACGCAGCAGCAGTAGAACGGAGCAGCAGCACGCAGCAGCAGCACGCAGCAGCAGCAGCACGCAGCAGCAGCACGCAGCAGCAGCAACACACAGCAGCAGCAGCACGCAGCAGCAGCACTCAGCATCAGCAGCAGCACGCAGCAACAGCAGCAGCACACAGCAGCAGCAGCGCGCAGCAGCAGCACGCAGCAGCAGCACGCACCAGCAGCAGCACGCAGCAGCAGCAGCACGCAGCAGCAGCAGCACGCAGCAGCAGCACGCAGCAGCAGCAGCACGCAGCAGCAGCACACAGCAGCAAAAAGCAGCAGCAGCACGCAGCAGCAGCAACACGCAGCAGCACCAGCACGCAGCAGCACGCAGCACGCAGCAGCACGTAGCAGCAGCAAGCAGCAGCGGCAGCACGCAGCAGCAGCAGCACGCAGCAGTAGCAGCACGCAACAGCAGCAGCAAGCAGCAGCGGCAGCACGCAGCAGCAGCAGCACGCAGCAGTAGCAGCACGCAACAGCAGCAGCACGCAGCAGCAGCAGCACGCAGCAGCAGCAGCACGCATCAGCAGCAGCACGCAGCAGCAGCAGCACGTAGCAGCAGCAAGCAGCAGCGGCAGCACGCAGCAGCAGCAGCACGCAGCAGTAGCAGCACGCAACAGCAGCAGCACGCAGCAGCAGCACGCAGCAGGAGCACGCAGCAGCAGCAGCACGCAGCAGCAGCACGCAGCATGCAGCAGCAGCAGCACGCAGCAGCAGCAACACGCTGCAGCAGCAGCACGCAGCAGCAGCAGCACGCAGCAGCAGCAGCAGCAGCAGGACGCAGCAGCAGCAACACGCTGCAGCAGCAGCACGCAGCAGCAGCACGCAGCAGCAGCAGCATGCAGCAGCGCGCAGCAGCAGCACGCAGCAGACGCAGCAGCAGCAGCAGCACGCAGCAGCAGCAGCACGCAACAGCAGCAGCACGCAGCAGCAGCAAGCAGTAGCAGCACGCAGCAGCATGCAGCAGCAGCATCATGCAGCAGCGTGCAGCAGCAGCAGCACGCAGCAGCAGCACGCAGCAGCAGCAGCACGCAACAGCAGCAGCACGCAGCACATGAGCACACAGCAGCAGCAGCACGCAGCAGCACGCAGCAGCAGCACGCAGCAGCAGCAGTACGCAGCAGCAGTAGAACGGAGCAGCAGCACGCAGCAGCAGCACGCAGCAGCAGCAGCACGCAGCAGCAGCACGCAGCAGCAGCAACACACAGCAGCAGCAGCACGCAGCAGCAGCACTCAGCATCAGCAGCAGCACGCAGCAACAGCAGCAGCACACAGCAGCAGCAGCGCGCAGCAGCAGCACGCAGCAGCAGCACGCACCAGCAGCAGCACGCAGCAGCAGCAGCACGCAGCAGCAGCAGCACGCAGCAGCAGCACGCAGCAGCAGCAGCACGCAGCAGCAGCACACAGCAGCAAAAAGCAGCAGCAGCACGCAGCAGCAGCAACACGCAGCAGCACCAGCACGCAGCAGCACGCAGCACGCAGCAGCACGTAGCAGCAGCAAGCAGCAGCGGCAGCACGCAGCAGCAGCAGCACGCAGCAGTAGCAGCACGCAACAGCAGCAGCACGCAGCAGCAGCAGCACGCAGCAGCAGCAGCACGCAGCAGCAGCACCAGCAGCACGCAGCATCAGAACACAGCAGCAGCAGCACGCAGCAGCAGCAACACGCAGCAGCAGCTGCACGGAGTAGCACCAGCACGCAGCAGCAACACGCAGCAACAGCAGCACGCAGCAGCAGCAACAGCACGCAGCAGCACGGAGCAGCAGCAGCACGCAGCAGCAGCACGCAGCAGCAGCAGCACGCAGCAGCAGCAAGCAGCAGCAGCACGCAGCAGCAGCAGCACGCAGCAGCAGCATCAGAACACAGCAGCAGCAGCACGCAGCAGCAGCAACACGCAGCAGCTGCAGCAGCAGCTGCACGGAGTAGCACCAGCACGCAGCAGCAACACGCAGCAGCAGCAGCACGCAGCAGCAGCAACAGCACGCAGCAGCACGGAGCAGCAGCAGCACGCAGCAGCACGGAGCAGCAGCAGCACGCAGCAGCAGCAGCACGCAGCAGCAGCAACACGCTGCAGCAGCAGCACGCAGCAGCAGCAGCACGCAGCAGCAGCAGCATGCAGCAGCGCGCAGCAGCAGCACGCAGCAGACGCAGCAGCAGCACGCAGCAGCAGCAGCACGCAGCAGTAGCAGCACGCAGCAGTAGCAGCACGCAGCAGTAGCAGCACGCAGTAGCGGCAGCAGCACGCAGCAGCAGCAACACGCAGCAGCACGCAGCACCAGCAGCAGCAGCAGCAGCACGCAGCAGTAGCAGCACGCAGCAGTAGCAGCACGCAGCAGCAGCAGCACGCAGCAGCGGCAGCAGCACGCAGCAGCAGCAACACGCAGCAGCACGCAGCACGCAGCAGCAGCAGCGCGCAGCAGCAGCACTCAGCATCAGCAGCAGCACGCAGCAGCAGCAGCTGCACGGAGTAGCACCAGCACGCAGCAGCAGCAGCACGCAGCAGCAGCACGCAGCAGCAGCAGCACGCAGCAGCAGCAGCACGCACCAGCAGCAAGCAGTAGCAGCACGCAGCAGCATGCAGCAGCAGCATCATGCAGCAGCGTGCAGCAGCAGCAGCACGCAGCAGCAGCACGCAGCAGCAGCACGCAGCAGCAGCACGCAGCAGCAGCACGCAGCAGCAGCACGCAGCAGCAGCAGCACGCAGCAGCAGCAGCGCGCAGCAGCAGCACTCAGCATCAGCAGCAGCACGCAGCAGCAGCAGCTGCACGGAGTAGCACCAGCACGCAGCAGCAGCAGCACGCAGCAGCAGCACGCAGCAGCAGCAGCACGCAGCAGCAGCAAGCAGTAGCAGCACGCAGCAGCATGCAGCAGCAGCATCATGCAGCAGCGTGCAGCAGCAGCAGCGCAAAGCAGCAGCACGCAGCAGCAGCACGCAGCAGCAGCAGCACGCAGCAGCAGTAGAACGGAGCAGCAGCACGCAGCAGCAGCACGCAGCAGCAGCAGCACGCAGCAGCACGCAGCAGCAGCAGCACGCAGCAGCAGCAGCACACAGCAGCAGCAGCACGCAGCAGCAGCACTCAGCATCAGCAGCAGCACGCAGCAACAGCAGCAGCACGCAGCAGCAGCAGCGCGCAGCAGCAGCACGCAGCAGCAGCACGCGCCAGCAGCAGCACGCAGCAGCAGCAGCACGCAGCATCAGCAGCACGCAGCAGCAGCACGCAGCAGCAGCAGCACGCAGCAGCAGCACACAGCAGCAAAAAGCAGCAACAGCACGCAGCAGCAGCAACACGCAGCAGCACTAGCACGCAGCAGCACGCAGCACGCAGCAGCACGTAGCAGCAGTAAGCAGCAGCGGCAGCACGCAGCAGCAGCAGCACGCAACAGTAGCAGCACGCAACAGCAGCAGCACGCAGCAGCAGCAGCACGCAGCAGCAGCAGCACGCAGCAGCAGCACCAGCAGCACGCAGCATCAGAACACAGCAGCAGCAGCACGCAGCAGCAGCAACACGCAGCAGCAGCAGCAGCAGCAGCACGCAGCAGCAGCAACACGCTGCAGCAGCAGCACGCAGCAGCAGCACGCAGCAGAAGCAGTACGCAGCAGCAGTAGAACGGAGCAGCAGCACGCAGCAGCAGCACGCAGCAGCAGCAGCACGCAGCAGCAGCAGCACACAGCAGCAGCAGCACGCAGCAGCAGCACTCAGCATCAGCAGCAGCACGCAGCAGCAGCAGCTGCACGGAGTAGCACCAGCACTCAGCATCAGCAGCAGCACGCAGCAGCACGCAGCAGCAGCAGCGCGCAGCAGCAGCACGCACCAGCAGCAGCACGCAGCAGCAGCAGCACGCAGCAGCAGCACGCAGCAGCAGCAGCACGCAGCAGCAGCACACAGCAGCAAAAAGCAGCAGCAGCACGCAGCAGCAGCAACACGCAGCAGCTCCAGCACGCAGCAGCACGCAGCACGCAGCAGCACGTAGCAGCAGCAAGCAGCAGCGGCAGCACGCAGCAGCAGCAGCACGCAGCAGTAGCAGCACGCAACAGCAGCAGCACGCAGCAGCAGCAGCACGCAGCAGCAGCACCAGCAGCACGCAGCATCAGAACACAGCAGCAGCAGCACGCAGCAGCAGCAACACGCAGCAGCTGCAGCAGCAGCTGCACGGAGTAGCACCAGCACGCAGCAGCAACACGCAGCAGCAGCAGCACGCAGCAGCAGCAACAGCACGCAGCAGCACGGAGCAGCAGCAGCACGCAGCAGCAGCACGCAGCAGCAGCAGCACGCAGCAGCAGCAAGCAGCAGCAGCACGCAGCAGCAGCAGCACGCAGCAGCAGCAGCACGCAGCAGCAGCATCAGAACACAGCAGCAGCAGCACGCAGCAGCAGCAACACGCAGCAGCTGCAGCAGCAGCTGCACGGAGTAGCACCAGCACGCAGCAGCAACACGCAGCAGCAGCAGCACGCAGCAGCAGCACGCAGCAGCAGCACGCAGCAGCATGCAGCAGCAGCATCATGCAGCAGCGTGCAGCAGCAGCAGCACGCAGCAGCAGCACGCAGCAGCAGCACGCAGCAGCAGCACGCAGCAGCAGCACGCAGCAGCAGCACGCAGCAGCAGCACGCAGCAGCAGCAGCACGCAACAGCAGCAGCACGCATCAGCAGCACGCAGCAGCAGCACGCAGCAGCAGCACGCAGCAGCAGCACGCAGCACATGAGCACACAGCAGCAGCAGCACATGAGCACACAGCAGCAGCAGCACGCAGCAGCAGCAGCAGCAGCACGCAGCAGCAGCAGCGCGCAGCAGCAGCACGCAGCAGCACGCAGCAGCAGCAGCATGCAGCAGCGAGCAGCAGCAGCACGCAGCAGCAGCGAGCAGCAGCAGCACGCAGCAGCAGCGGCACGCAGCAGCAGCAGCACGCAGCAGTAGCAGCACGCAACAGCAGCAGCACGCAGCAGCAGCACGCAGCAGCAGCACTCAGCATCAGCAGCAGCACGCAGCAACAGCAGCAGCACGCAGCAGCAGCAGCGCGCAGCAGCAGCACGCAGCAGCAGCACGCACCAGCAGCAGCACGCAGCAGCAGCAGCACGCAGCAGCAGCAGCACGCAGCAGCAGCACGCAGCAGCAGCAGCACGCAGCAGCAGCACGCAGCAGCAGCAGCACGCAGCAGCAGCACACAGCAGCACGCAGCAGCAGCAGCACGCAGCAGCAGCACCAGCAGCACGCAGCATCAGAACACAGCAGCAGCAGCACGCAGCAGCAGCAACACGCAGCAGCTGCAGCAGCAGCTGCACGGAGTAGCACCAGCACGCAGCAGCAACACGCAGCAGCAGCAGCACGCAGCAGCAGCAACAGCACGCAGCAGCACGGAGCAGCAGCAGCACGCAGCAGCAGCACGCAGCAGCAGCAGCAAGCAGCAGCAGCAGCATGCAGCAGCGAGCAGCAGCAGCACGCAGCAGACGCAGCAGCAGCAGCACGCAGCAGCAGCACTCAGCATCAGCAGCAGCACGCAGCAACAGCAGCAGCACGCAGCAGCAGCAGCGCGCAGCAGCAGCACGCAGCAGCAGCAGCGCGCAGCAGCAGCAGCACGCAGCAGCAGCAGCACGCAGCAGTAGCAGCACGCAACAGCAGCAGCACGCAGCAGCAGCAGCACGCAGCACCAGCAGCACGCAGCATCAGAACGCAGCAGCAGCAGCACGCAGCAGCAGCAACACGCAGCAGCTGCAGCAGCAGCTGCACGGAGTAGCACCAGCACGCAGCAGCAGCAGCACGCAGCAGCAGCACGCAGCAGCAGCACGCAGCAGCAGCAGTAGAACGGAGCAGCAGCACGCAGCAGCAGCACGCAGCAGCAGCACGCAGCAGCAGCACGCAGCAGCAGCACGCAGCAGCAGCAGCACGCAGCAGCAGCAGTAGAACGGAGCAGCAGCACGCAGCAGCAGCACGCAGCAGCAGCAGCACGCAGCAGCAGCAAGCAGTAGCAGCACGCAGCAGCATGCAGCAGCAGCATCATGCAGCAGCGTGCAGCAGCAGCAGCACAAAGCAGCAGCACGCAGCAGCAGCACGCAGCAGCAGCACGCAGCAGCAGCACGCAGCAGCAGCACGCAGCAGCAGCAGCACGCAGCAGCAGTAGAACGGAGCAGCAGCACGCAGCAGCAGCACGCAGCAGCAGCAGCACGCAGCAGCAGCAGCACGCAGCAGCAGCAGCACGCAGCAGCACGCAGCAGCAGCAGCACGCAGCAGCAGCACACAGCAGCACGCAGCAGCAGCACGCAGCAGCAGCAGCACGCAGCAGCAGCACCAGCAGCACGCAGCATCAGAACACAGCAGCAGCAGCACGAAGCAGCAGCAACACGCAGCAGCTGCAGCAGCAGCTGCACGGAGTAGCACCAGCACGCAGCAGCAACACGCAGCAGCAGCAGCACGCAGCAGCAGCAACAGCACGCAGCAGCACGGAGCAGCAGCAGCACGCAGCAGCAGCGCGCAGCAGCAGCAGCAAGCAGCAGCAGCACGCAGCAGCAGCAGCACGCAGCAGCAGCACGCAGCAGCAGCACGCACCAGCAGCACGCAGCAGCAGCAGCACGCAGCAGCAGCAGCACGCAGCAGCAGCACGCAGCAGCAGCGGCACGCAGCAGCAGCAGCACGCAGCAGTAGCAGCACGCAACAGCAGCAGCACGCAGCAGCAGCACGCAGCAGCAGAACGCAGCAGCAGCAGCACGCAGCAGCAGCACGCAGCATGCAGCAGCAGCAGCACGCAGCAGCAGCAACACGCAGCAGCAGCAGCACGCAGCAGCAGCAGCACGCAGCAGCAGCAGCAGCATGCAGCAGCGCGCAGCAGCAGCACGCAGCAGACGCAGCAGCAGCAGCACGCAGCAGCACGCAGCAGCAGCAGCACGTAGCAGCAGCAAGCAGCAGCGGCAGCACGCAGCAGCAGCAGCACGCAGCAGTAGCAGCACGCAACAGCAGCAGCACGCAGCAGCAGCACGCAGCAGGAGCACGCAGCAGCAGCAGCACGCAGCAGCAGCACGCAGCATGCAGCAGCAGCAGCACGCAGCAGCAGCAACACGCTGCAGCAGCAGCACGCAGCAGCAGCAGCACGCTGCAGCAGCAGCAGCAGCACGCAGCAGTAGCAGCAGCAGCACGCAGCAGCAGCAGCACGCAGCAGCAGCAGCATGCAGCAGCGCGCAGCAGCAGCACGCAGCAGACGCAGCAGCAGCAGCACGCAGCAGCAGCAGCAGCACGCAGCAGCAGCAGCACGCAACAGCAGCAGCACGCAGCAGCAGCAAGCAGTAGCAGCACGCAGCAGCATGCAGCAGCAGCATCATGCAGCAGCGTGCAGCAGCAGCAGCACGCAGCAGCAGCACGCAGCAGCAGCACGCAGCAGCAGCAGCATGCAACAGCAGCAGCACGCAGCAGCAGCACGCAGCAGCAGCACGCAGCACATGAGCACACAGCAGCAGCAGCACGCAGCAGCAGCAGCAGCACGCAGCAGCAGCAGCAGCACGCAGCAGCAGCAGCGCGCAGCAGCAGCACGCAGCAGCAGCAGCAGCATGCAGCAGCGAGCAGCAGCAGCACGCAGCAGACGCAGAAGCAGCAGCACGCAGCAGCAGCACTCAGCATCAGCAGCAGCACGCAGCAACAGCAGCAGCACGCAGCAGCAGCAGCAGCACGCAGCAGCAGCAGCACGCAGCAGCAGCAGCACGCAGCAGTAGCAGCACGCAACAGCAGCAGCACGCAGCAGCAGCAGCACGCAGCACCAGCAGCACGCAGCATCAGAACGCAGCAGCAGCAGCACGCAGCAGCAGCAACACGCAGCAGCTGCAGCAGCAGCTGCACGGAGTAGCACCAGCACGCAGCAGCAGCAGCACGCAGCAGCAGCACGCAGCAGCAGCAGCACGCAGCAGCAGCAAGCAGTAGCAGCACGCAGCAGCAGCAGCACGCAGCAGCAGCACGCAGCAGCAGCAGTACGCAGCAGCAGTAGAACGGAGCAGCAGCACGCAGCAGCAGCACGCAGCAGCAGCAGCACGCAGCAGCAGCACGCAGCAGCAGCAGCACACAGCAGCAGCAGCACGCAGCAGCAGCACTCAGCAGCAGCACGCAGCAGCAGCAGCACGCAGCAGCAGCACGCAGCAGCAGCACGCAGCAGCAGCAGCACACAGCAGCAGCAGCACGCAGCAGCAGCACTCAGCATCAGCAGCAGCACGCAGCAACAGCAGCAGCACGCAGCAGCAGCAGCGCGCAGCAGCAGCACGCAGCAGCAGCACGCACCAGCAGCAGCACGCAGCAGCAGCAGCAGCACGCAGCAGCAGCACGCAGCAGCAGCAGCACGCAGCAGCAGCACGCAGCAGCAGCAGCACGCAGCAGCAGCACACAGCAGCAAAAAGCAGCAGCAGCACGCAGCAGCAGCAACACGCAGCAGCACCAGCACGCAGCAGCACGCAGCACGCAGCAGCACGTAGCAGCAGCAAGCAGCAGCGGCAGCACGCAGCAGCAGCAGCACGCAGCAGTAGCAGCACGCAACAGCAGCAGCACGCAACAGCAGCAGCACGCAGCAGCAGCACACAGCAGCAAAAAGCAGCAGCAGCACGCAGCAGCAGCACCACGCAGCAGCACCAGCACGCAGCAGCACGCAGCACGCAGCAGCACGTAGCAGCAGCAAGCAGCAGCGGCAGCACGCAGCAGCAGCAGCACGCAGCAGTAGCAACATGCAGCAGCAGCAGCACGCAGCAGCGGCAGCAGCACGCAGCAGCAGCAACACGCAGCAGCACGCAGCACCAGCAGCACGCAGCATCAGAACGCATAAGCAGCAGCACGCAGCAGCAGCAACACGCAGCAGCTGCAGCAGCAGCTGCACGGAGTAGCTCCAGCACGCAGCAGCAGCAGCACGCAGCAGCAGCACGCAGCAGCAGCAAGCAGTAGCAGCACGCAGCAGCATGCAGCAGCAGCATCATGCAGCAGCGTGCAGCAGCAGCAGCACGCAGCAGCAGCATGCAGCAGAAGCACGCAGCAGCAGCACGCAGCAGCAGCACGCAGCAGCAGCACGCAGCAGCAGCAGCACGCAGCAGCAGCACGCAGCAGCAGCAGTACGCAGCAGCAGTAGAACGGAGCAGCAGCACGCAGCAGCAGCACGCAGCAGCAGCAGCACGCAGCAGCAGCAGCACACAGCAGCAGCAGCACGCAGCAGCAGCACTCAGCATCAGCAGCAGCACGCAGCAGCAGCAGCTGCACGGAGTAGCACCAGCACTCAGCATCAGCAGCAGCACGCAGCAACAGCAGCAGCACGCAGCAGCAGCAGCGCGCAGCAGCAGCACGCACCAGCAGCAGCACGCAGCAGCAGCAGCACGCAGCAGCAGCACGCAGCAGCAGCAGCACGCAGCAGCAGCACACAGCAGCAAAAAGCAGCAGCAGCACGCAGCAGCAGCAACACGCAGCAGCTCCAGCACGCAGCAGCACGCAGCACGCAGCAGCACGTAGCAGCCGCAAGCAGCAGCGGCAGCACGCAGCAGCAGCAGCACGCAGCAGTAGCAGCACGCAACAGCAGCAGCACGCAGCAGCAGCAGCACGCAGCAGCAGCACCAGCAGCACGCAGCATCAGAACACAGCAGCAGCACGCAGCAGCAGCAACACGCAGCAGCTGCAGCAGCAGCTGCACGGAGTAGCACCAGCACGCAGCAGCAACACGCAGCAGCAGCAGCACGCAGCAGCAGCAACAGCACGCAGCAGCACGGAGCAGCAGCAGCACGCAGCAGCAGCACGCAGCAGCAGCAGCACGCAGCAGCAGCAAGCAGCAGCAGCACGCAGCAGCAGCAGCACGCAGCAGCAGCAGCACGCAGCAGCAGCATCAGAACACAGCAGCAGCAGCACGCAGCAGCAGCAACACGCAGCAGCTGCAGCAGCAGCTGCACGGAGTAGCACCAGCACGCAGCAGCAACACGCAGCAGCAGCAGCACGCAGCAGCAGCAACAGCACGCAGCAGCACGGAGCAGCAGCAGCACGCAGCAGCAGCAACACGCTGCAGCAGCAGCACGCAGCAGCAGCAGCACGCAGCAGCAGCAGCACGCAGCAGCAGCAGCAGCAGCACTCAGCAGCAGCAACACGCTGCAGCAGCAGCACGCAGCAGCAGCAGCACGCAGCAGCAGCAGCATGCAGCAGCGCGCAGCAGCAGCACGCAGCAGACGCAGCAGCAGCAGCACGCAGCAGCAGCAGCAGCACGCAGCAGCAGCACGCAGCAGCAGCAAGCAGTAGCAGCACGCAGCAGCATGCAGCAGCAGCATCATGCAGCAGCGTGCATCAGCAGCAGCACGCAGCAGCAGCACGCAGCAGCAGCACGCAGCAGCAGCAGCACGCAACAGCAGCAGCACGCAGCAGCAGCATGCAGCAGCAGCACGCAGCAGCAGCAGCACGCAGCAGCAGCACGCAGCACATGAGCACACAGCAGCAGCAGCACGCAGCAGCAGCATCAGCACGCAGCAGCAGCAGCACGCAGCAGCAGCAGCACGCAGCAGCAGCAGCACGCAGCAGCAGCAGCACGCAGCAGCACGCAGCATCGTGCTGCACGCAGCAGCAGCAGCAGCAGCAGCACGCAGCAGCAGCAGCACGCAGCAGCAGCAGCACGCAGCAGTACGCAGCAGCAGCAGCAGCACGCAGCAGCAGCAGCAGCAGCACGCAGCAGCAGCAGCAGCAGCAGCACGCAGCAGCAGCAGCAGCAGCAGCACGCAGCAGCAGCAGCAGCACGCAGCAGCAGCATCAGCAGCAGCACGCAGCAGCAGCAGCAGCAGGCAGCAGCAGCAGTAGCAGCAGCAGCAGCAGCACTCAGCAGCAGCAGCAGCAGCACGCAGCAGCAGCAGCAGCACGCAGCAGCAGCAGCCGCACGCAGCAGCAGCAGCAGCAAGCAGCAGAAGCAGCAGCAGCACGTTTCAGCAGCAGCAGCACGCAGCAGCAGCAGCAGCACGCAGCAGCAGCAGCAGCAGCACGCAGCAGCAGCAGCAGCACGCAGCAGCAGCAGCACGCAGCAGCAGCAGCAGCAGCAGCAGCAGCAGCACGCAGCAGCAGCAGCAGCACGCAGCAGCAGCAGCAGCACGCAGCAGCAGCAGCAGCACTCAGCAGCAGCAGCTGCACGCAGCAGCAGCAGCACGCAGCAGCAGCAGCAGCACGCAGCAGCAGCAGCAGCAGCACGCAGCAGCAGCAGCAGCACGCAGCAGCAGCAGCAGCACGCAGCAGCAGCAGCAGCACGCAACAGCAGCAGCAGCACGCGGCAGAAGCAGCAGCACGCAGCAGCATCAGCAGCACGCAGCAGCAGCAGCAGCAGCAGCAGCAGCAGCACGCAGCAGCAGCAGCAGCAGCACCCAGCAGCAGCAGCAGCAGCACCCAGCAGCAGCACGCAGCAGCAGCAGCAGCACGCAGCAGCAGCAGCACGCAGCAGCAGCAGCAGCACGCAGCAGCACGCAGCAGCAGCAGCAGCACGCAGCAGCAGCAGCACGCAGCAGCAGCAGCAGCACGCAGCAGCAGCAGCAGCTGCAGCACGCAGCAGCAGCACGCAGCAGCAGCAGCAGCAGTAGCACGCAGCAGCAGCACGCAGCAGCACGCAGCAGCAGCAGCAGCAGCACGCAGCAGCAGCAGCAGCAGCACGCAGCAGCAGCAGCAGCACGCAGCAGCAGCAGCAGCACGCAGCAGCAGCAGCAGCACGCAGCAGCAGCAGCAGCACGCAGCAGCAGCAGCAGCACGCAGCAGCAGCAGCGGCAGCAGCACGCAGGAGCAGCAGCAGCACGCAGCAGCAGCAGCAGCACGCAGCAGCAGCAGCAGCACGCAGCAGCAGCAGCAGCAGCAGCACGCAGCAGCAGCAGCACGCAGCAGCAGCAGCAGCACGTAGCAGCAGCAGCAGCACGCAGCAGCGTGCAGCACGCAGCAGCAGCAGCAGCACGTAGCAGCAGCAGCAGCACGCAGCAGCAGCAGCAGCACGCAGCAGCAGCAGCAGCACGCAGCAGCAGCAGCAGCACGCAGCAGCAGCAGCAGCACGCAGCAGCAGCAGCAGCAGCACGCTGCAGCAGCAGCAGCAGCAGCACGCAGCAGCAGCAGCAGCAGCAGCTGCAGCACGCAGCAGCAGCAGCAGCACGCAGCAGAAGCAGCAGCAGCAGCACGCAGCAGCAGCACGCAGCAGCACGCAGCAGCAGCAGCAGCACGCAGCAGCAGCAGCAGCACGCAGCAGCAGCAGCAGCACGCAGCAGCAGCAGCAGCACGCAGCAGCAGCAGCAGCAGCAGCACGCAGCAGCAGCAGCAGCAGCAGCAGCAAGCAGCAGCAGCTGCAGCACGCAGCAGCAGCTGCAGCACGCAGCAGCAGCAGCAGCACGCAGCAGCAGCAGCAGCACGCAGCAGCAGCAGCAGCAGCAGCAGCAGCAGCAGCAGCAGCAGCAAGCAGCAGCAGCTGCAGCAGCAGCAGCAGCAGCACGCAGCAGCAGTAGCAACACGCAGCAGCAGCAGCACGCAGCAGCAGCAGCAGCAGCAGCAGCACGCAGCAGCAGCATCAGCAGCAGCACGCAGCAGCAGCAGCAGCAGGCAGCAGCAGCAGCAGCAAGCAGCAGCAGCAGTAGCAGCAGCAGCAGCAGCACGCAGCAGCAGCACGCAGCAGCAGCAGCAAGCAGCAGCAGCAGCATGCAGCAGCAGCAGCAGCACGCAGCAGCAGTAGCAACACGCAGCAGCAGCAGCACGCAGCAGCAGCAGCAGCAGCACGCAGCAGCAGCAGCAGCACGCAGCAGCAGCAGCACGCAGCAGCAGCAGCAGCACGCAGCAGCAGCAGCATCAGCAGCAGCACGCAGTAGCAGCAGCAGCACGCAGCAGCAGCAGCAGCAGCAGCACGCAGCAGCAGCAGCAGCAGCAGCACGCAGCAGCAGCAGCAGCACGCAACAGCAGCAGCAGCACGCGGCAGAAGCAGCAGCACGCAGCAGCATCAGCAGCACGCAGCAGCAGCAGCAGCACGCAGCAGCAGCAGCAGCAGCACGCAGCAGCAGCAGCAGCACCCAGCAGCAGCAGCAGCAGCACGCAGCAGCAGCAGCAGCAGCAGCAGCACGCAGCAGCAGCAGCATTCACGCAGCAGCAGCAAGCAGCACGCAACAGCAGCAGCAGCACGCGGCAGAAGCAGCAGCACGCAGCAGCATCAGCAGCACGCAGCAGCAGCAGCAGCACGCAGCAGCAGCAGCAGCAGCACGCAGCAGCAGCAGCAGCAGCACCCAGCAGCAGCAGCAGCAGCACGCAGCAGCAGCAGCAGCAGCAGCAGCACGCAGCAGCAGCAGCATTCACGCAGCAGCAGCAAGCAGCAGCAGCTGCAGCACGCAGCAGCAGCAGCAGCACGCAGCAGCACGCAGCAGCAGCAGCGCGCAGCAGCATTCACGCAGCAGCAGCAAGCAGCAGCAGCTGCAGCACGCAGCAGCAGCATCAGCACGCAGCAGCACGCAGCACGCAGCAGCAGCAGCACGCAGCAGCAGCAGCAGCAGCAGCACGCAGCAGCACGCAGCATCGTGCAGCACGCAGCAGCAGTAGCAGCAGCAGCACGCAGCAGCAGCAGCACGCAGCAGCAGCAGCAGCACGCAGCAGCAGCAGCAGCAGCACGCAGCAGCAGGAGCAGCAGCAGCAGCAGCAGCAGCACGCAGCAGCAGCAGCAGCAGCAGCACGCAGCAGCAGCAGCAGCAGCACGCAGCAGCAGCATCAGCAGCAGCACGCAGCAGCAGCGGCAGCAGGCAGCAGCAGCAGCAGCAAGCAGCAGCAGCAGTAGCAGCAGCAGCAGCAGCACGCAGCAGCAGCAGCAGCAGCACGCAGCAGCAGCTGCAGCACGCAGCAGCAGCAGCAGCACGCAGCAGCAGCAGCACGCAGCAGAAGCAGCAGCACGCAGCAGCAGCAGCAGCACGCAGCAGCAGCAGCAGCACGCAGCAGCAGCAGCAGCACGCAGCAGCAGCAGCAGCAGCACGCAGCAGCAGCACGCAGCAGCAGCAGCAGCACGCAGGAGCAGCAGCAGCACGCAGCAGCAGCAGCAGCACTCAGCAGCAGCAGCAGCACGCAGCAGCAGCAGCAGCACGCAGCAGCAGCAGCACGCAGCAGCAGCACGCAGCAGCAGCAGCACGCAGCAGCAGCAGCAGCACGCAGCAGCAGCAGCACGCAGCAGCAGCCGCACGCAGCAGCAGCAGCAGCAAGCAGCAGAAGCAGCAGCAGCACGCTTCAGCAGCAGCAGCACGCAGCAGCAGCAGCAGCACGCAGCAGCAGCAGCAGCACGCAGCAGCAGCAGCAGCAGCACGCAGCAGCAGCAGCAGCACGCAGCAGCAGCAGCACGCAGCAGCAGCAGCAGCAGCACGCAGCAGCAGCAGCAGCAGCACGCAGCAGCAGCAGCAGCACGCAGCAGCAGCAGCAGCACGCAGCAGCAGCAGCAGCACGCAGCAGCAGCAAGCAGCAGCAGCTGCAGCACGCAGCAGCAGCAGCAGCACGCAGCAGCAGCAGCAGCAGAAGCACGCAGCAGCACGCAGCAGCAGCAGCGCGCAGCAGCAGCAGCAGCACGCAGCAGCAGCAGCACGCAGCAGCACGCAGCATCGTGCAGCACGCAGCAGCAGCAGCAGCAGCAGCAGCAGCACGCAGCAGCAGCAGCACGCAGCAGTACGCAGCAGCAGCAGCAGCACGCAGCAGCAGCAGCAGCAGCACGCAGCAGCAGCAGCAGCAGCAGCAGCACGCAGCAGCAGCAGCAGCAGCAGCACGCAGCAGCAGCAGCAGCACGCAGCAGCAGCATCAGCAGCAGCACGCAGCAGCAGCAGCAGCAGGCAGCAGCAGCAGTAGCAGCAGCAGCAGCAGCACTCAGCAGCAGCAGCAGCAGCACGCAGCAGCAGCAGCAGCACGCAGCAGCAGCAGCAGCACGCAGCAGCAGCAGCAGCAGCACGCAGCAGCAGCAGCAGCAGTAGCACGCAGCAGAAGCAGCAGCACGCAGCAGCAGCAGCAGCACGCAGCAGCAGCAGCAGCACGCAGCAGAAGCAGCAGCACGCAGCAGCAGCAGCAGCACGCAGCAGCAGCAGCAGCAGCAGCACGCAGCAGCAGCAGCAGCACGCAGCAGCAGCAGCAGCACGCAGCAGCAGCAGCAGCAAGCAGCAGAAGCAGCAGCAGCACGTTTCAGCAGCAGCAGCACGCAGCAGCAGCAGCAGCACGCAGCAGCAGCAGCAGCACGCAGCAGCAGCAGCAGCAGCACGCAGCAGCAGCAGCACGCAGCAGCAGCAGCAGCACGCAGCAGCAGCAGCAGCAGCAGCAGCAGCAGCACGCAGCAGCAGCAGCAGCACGCAGCAGCAGCAGCAGCACTCAGCAGCAGCAGCAGCACGCAGCAGCAGCAGCAGCACGCAGCAGCAGCAGCAGCAGCAGCACGCAGCAGCAGCAGCAGCACGCAGCAGCACGCAGCAGCAGCAGCACCACGCAACAGCAGCAGCAGCACGCGGCAGAAGCAGCAGCACGCAGCAGCAGCAGCAGCAGCAGCACGCAGCAGCAGCAGCAGCAGCACCCAGCAGCAGCAGCAGCAGCACGCAGCAGCAGCAGCAGCAGCACGCAGCAGCACGCAGCAGCAGCAGCACGCAGCAGCAGCATCAGCAGCAGCACGCAGCAGCAGCAGCAGCAGGCAGCAGCAGCAGCAGCAAGCAGCAGCAGCAGTAGCAGCAGCAGCAGCAGCACGCAGCAGCAGCAGCAAGCATCAGCAGCAGCACGCAGCAGCAGCAGCAGCACGCAGCAGCAGTAGCAACACGCAGCAGCAGCAGCACGCAGCAGCAGCAGCAGCAGCACGCAGCAGCAGCAGCAGCAGCACGCAGCAGCAGCCGCACGCAGCAGCAGCAGCAGCAAGCAGCAGAAGCAGCAGCAGCACGCTTCAGCAGCAGCAGCACGCAGCAGCAGCAGCAGCACGCAGCAGCAGCAGCAGCACGCAGCAGCAGCAGCAGCAGCACGCAGCAGCAGCAGCAGCACGCAGCAGCAGCAGCACGCAGCAGCAGCAGCAGCAGCACGCAGCAGCAGCAGCAGCACGCAGCAGCAGCAGCAGCACGCAGCAGCAGCAGCAGCACGCAGCAGCAGCAAGCAGCAGCAGCTGCAGCACGCAGCAGCAGCTGCAGCACGCAGCAGCAGCAGCAGCACGCAGCAGCAGCAGCAGCAGCAGCACGCAGCAGCACGCAGCATCGTGCAGCACGCAGCAGCAGCAGCAGCAGCAGCAGCAGCACGCAGCAGCAGCAGCACGCAGCAGTACGCAGCAGCAGCAGCAGCACGCAGCAGCAGCAGCAGCAGCACGCAGCAGCAGCAGCAGCAGCAGCAGCACGCAGCAGCAGCAGCAGCAGCAGCAGCAGCAGCACGCAGCAGCAGCAGCAGCTGCAGCACGCAGCAGCAGCACGCAGCAGCAGCAGCAGCAGCACGCAGCAGCAGCAGCAGCACGCAGCAGCAGCAGCAGCAGCAGCACGCAGCAGCAGCAGCAGCAGCACGCAGCAGCAGCAGCAGCACGCAGCAGCAGCAGCAGCACGCAGCAGCAGCAGCAGCACGCAGCAGCAGCAGCAGCACGCAGCAGCAGCAGCAGCACGCAGCAGCAGCAGCGGCAGCAGCACGCAGGAGCAGCAGCAGCACGCAGCAGCAGCAGCAGCACGCAGCAGCAGCAGCAGCACGCAGCAGCAGCAGCAGCAGCAGCACGCAGCAGCAGCAGCACGCAGCAGCAGCAGCAGCACGCAGCAGCAGCAGCAGCACGTAGCAGCAGCAGCAGCACGCAGCAGCGTGCAGCACGCAGCAGCAGCAGCAGCACGTAGCAGCAGCAGCAGCACGCAGCAGCAGCAGCAGCACGCAGCAGCAGCAGCAGCACGCAGCAGCAGCAGCAGCACGCAGCAGCAGCAGCAGCACGCAGCAGCAGCAGCAGCAGCACGCTGCAGCAGCAGCAGCAGCAGCACGCAGCAGCAGCAGCAGCAGCAGCTGCAGCACGCAGCAGCAGCAGCAGCACGCAGCAGAAGCAGCAGCAGCAGCACGCAGCAGCAGCACGCAGCAGCACGCAGCAGCAGCAGCAGCACGCAGCAGCAGCAGCAGCACGCAGCAGCAGCAGCAGCACGCAGCAGCAGCAGCAGCACGCAGCAGCAGCAGCAGCAGCAGCACGCAGCAGCAGCAGCAGCAGCAGCAGCAAGCAGCAGCAGCTGCAGCACGCAGCAGCAGCTGCAGCACGCAGCAGCAGCAGCAGCACGCAACAGCAGCAGCAGCACGCAGCAGCAGCAGCAGCAGCAGCAGCAGCAGCAGCAGCAGCAGCAAGCAGCAGCAGCTGCAGCAGCAGCAGCAGCAGCAGCACGCAGCAGCAGCAGCAGCACGCAGCAGCAGTAGCAACACGCAGCAGCAGCAGCACGCAGCAGCAGCAGCAGCAGCAGCAGCACGCAGCAGCAGCATCAGCAGCAGCACGCAGCAGCAGCAGCAGCAGGCAGCAGCAGCAGCAGCAAGCAGCAGCAGCAGTAGCAGCAGCAGCAGCAGCACGCAGCAGCAGCACGCAGCAGCAGCAGCAAGCAGCAGCAGCAGCATGCAGCAGCAGCAGCAGCACGCAGCAGCAGTAGCAACACGCAGCAGCAGCAGCACGCAGCAGCAGCAGCAGCAGCACGCAGCAGCAGCAGCAGCACGCAGCAGCAGCAGCACGCAGCAGCAGCAGCACGCAGCAGCAGCAGCAGCACGCAGCAGCAGCAGCATCAGCAGCAGCACGCAGTAGCAGCAGCAGCACGCAGCAGCAGCAGCAGCAGCAGCACGCAGCAGCAGCAGCAGCACGCAGCAGCAGCAGCAGCACGCAACAGCAGCAGCAGCACGCGGCAGAAGCAGCAGCACGCAGCAGCATCAGCAGCACGCAGCAGCAGCATTAGCACGCAGCAGCAGCAGCAGCAGCACGCAGCAGCAGCAGCAGCACCCAGCAGCAGCAGCAGCAGCACGCAGCAGCAGCAGCAGCAGCAGCAGCAGCACGCAGCAGCAGCAGCAGCACGCAGCAGCAGCAGCATTCACGCAGCAGCAGCAAGCAGCAGCAGCTGCAGCACGCAGCAGCAGCAGCAGCACGCAGCAGCACGCAGCAGCAGCAGCGCGCAGCAGCATTCACGCAGCAGCAGCAAGCAGCAGCAGCTGCAGCACGCAGCAGCAGCATCAGCACGCAGCAGCACGCAGCACGCAGCAGCAGCAGCACGCAGCAGCAGCAGCAGCAGCAGCACGCAGCAGCACGCAGCATCGTGCAGCACGCAGCAGCAGTAGCAGCAGCAGCACGCAGCAGCAGCAGCACGCAGCAGCAGCAGCAGCACGCAGCAGCAGCAGCAGCAGCACGCAGCAGCAGGAGCAGCAGCAGCAGCAGCAGCAGCACGCAGCAGCAGCAGCAGCAGCAGCACGCAGCAGCAGCAGCAGCAGCACGCAGCAGCAGCATCAGCAGCAGCACGCAGCAGCAGCGGCAGCAGGCAGCAGCAGCAGCAGCAAGCAGCAGCAGCAGTAGCAGCAGCAGCAGCAGCACGCAGCAGCAGCAGCAGCAGCACGCAGCAGCAGCTGCAGCACGCAGCAGCAGCAGCAGCACGCAGCAGCAGCAGCACGCAGCAGAAGCAGCAGCACGCAGCAGCAGCAGCAGCACGCAGCAGCAGCAGCAGCACGCAGCAGCAGCAGCAGCACGCAGCAGCAGCAGCAGCAGCACGCAGCAGCAGCACGCAGCAGCAGCAGCAGCACGCAGGAGCAGCAGCAGCACGCAGCAGCAGCAGCAGCACTCAGCAGCAGCAGCAGCACGCAGCAGCAGCAGCAGCACGCAGCAGCAGCAGCACGCAGCAGCAGCACGCAGCAGCAGCAGCACGCAGCAGCAGCAGCAGCACGCTTCAGCAGCAGCAGCACGCAGCAGCAGCAGCAGCACGCAGCAGCAGCAGCAGCACGCAGCAGCAGCAGCAGCAGCACGCAGCAGCAGCAGCATTACGCAGCAGCAGCAGCACGCAGCAGCAGCAGCAGCAGCACGCAGCAGCAGCAGCAGCACGCAGCAGCAGCAGCAGCACGCAGCAGCAGCAGCAGCACGCAGCAGCAGCAAGCAGCAGCAGCTGCAGCACGCAGCAGCAGCAGCAGCACGCAGCAGCAGCAGCAGCAGCAGCACGCAGCAGCACGCAGCAGCAGCAGCGCGCAGCAGCAGCAGCAGCACGCAGCAGCAGCAGCACGCAGCAGCACGCAGCATCGTGCAGCACGCAGCAGCAGCAGCAGCAGCAGCAGCAGCACGCAGCAGCAGCAGCACGCAGCAGTACGCAGCAGCAGCAGCACGCAGCAGCAGCAGCAGCAGCACGCAGCAGCAGCAGCAGCAGCAGCAGCACGCAGCAGCAGCAGCAGCAGCAGCACGCAGCAGCAGCAGCAGCACGCAGCAGCAGCATCAGCAGCAGCACGCAGCAGCAGCAGCAGCAGGCAGCAGCAGCAGTAGCAGCAGCAGCAGCAGCACTCAGCAGCAGCAGCAGCAGCACGCAGCAGCAGCAGCAGCACGCAGCAGCAGCAGCAGCACGCAGCAGCAGCAGCAGCAGCACGCAGCAGCAGCAGCAGCAGTAGCACGCAGCAGAAGCAGCAGCACGCAGCAGCAGCAGCAGCACGCAGCAGCAGCAGCAGCAGCACGCAGCAGAAGCAGCAGCACGCAGCAGCAGCAGCAGCACGCAGCAGCAGCAGCAGCAGCAGCACGCAGCAGCAGCAGCAGCACGCAGCAGCAGCAGCAGCACGCAGCAGCAGCAGCAGCAAGCAGCAGAAGCAGCAGCAGCACGTTTCAGCAGCAGCAGCACGCAGCAGCAGCAGCAGCACGCAGCAGCAGCAGCAGCACGCAGCAGCAGCAGCAGCAGCACGCAGCAGCAGCAGCACGCAGCAGCAGCAGCAGCACGCAGCAGCAGCAGCAGCAGCAGCACGCAGCAGCAGCAGCAGCACGCAGCAGCAGCAGCAGCACTCAGCAGCAGCAGCAGCACGCAGCAGCAGCAGCAGCACGCAGCAGCAGCAGCAGCAGCAGCACGCAGCAGCAGCAGCAGCACGCAGCAGCACGCAGCAGCAGCAGCACCACGCAACAGCAGCAGCAGCACGCGGCAGAAGCAGCAGCACGCAGCAGCAGCAGCAGCACGCAGCAGCAGCAGCAGCAGCAGCACGCAGCAGCAGCAGCAGCAGCACCCAGCAGCAGCAGCAGCAGCACGCAGCAGCAGCAGCAGCAGCACGCAGCAGCACGCAGCAGCAGCAGCACGCAGCAGCAGCATCAGCAGCAGCACGCAGCAGCAGCAGCAGCAGGCAGCAGCAGCAGCAGCAAGCAGCAGCAGCAGTAGCAGCAGCAGCAGCAGCAGCACGCAGCAGCAGCAGCAAGCATCAGCAGCAGCACGCAGCAGCAGCAGCAGCACGCAGCAGCAGTAGCAACACGCAGCAGCAGCAGCACGCAGCAGCAGCAGCAGCAGCACGCAGCAGCAGCAGCAGCAGCACGCAGCAGCAGCCGCACGCAGCAGCAGCAGCAGCAAGCAGCAGAAGCAGCAGCAGCACGCTTCAGCAGCAGCAGCACGCAGCAGCAGCAGCAGCACGCAGCAGCAGCAGCAGCACGCAGCAGCAGCAGCAGCAGCACGCAGCAGCAGCAGCAGCACGCAGCAGCAGCAGCACGCAGCAGCAGCAGCAGCAGCACGCAGCAGCAGCAGCAGCACGCAGCAGCAGCAGCAGCACGCAGCAGCAGCAGCAGCACGCAGCAGCAGCAAGCAGCAGCAGCTGCAGCACGCAGCAGCAGCAGCAGCACGCAGCAGCAGCAGCAGCAGCAGCACGCAGCAGCACGCAGCAGCAGCAGCGCGCAGCAGCAGCAGCAGCACGCAGCAGCAGCAGCACGCAGCAGCACGCAGCATCGTGCAGCACGCAGCAGCAGCAGCAGCAGCAGCAGCAGCACGCAGCAGCAGCAGCAGCAGCACGCAGCAGCAGCAGCAGCAGCAGCAGCACGCAGCAGCAGCAGCAGCAGCAGCACGCAGCAGCAGCAGCAGCACGCAGCAGCAGCAGCAGCAGCACGCAGCAGCAGCAGCAGCAGCAGCAGCACGCAGCAGCAGCAGCAGCAGCAGCACGCAGCAGCAGCAGCAGCACGCAGCAGCAGCATCAGCAGCAGCACGCAGCAGCAGCAGCAGCAGGCAGCAGCAGCAGTAGCAGCAGCAGCAGCAGCACTCAGCAGCAGCAGCAGCAGCACGCAGCAGCAGCAGCAGCACGCAGCAGCAGCAGCAGCACGCAGCAGCAGCAGCAGCAGCACGCAGCAGCAGCAGCAGCAGTAGCACGCAGCAGAAGCAGCAGCACGCAGCAGCAGCAGCAGCACGCAGCAGCAGCAGCAGCAGCACGCAGCAGAAGCAGCAGCACGCAGCAGCAGCAGCAGCACGCAGCAGCAGCAGCAGCAGCAGCACGCAGCAGCAGCAGCAGCACGCAGCAGCAGCAGCAGCACGCAGCAGCAGCAGCAGCAAGCAGCAGAAGCAGCAGCAGCACGTTTCAGCAGCAGCAGCACGCAGCAGCAGCAGCAGCACGCAGCAGCAGCAGCAGCACGCAGCAGCAGCAGCAGCAGCACGCAGCAGCAGCAGCACGCAGCAGCAGCAGCAGCACGCAGCAGCAGCAGCAGCAGCAGCACGCAGCAGCAGCAGCAGCACGCAGCAGCAGCAGCAGCACTCAGCAGCAGCAGCAGCACGCAGCAGCAGCAGCAGCACGCAGCAGCAGCAGCAGCAGCAGCACGCAGCAGCAGCAGCAGCACGCAGCAGCACGCAGCAGCAGCAGCACCACGCAACAGCAGCAGCAGCACGCGGCAGAAGCAGCAGCACGCAGCAGCAGCAGCAGCACGCAGCAGCAGCAGCAGCAGCAGCACGCAGCAGCAGCAGCAGCAGCACCCAGCAGCAGCAGCAGCAGCACGCAGCAGCAGCAGCAGCAGCACGCAGCAGCACGCAGCAGCAGCAGCACGCAGCAGCAGCATCAGCAGCAGCACGCAGCAGCAGCAGCAGCAGGCAGCAGCAGCAGCAGCAAGCAGCAGCAGCAGTAGCAGCAGCAGCAGCAGCAGCACGCAGCAGCAGCAGCAAGCATCAGCAGCAGCACGCAGCAGCAGCAGCAGCACGCAGCAGCAGTAGCAACACGCAGCAGCAGCAGCACGCAGCAGCAGCAGCAGCAGCACGCAGCAGCAGCAGCAGCAGCACGCAGCAGCAGCCGCACGCAGCAGCAGCAGCAGCAAGCAGCAGAAGCAGCAGCAGCACGCTTCAGCAGCAGCAGCACGCAGCAGCAGCAGCAGCACGCAGCAGCAGCAGCAGCACGCAGCAGCAGCAGCAGCAGCACGCAGCAGCAGCAGCAGCACGCAGCAGCAGCAGCACGCAGCAGCAGCAGCAGCAGCACGCAGCAGCAGCAGCAGCACGCAGCAGCAGCAGCAGCACGCAGCAGCAGCAGCAGCACGCAGCAGCAGCAAGCAGCAGCAGCTGCAGCACGCAGCAGCAGCAGCAGCACGCAGCAGCAGCAGCAGCAGCAGCACGCAGCAGCACGCAGCAGCACGCAGCAGCAGCAGCACCACGCAACAGCAGCAGCAGCACGCGGCAGAAGCAGCAGCACGCAGCAGCAGCAGCAGCACGCAGCAGCAGCAGCAGCAGCAGCACGCAGCAGCAGCAGCAGCAGCACGCAGCAGAAGCAGCAGCACGCAGCAGCAGCAGCAGCACGCAGCAGCAGCAGCAGCAGCAGCACGCAGCAGCAGCAGCAGCACGCAGCAGCAGCAGCAGCACGCAGCAGCAGCAGCAGCAAGCAGCAGAAGCAGCAGCAGCACGTTTCAGCAGCAGCAGCACGCAGCAGCAGCAGCAGCACGCAGCAGCAGCAGCAGCACGCAGCAGCAGCAGCAGCAGCACGCAGCAGCAGCAGCACGCAGCAGCAGCAGCAGCACGCAGCAGCAGCAGCAGCAGCAGCACGCAGCAGCAGCAGCAGCACGCAGCAGCAGCAGCAGCACTCAGCAGCAGCAGCAGCACGCAGCAGCAGCAGCAGCACGCAGCAGCAGCAGCAGCAGCAGCACGCAGCAGCAGCAGCAGCACGCAGCAGCACGCAGCAGCAGCAGCACCACGCAACAGCAGCAGCAGCACGCGGCAGAAGCAGCAGCACGCAGCAGCAGCAGCAGCACGCAGCAGCAGCAGCAGCAGCAGCACGCAGCAGCAGCAGCAGCAGCACCCAGCAGCAGCAGCAGCAGCACGCAGCAGCAGCAGCAGCAGCACGCAGCAGCACGCAGCAGCAGCAGCACGCAGCAGCAGCATCAGCAGCAGCACGCAGCAGCAGCAGCAGCAGGCAGCAGCAGCAGCAGCAAGCAGCAGCAGCAGTAGCAGCAGCAGCAGCAGCAGCACGCAGCAGCAGCAGCAAGCATCAGCAGCAGCACGCAGCAGCAGCAGCAGCACGCAGCAGCAGTAGCAACACGCAGCAGCAGCAGCACGCAGCAGCAGCAGCAGCAGCACGCAGCAGCAGCAGCAGCAGCACGCAGCAGCAGCCGCACGCAGCAGCAGCAGCAGCAAGCAGCAGAAGCAGCAGCAGCACGCTTCAGCAGCAGCAGCACGCAGCAGCAGCAGCAGCACGCAGCAGCAGCAGCAGCACGCAGCAGCAGCAGCAGCAGCACGCAGCAGCAGCAGCAGCACGCAGCAGCAGCAGCACGCAGCAGCAGCAGCAGCAGCACGCAGCAGCAGCAGCAGCACGCAGCAGCAGCAGCAGCACGCAGCAGCAGCAGCAGCACGCAGCAGCAGCAAGCAGCAGCAGCTGCAGCACGCAGCAGCAGCAGCAGCACGCAGCAGCAGCAGCAGCAGCAGCACGCAGCAGCACGCAGCAGCAGCAGCGCGCAGCAGCAGCAGCAGCACGCAGCAGCAGCAGCACGCAGCAGCACGCAGCATCGTGCAGCACGCAGCAGCAGCAGCAGCAGCAGCAGCAGCACGCAGCAGCAGCAGCAGCAGCACGCAGCAGCAGCAGCAGCAGCAGCAGCACGCAGCAGCAGCAGCAGCAGCAGCACGCAGCAGCAGCAGCAGCACGCAGCAGCAGCAGCAGCAGCACGCAGCAGCAGCAGCAGCAGCAGCAGCACGCAGCAGCAGCAGCAGCAGCAGCACGCAGCAGCAGCAGCAGCACGCAGCAGCAGCATCAGCAGCAGCACGCAGCAGCAGCAGCAGCAGGCAGCAGCAGCAGTAGCAGCAGCAGCAGCAGCACTCAGCAGCAGCAGCAGCAGCACGCAGCAGCAGCAGCAGCACGCAGCAGCAGCAGCAGCACGCAGCAGCAGCAGCAGCAGCACGCAGCAGCAGCAGCAGCAGTAGCACGCAGCAGAAGCAGCAGCACGCAGCAGCAGCAGCAGCACGCAGCAGCAGCAGCAGCAGCACGCAGCAGAAGCAGCAGCACGCAGCAGCAGCAGCAGCACGCAGCAGCAGCAGCAGCAGCAGCACGCAGCAGCAGCAGCAGCACGCAGCAGCAGCAGCAGCACGCAGCAGCAGCAGCAGCAAGCAGCAGAAGCAGCAGCAGCACGTTTCAGCAGCAGCAGCACGCAGCAGCAGCAGCAGCACGCAGCAGCAGCAGCAGCACGCAGCAGCAGCAGCAGCAGCACGCAGCAGCAGCAGCACGCAGCAGCAGCAGCAGCACGCAGCAGCAGCAGCAGCAGCAGCACGCAGCAGCAGCAGCAGCACGCAGCAGCAGCAGCAGCACTCAGCAGCAGCAGCAGCACGCAGCAGCAGCAGCAGCACGCAGCAGCAGCAGCAGCAGCAGCACGCAGCAGCAGCAGCAGCACGCAGCAGCACGCAGCAGCAGCAGCACCACGCAACAGCAGCAGCAGCACGCGGCAGAAGCAGCAGCACGCAGCAGCAGCAGCAGCACGCAGCAGCAGCAGCAGCAGCAGCACGCAGCAGCAGCAGCAGCAGCACCCAGCAGCAGCAGCAGCAGCACGCAGCAGCAGCAGCAGCAGCACGCAGCAGCACGCAGCAGCAGCAGCACGCAGCAGCAGCATCAGCAGCAGCACGCAGCAGCAGCAGCAGCAGGCAGCAGCAGCAGCAGCAAGCAGCAGCAGCAGTAGCAGCAGCAGCAGCAGCAGCACGCAGCAGCAGCAGCAAGCATCAGCAGCAGCACGCAGCAGCAGCAGCAGCACGCAGCAGCAGTAGCAACACGCAGCAGCAGCAGCACGCAGCAGCAGCAGCAGCAGCACGCAGCAGCAGCAGCAGCAGCACGCAGCAGCAGCCGCACGCAGCAGCAGCAGCAGCAAGCAGCAGAAGCAGCAGCAGCACGCTTCAGCAGCAGCAGCACGCAGCAGCAGCAGCAGCACGCAGCAGCAGCAGCAGCACGCAGCAGCAGCAGCAGCAGCACGCAGCAGCAGCAGCAGCACGCAGCAGCAGCAGCACGCAGCAGCAGCAGCAGCAGCACGCAGCAGCAGCAGCAGCACGCAGCAGCAGCAGCAGCACGCAGCAGCAGCAGCAGCACGCAGCAGCAGCAAGCAGCAGCAGCTGCAGCACGCAGCAGCAGCAGCAGCACGCAGCAGCAGCAGCAGCAGCAGCACGCAGCAGCACGCAGCAGCAGCAGCGCGCAGCAGCAGCAGCAGCACGCAGCAGCAGCAGCACGCAGCAGCACGCAGCATCGTGCAGCACGCAGCAGCAGCAGCAGCAGCAGCAGCAGCACGCAGCAGCAGCAGCACGCAGCAGTACGCAGCAGCAGCAGCAGCACGCAGCAGCAGCAGCAGCAGCACGCAGCAGCAGCAGCAGCAGCAGCAGCACGCAGCAGCAGCAGCAGCAGCAGCACGCAGCAGCAGCAGCAGCACGCAGCAGCAGCAGCAGCACGCAGCAGCAGCATCAGCAGCAGCACGCAGCAGCAGCAGCAGCAGGCAGCAGCAGCAGTAGCAGCAGCAGCAGCAGCACTCAGCAGCAGCAGCAGCAGCACGCAGCAGCAGCAGCAGCACGCAGCAGCAGCAGCAGCACGCAGCAGCAGCAGCAGCACGCAGCAGCAGCAGCAGCAGCACGCAGCAGCAGCAGCAGCAGTAGCACGCAGCAGAAGCAGCAGCACGCAGCAGCAGCAGCAGCACGCAGCAGCAGCAGCAGCAGCACGCAGCAGAAGCAGCAGCACGCAGCAGCAGCAGCAGCACGCAGCAGCAGCAGCAGCAGCAGCACGCAGCAGCAGCAGCAGCACGCAGCAGCAGCAGCAGCACGCAGCAGCAGCAGCAGCACGCAGCAGCAGCAGCAGCAAGCAGCAGAAGCAGCAGCAGCACGTTTCAGCAGCAGCAGCACGCAGCAGCAGCAGCAGCACGCAGCAGCAGCAGCAGCACGCAGCAGCAGCAGCAGCAGCACGCAGCAGCAGCAGCACGCAGCAGCAGCAGCAGCACGCAGCAGCAGCAGCAGCAGCAGCAGCAGCAGCACGCAGCAGCAGCAGCAGCACGCAGCAGCAGCAGCAGCACTCAGCAGCAGCAGCAGCACGCAGCAGCAGCAGCAGCACGCAGCAGCAGCAGCAGCAGCAGCACGCAGCAGCAGCAGCAGCACGCAGCAGCACGCAGCAGCAGCAGCAGCACGCAACAGCAGCAGCAGCACGCGGCAGAAGCAGCAGCACGCAGCAGCATCAGCAGCACGCAGCAGCAGCAGCAGCAGCAGCACGCAGCAGCAGCAGCAGCAGCACCCAGCAGCAGCAGCAGCAGCACGCAGCAGCAGCAGCAGCAGCACGCAGCAGCACGCAGCAGCAGCAGCACGCAGCAGCAGCAGCAGCACGCAGCAGCACGCAGCAGCAGCAGCAAGCATCAGCAGCAGCACGCAGCAGCAGCACGCAGCAGCAGCAGCAGCACTCAGCAGCAGCAGCAGCACGCAGCAGCAGCAGCAGCACGCAGCAGCAGCAGCAGCAGCAGCACGCAGCAGCAGCAGCAGCACGCAGCAGCACGCAGCAGCAGCAGCACCACGCAACAGCAGCAGCAGCACGCGGCAGAAGCAGCAGCACGCAGCAGCATCAGCAGCACGCAGCAGCAGCAGCAGCAGCAGCACGCAGCAGCAGCAGCAGCAGCACCCAGCAGCAGCAGCAGCAGCACGCAGCAGCAGCAGCAGCAGCACGCAGCAGCACGCAGCAGCAGCAGCACGCAGCAGCAGCATCAGCAGCAGCACGCAGCAGCAGCAGCAGCAGGCAGCAGCAGCAGCAGCAAGCAGCAGCAGCAGTAGCAGCAGCAGCAGCAGCACGCAGCAGCAGCAGCAAGCATCAGCAGCAGCACGCAGCAGCAGCAGCAGCACGCAGCAGCAGTAGCAACACGCAGCAGCAGCAGCACGCAGCAGCAGCAGCAGCAGCACGCAGCAGCAGCAGCAGCAGCACGCAGCAGCAGCCGCACGCAGCAGCAGCAGCAGCAAGCAGCAGAAGCAGCAGCAGCACGCTTCAGCAGCAGCAGCACGCAGCAGCAGCAGCAGCACGCAGCAGCAGCAGCAGCACGCAGCAGCAGCAGCAGCAGCACGCAGCAGCAGCAGCAGCACGCAGCAGCAGCAGCACGCAGCAGCAGCAGCAGCAGCACGCAGCAGCAGCAGCAGCACGCAGCAGCAGCAGCAGCACGCAGCAGCAGCAGCAGCACGCAGCAGCAGCAAGCAGCAGCAGCTGCAGCACGCAGCAGCAGCAGCAGCACGCAGCAGCAGCAGCAGCAGCAGCACGCAGCAGCACGCAGCAGCAGCAGCGCGCAGCAGCAGCAGCAGCACGCAGCAGCAGCAGCACGCAGCAGCACGCAGCATCGTGCAGCACGCAGCAGCAGCAGCAGCAGCAGCAGCAGCACGCAGCAGCAGCAGCACGCAGCAGTACGCAGCAGCAGCAGCAGCACGCAGCAGCAGCAGCAGCAGCACGCAGCAGCAGCAGCAGCACCAGCAGCACGCAGCAGCAGCAGCAGCAGCAGCACGCAGCAGCAGCAGCAGCACGCAGCAGCAGCAGCAGCACGCAGCAGCAGCATCAGCAGCAGCACGCAGCAGCAGCAGCAGCAGGCAGCAGCAGCAGTAGCAGCAGCAGCAGCAGCACTCAGCAGCAGCAGCAGCAGCACGCAGCAGCAGCAGCAGCAGCAGCACCACGCAACAGCAGCAGCAGCACGCGGCAGAAGCAGCAGCACGCAGCAGCATCAGCAGCACGCAGCAGCAGCAGCAGCAGCAGCACGCAGCAGCAGCAGCAGCAGCACCCAGCAGCAGCAGCAGCAGCACGCAGCAGCAGCAGCAGCAGCACGCAGCAGCACGCAGCAGCAGCAGCACGCAGCAGCAGCATCAGCAGCAGCACGCAGCAGCAGCAGCAGCAGGCAGCAGCAGCAGCAGCAAGCAGCAGCAGCAGTAGCAGCAGCAGCAGCAGCACGCAGCAGCAGCAGCAAGCATCAGCAGCAGCACGCAGCAGCAGCAGCAGCACGCAGCAGCAGTAGCAACACGCAGCAGCAGCAGCACGCAGCAGCAGCAGCAGCAGCACGCAGCAGCAGCAGCAGCAGCACGCAGCAGCAGCCGCACGCAGCAGCAGCAGCAGCAAGCAGCAGAAGCAGCAGCAGCACGCTTCAGCAGCAGCAGCACGCAGCAGCAGCAGCAGCACGCAGCAGCAGCAGCAGCACGCAGCAGCAGCAGCAGCAGCACGCAGCAGCAGCAGCAGCACGCAGCAGCAGCAGCACGCAGCAGCAGCAGCAGCAGCACGCAGCAGCAGCAGCAGCACGCAGCAGCAGCAGCAGCACGCAGCAGCAGCAGCAGCACGCAGCAGCAGCAAGCAGCAGCAGCTGCAGCACGCAGCAGCAGCAGCAGCACGCAGCAGCAGCAGCAGCAGCAGCACGCAGCAGCACGCAGCAGCAGCAGCGCGCAGCAGCAGCAGCAGCACGCAGCAGCAGCAGCACGCAGCAGCACGCAGCATCGTGCAGCACGCAGCAGCAGCAGCAGCAGCAGCAGCAGCACGCAGCAGCAGCAGCACGCAGCAGTACGCAGCAGCAGCAGCAGCACGCAGCAGCAGCAGCAGCAGCACGCAGCAGCAGCAGCAGCAGCAGCAGCACGCAGCAGCAGCAGCAGCACGCAGCAGCAGCATCAGCAGCAGCACGCAGCAGCAGCAGCAGCAGGCAGCAGCAGCAGTAGCACGCAGCAGCAGCAGCAGCACGCAGCAGCAG
>OW121707.1:23704413-23784913 GCA_933228785.1 Lasioglossum pauxillum | reverse complement strand
TGCTGCGTGCTGCCGGTGCTGTATTGCGTGCTGCCGGTGCTGCGTGCTGCGTGCTGCCGGTGCTGCGTGCTGCGTGCTGCCGGTGCTGCGTGCTGCGTGCTGCCGGTGCTGCGTGCTGCGTGCTGCCGGTGCTGCGTGCTGCCGGTGCTGCGTGCTGCGTGCTGCCGGTGCTGCGTGCTGCGTGCTGCTGCTGCTGCGTGCTGCTGCTGCTGCTGCTGCGTGCTGCTGCTGCTGCTGCTGCTGCTGCGTGCTGCAGCTGCTGCTGCTGCTGCTGCGTGCTGCTGCTGCGTGCTGCGTGCTGCGTGCTGCGTGCTGCGTGCTGCTGCTGCTGCTGCTGCGTGCTGCTGCTGCTGCTGCTGCTGCTGCGTGCTGCTGCTGCTGCTGCGTGCTGCTGCTGCTGCTGCTGCGTGCTGCTGCTGCTGCTGCGTGCTGCTGCTGCTGCTGCGTGCTGCTGCTGCTGCTGCTGCTGCTGCGTGCTGCGTGCTGCGTGCTGCCGCTGCTGCGTGCAGCGTGCTGCCGCTGCTGCGTGCTGCGTACTGCGTGCTGCGTGCTGCCGGTGCTGCGTGCTGCGTGCTGCGTGCTGCGTGCTGCGTGCTGCCGGTGCTGCGTGCTGCCGGTGCTGCGTGCTGCGTGCTGCCGGTGCTGCGTGCTGCCGGTGCTGCGTGCTGCGTGCTGCCGCTGCTGCGTGCTGCGTGCTGCCGCTGCTGCGTGCTGCGTGCTGCCGCTGCTGCGTGTTGCGTGCTGCCGCTGCTGCGTGCTGCGTGCTGCCGCTGCTGCGTGCTGCGTGCTGCCGGTGCTGCGTGCTGCGTGCTGCCGGTGCTGCGTGCTGCGTGCTGCCGGTGCTGCGTGCTGCGTGCTGCCGGTGCTGCGTGCTGCGTGCTGCCGGTGCTGCGTGCTGCGTGCTGCGTGCTGCCGGTGCTGCGTGCTGCGTGCTGCCGGTGCTGCGTGCTGCGTGCTGCCGGTGCTGCGTGCTGCGTGCTGCGTGCTGCGTGCTGCCGGTGCTGCGTGCTGCGTGCTGCCGGTGCTGCGTGCTGCGTGCTGCCGGTGCTGCGTGCTGCCGGTGCTGCGTGCTGCGTGCTGCCGGTGCTGCGTGCTGCGTGCTGCCGGTGCTGCGTGCTGCGTGCTGCCGCTGCTGCGTGCTGCGTGCTGCCGGTGCTGCGTGCTGCGTGCTGCCGGTGCTGCGTGCTGCGTGCTGCCGGTGCTGCGTGCTGCGTGCTGCCGGTGCTGCGTGCTGCGTGCTGCCGGTGCTGCGTGCTGCGTGCTGCCGGTGCTGCGTGCTGCGTGCTGCGTGCTGCCGGTGCTGCGTGCTGCGTGCTGCCGGTGCTGCGTGCTGCGTGCTGCGTGCTGCCGGTGCTGCGTGCTGCGTGCTGCCGGTGCTGCGTGCTGCGTGCTGCCGGTGCTGCGTGCTGCGTGCTGCCGGTGCTGCGTGCTGCGTGCTGCCGGTGCTGCGTGCTGCCGGTGCTGCGTGCTGCGTGCTGCCGGTGCTGCGTGCTGCGTGCTGCCGCTGCTGCGTGCTGCGTGCTGCCGGTGCTGCGTGCTGCGTGCTGCCGCTGCTGCGTGCTGCCGCTGCTGCGTGCTGCGTGCTGCGTGCTGCGTGCTGCCGGTGCTGCGTGCTGCGTGCTGCCGGTGCTGCGTGCTGCGTGCTGCCGGTGCTGCGTGCTGCCGGTGCTGCGTGCTGCGTGCTGCCGCTGCTGCGTGCTGCGTGCTGCCGCTGCTGCGTGCTGCCGCTGCTGCGTGCTGCGTGCTGCGTGCTGCGTGCTGCCGGTGCTGCGTGCTGCGTGCTGCTGCGTGCTGCTGCTGCTGCTGCGAGCTGCTGCTGCTGCTGCTGCGTGCTGCTGCTTCTGCTGCGTGCTGCTGCTGTTGCTGCGTGCTGCTGCTGCTGCTGCTGCGTGCTGCGTGCTGCCGGTGCTGCGTGCTGCGTGCTGCCGGTGCTGCGTGCTGCGTGCTGCCGGTGCTGCGTGCTGCGTGCTGCCGGTGCTGCGTGCTGCCGGTACTGCGTGCTGCGTGCTGCCGGTGCTGCGTGCTGCGTGCTGCCGGTGCTGCGTGCTGCGTGCTGCCGCTGCTGCGTGCTGCGTGCTGCCGGTGCTGCGTGCTGCGTGCTGCCGGTGCTGCGTGCTGCGTGCTGCCGCTGCTGCGTGCTGCGTGCTGCGTGCTGCGTGCTGCCGGTGCTGCGTGCTGCGTGCTGCCGGTGCTGCGTGCTGCGTGCTGCCGGTGCTGCGTGCTGCGTGCTGCCGCTGCTGCGTGCTGCGTGCTGCCGCTGCTGCGTGCTGCCGCTGCTGCGTGCTGCCGCTGCTGCGTGCTGCCGCTGCTGCGTGCTGCCGCTGCTGCGTGCTGCGTGCTGCGTGCTGCGTGCTGCCGGTGCTGCGTGCTGCGTGCTGCTGCAGCTGCTGCGTGCTGCTGCTGCTACTGCTGCGTGTTGCTGCTGCTGCTGCGTGCTGCTGCTGCTGCTGCGTGCTGCTGCTGCTGCTGCGAGCTGCTGCTGCTGCTGCTGCGTGCTGCTGCTTCTGCTGCGTGCTGCTGCTGTTGCTGCGTGCTGCTGCTGCTGCTGCTGCGTGCTGCCGGTGCTGCGTGCTGCGTGCTGCCGGTGCTGCGTGTTGCGTGCTGCCGGTGCTGCGTGCTGCCGGTGCTGCGTGCAGCATGCTGCCGCTGCTGCGTGCTGCGTACTGCGTGCTGCGTGCTGCCGGTGCTGCGTGCTGCGTGCTGCGTGCTGCCGGTGCTGCGTGCTGCGTGCTGCCCGTGCTGCGTGCAGCGTGCTGCCGCTGCTGCGTGCTGCGTACTGCGTGCTGCGTGCTGCCGGTGCTGCGTGCTGCGTGCTGCGTGCTGCCGGTGCTGCGTGCTGCGTGCAGCCGGTGCTGCGTGCTGCCGCTGCTGCGTGCTGCCGGTGCTGCGTGCTGCGTGCTGCCGCTGCTGCGTGCTGCCGGTGCTGCGTGCTGCGTGCTGCGTGCTGCCGGTGCTGCGTGCTACGTGCAGCCGGTGCTGCGTGCTGCCGCTGCTGCGTGCTGCCGGTGCTGCGTGCTGCGTGCTGCCGCTGCTGCGTGCTGCGTGCTGCCGCTGCTGCGTGCTGCGTGCTGCCGCTGCTGCGTGCTGCGTGCTGCCGCTGCTGCGTGCTGCGTGCTGCCGCTGCTGCGTGTTGCGTGCTGCCGCTGCTGCGTGCTACGTGCTGCCGCTGCTGCGTGCTGCGTGATGCCGCTGCTGCGTGCTGCGTGCTACCGCTGCTGCGTGCTGCGTGCTGCCGCTGCTGCGTGCTGCGTGCTGCCGCTGCTGCCTGCTGCGTGCTGCGTGCTGCGTGCTGCGTGCTGCCGGTGCTGCGTGCTGCGTGCTGCCGGTGCTGTGTTGCGTGCTGCCGGTGCTGCGTGCTGCGTGCTGCCGGTGCTGCGTGCTGCGTGCTGCCGGTGCTGCGTGCTGCGTGCATCCGGTGCTGCGTGCTGCGTGCTGCCGGTGCTGCGTGCTGCGTGCTGCCGGTGCTGCGTGCTGCGTGCTGCCGGTGCTGCGTGCTGCCGGTGCTGCGTGCTGCGTGCTGCCGGTGCTGCGTGCTGCGTGCTGCTGCTGCTGCGTGTTGGTTGCTGCTGCTGCTGCGTGCTGCTGCTGCTGCTGCTGCTGCTGCGTGCTGCTGCTGCTGCTGCTGCTGCGTGCTGCTGCTGCGTGCTGCGTGCTGCGTGCTGCTGCTGCTGCTGCTGCTGCTGCGTGCTGCTGCTGCTGCTGCGTGCTGCTGCTGCGTGCTGCTGCTGCTGCTGCTGCTGCTGCTGCTGCGTGCTGCTGCTGCTGCTGCTGCTGCGTGCTGCGTGCTGCTGCTGCTGCTGCGTGCTGCTGCTGCTGCTGCTGCTGCTGCTGCTGCTGCGTGCTGCTGCTGCTGCTGCGTGCTGCTGCTGCTGCTGCTGCGTGCTGCTGCTGCTGCTGCGTGCTGCGTGCTGCGTGCTGCGTGCTGCGTGCTGCCGGTGCTGCGTGCTGCCGGTGCTGCGTGCTGCGTGCTGCCGGTGCTGCGTGCTGCCGGTGCTGCGTGCTGCGTGCTGCCGCTGCTGCGTGCTGCGTGCTGCCGCTGCTGCGTGCTGCGTGCTGCGTGCTGCCGCTGCTGCGTGCTGCGTGCTGCCGGTGCTGCGTGCTGCGTGCTGCCGGTGCTGCGTGCTGCGTGCTGCCGGTGCTGCGTGCTGCGTGCTGCCGGTGCTGCGTGCTGCGTGCTGCCGGTGCTGCGTGCTGCGTGCTGCCGGTGCTGCGTGCTGCGTGCTGCCGGTGCTGCGTGCTGCGTGCTGCGTGCTGCCGGTGCTGCGTGCTGCGTGCTGCCGCTGCTGCGTGCTGCGTGCTGCCGCTGCTGCGTGCTGCCGGTGCTGCGTGCTGCGTGCTGCCGGTGCTGCGTGCTGCGTGCTGCCGGTGCTGCGTGCTGCGTGCTGCGTGCTGCCGGTGCTGCGTGCAGCGTGCTGCCGGTGCTGCGTGCTGCGTGCTGCCGGTGCTGCGTGCTGCGTGCTGCCGGTGCTGCGTGCTGCGTGCTGCCGGTGCTGCGTGCTGCGTGCTGCCGGTGCTGCGTGCTGCGTGCTGCGTGCTGCCGGTGCTGCGCGCTGCGTGCTGCCGGTGCTGCGTGCTGCGTGCTGCGTGCTGCCGGTGCTGCGTGCTGCGTGCTGCCGGTGCTGCGTGCTGCCGGTGCTGCCGGTGCTGCGTGCTGCGTGCTGCGTGCTGCCGGTGCTGCGTGCTGCGTGCTGCCGGTGCTGCGTGCTGCGTGCTGCCGCTGCTGCGTGCTGCGTGCTGCCGGTGCTGCGTGCTGCGTGCTGCGTGCTGCCGGTGCTGCGTGCTGCGTGCTGCCGGTGCTGCGTGCTGCGTGCTGCCGGTGCTGCGTGCTGCCGGTGCTGCGTGCTGCGTGCTGCCGGTGCTGCGTGCTGCGTGCTGCCGGTGCTGCGTGCTGCGTGCTGCCGCTGCTGCGTGCTGCGTGCTGCCGGTGCTGCGTGCTGCGTGCTGCCGCTGCTGCGTGCTGCGTGCTGCGTGCTGCGTGCTGCGTGCTGCCGGTGCTGCGTGCTGCGTGCTGCCGGTGCTGCGTGCTGCGTGCTGCCGGTGCTGCGTGCTGCGTGCTGCCGCTGCTGCGTGCTGCGTGCTGCCGCTGCTGCGTGCTGCCGCTGCTGCGTGCTGCCGCTGCTGCGTGCTGCCGCTGCTGCGTGCTGCGTGCTGCGTGCTGCGTGCTGCCGGTGCTGCGTGCTGCGTGCTGCTGCAGCTGCTGCGTGCTGCTGCTGCTACTGCTGCGTGTTGCTGCTGCTGCTGCGTGCTGCTGCTGCTGCTGCGTGCTGCTGCTGCTGCTGCGAGCTGCTGCTGCTGCTGCTGCGTGCTGCTGCTTCTGCTGCGTGCTGCTGCTGTTGCTGCGTGCTGCTGCTGCTGCTGCTGCGTGCTGCCGGTGCTGCGTGCTGCGTGCTGCCGGTGCTGCGTGTTGCGTGCTGCCGGTGCTGCGTGCTGCCGGTGCTGCGTGCAGCATGCTGCCGCTGCTGCGTGCTGCGTACTGCGTGCTGCGTGCTGCCGGTGCTGCGTGCTGCGTGCTGCGTGCTGCCGGTGCTGCGTGCTGCCGCTGCTGCGTGCTGCGTGCTGCCGCTGCTGCGTGCTGCGTGCTGCCGCTGCTGCGTGCTGCGTGCTGCCGCTGCTGCGTGTTGCGTGCTGCCGCTGCTGCGTGCTACGTGCTGCCGCTGCTGCGTGCTGCGTGATGCCGCTGCTGCGTGCTGCGTGCTACCGCTGCTGCGTGCTGCGTGCTGCCGCTGCTGCGTGCTGCGTGCTGCCGCTGCTGCCTGCTGCGTGCTGCGTGCTGCGTGCTGCGTGCTGCCGGTGCTGCGTGCTGCGTGCTGCCGGTGCTGTGTTGCGTGCTGCCGGTGCTGCGTGCTGCGTGCTGCCGGTGCTGCGTGCTGCGTGCTGCCGGTGCTGCGTGCTGCGTGCATCCGGTGCTGCGTGCTGCGTGCTGCCGGTGCTGCGTGCTGCGTGCTGCCGGTGCTGCGTGCTGCGTGCTGCCGGTGCTGCGTGCTGCCGGTGCTGCGTGCTGCGTGCTGCCGGTGCTGCGTGCTGCGTGCTGCTGCTGCTGCGTGTTGGTTGCTGCTGCTGCTGCGTGCTGCTGCTGCTGCTGCTGCTGCTGCGTGCTGCTGCTGCTGCTGCTGCTGCGTGCTGCTGCTGCGTGCTGCGTGCTGCGTGCTGCTGCTGCTGCTGCTGCTGCTGCTGCTGCGTGCTGCTGCTGCTGCTGCGTGCTGCTGCTGCGTGCTGCTGCTGCTGCTGCTGCGTGCTGCTGCTGCTGCTGCTGCTGCGTGCTGCGTGCTGCTGCTGCTGCTGCGTGCTGCTGCTGCTGCTGCTGCTGCTGCTGCTGCTGCTGCTGCTGCTGCTGCTGCTGCTGCGTGCTGCTGCTGCTGCTGCGTGCTGCTGCTGCTGCTGCTGCGTGCTGCCGGTGCTGCGTGCTGCGTGCTGCCGGTGCTGCGTGCTGCGTGCTGCCGGTGCTGCGTGCTGCGTGCTGCGTGCTGCCGGTGCTGCGTGCTGCGTGCTGCCGCTGCTGCGTGCTGCGTGCTGCCGCTGCTGCGTGCTGCCGGTGCTGCGTGCTGCGTGCTGCCGGTGCTGCGTGCTGCGTGCTGCCGGTGCTGCGTGCTGCGTGCTGCGTGCTGCCGGTGCTGCGTGCAGCGTGCTGCCGGTGCTGCGTGCTGCGTGCTGCCGGTGCTGCGTGCTGCGTGCTGCCGGTGCTGCGTGCTGCGTGCTGCCGGTGCTGCGTGCTGCGTGCTGCCGGTGCTGCGTGCTGCGTGCTGCGTGCTGCCGGTGCTGCGTGCTGCGTGCTGCCGGTGCTGCGTGCTGCGTGCTGCGTGCTGCCGGTGCTGCGTGCTGCGTGCTGCCGGTGCTGCGTGCTGCCGGTGCTGCCGGTGCTGCGTGCTGCGTGCTGCGTGCTGCCGGTGCTGCGTGCTGCGTGCTGCCGGTGCTGCGTGCTGCGTGCTGCCGCTGCTGCGTGCTGCGTGCTGCCGGTGCTGCGTGCTGCGTGCTGCGTGCTGCCGGTGCTGCGTGCTGCGTGCTGCCGGTGCTGCGTGCTGCCGGTGCTGCGTGCTGCCGGTGCTGCGTGCTGCGTGCTGCCGGTGCTGCGTGCTGCGTGCTGCCGGTGCTGCGTGCTGCCGGTGCTGCGTGCTGCGTGCTGCCGGTGCTGCGTGCTGCGTGCTGCCGCTGCTGCGTGCTGCGTGCTGCCGGTGCTGCGTGCTGCGTGCTGCCGGTGCTGCGTGCTGCGTGCTGCCGGTGCTGCGTGCTGCGTGCTGCCGGTGCTGCGTGCTGCGTGCTGCCGGTGCTGCGTGCTGCGTGCTGCCGGTGCTGCGTGCTGCGTGCTGCCGGTGCTGCGTGCTGCGTGCTGCGTGCTGCCGGTGCTGCGTGCTGCGTGCTGCCGGTGCTGCGTGCTGCGTGCTGCCGGTGCTGCGTGCTGCGTGCTGCCGGTGCTGCGTGCTGCCGGTGCTGCGTGCTGCGTGCTGCCGGTGCTGCGTGCTGCGTGCTGCCGGTGCTGCGTGCTGCGTGCTGCCGCTGCTGCGTGCTGCGTGCTGCCGGTGCTGCGTGCTGCGTGCTGCCGCTGCTGCGTGCTGCCGCTGCTGCGTGCTGCGTGCTGCGTGCTGCGTGCTGCCGGTGCTGCGTGCTGCGTGCTGCCGGTGCTGCGTGCTGCGTGCTGCCGCTGCTGCGTGCTGCGTGCTGCCGCTGCTGCGTGCTGCGTGCTGCGTGCTGCGTGCTGCCGGTGCTGCGTGCTGCGTGCTGCTGCGTGCTGCTGCTGCGTACTGCGTGCTGCGTGCTGCCGGTGCTGCGTGCTGCGTGCTGCGTGCTGCCGGTGCTGCGTGCTGCGTGCTGCGTGCTGCGTGCAGCGTGCTGCCGCTGCTGCGTGCTGCGTACTGCGTGCTGCGTGCTGCCGGTGCTGCGTGCTGCGTGCTGCGTGCTGCCGGTGCTGCGTGCTGCGTGCAGCCGGTGCTGCGTGCTGCCGCTGCTGCGTGCTGCCGGTGCTGCGTGCTGCGTGCTGCCGCTGCTGCGTGCTGCCGGTGCTGCGTGCTGCGTGCTGCGTGCTGCCGGTGCTGCGTGCTGCGTGCAGCCGGTGCTGCGTGCTGCCGCTGCTGCGTGCTGCCGGTGCTGCGTGCTGCGTGCTGCCGCTGCTGCGTGCTGCGTGCTGCCGCTGCTGCGTGCTGCGTGCTGCCGCTGCTGCGTGCTGCGTGCTGCCGCTGCTGCGTGTTGCGTGCTGCCGCTGCTGCGTGCTACGTGCTGCCGCTGCTGCGTGCTGCGTGATGCCGCTGCTGCGTGCTGCGTGCTACCGCTGCTGCGTGCTGCCGGTGCTGCGTGCTGCGTGCTGCCGGTGCTGCGTGCTGCGTGCTGCCGGTGCTGCGTGCTGCCGGTGCTGCGTGCTGCGTGCTGCCGGTGCTGCGTGCTGCGTGCTGCTGCTGCTGCGTGTTGGTTGCTGCTGCTGCTGCGTGCTGCTGCTGCTGCTGCTGCTGCTGCGTGCTGCTGCTGCTGCTGCTGCTGCGTGCTGCTGCTGCGTGCTGCGTGCTGCGTGCTGCTGCTGCTGCTGCTGCTGCTGCGTGCTGCTGCTGCTGCTGCGTGCTGCTGCTGCGTGCTGCTGCTGCTGCTGCTGCTGCTGCTGCTGCGTGCTGCTGCTGCTGCTGCGTGCTGCGTGCTGCTGCTGCTGCTGCGTGCTGCTGCTGCTGCTGCTGCTGCTGCTGCTGCTGCTGCTGCGTGCTGCTGCTGCTGCTGCGTGCTGCTGCTGCTGCTGCTGCGTGCTGCTGCTGCTGCTGCGTGCTGCGTGCTGCGTGCTGCGTGCTGCGTGCTGCCGGTGCTGCGTGCTGCCGGTGCTGCGTGCTGCGTGCTGCCGGTGCTGCGTGCTGCCGGTGCTGCGTGCTGCGTGCTGCCGCTGCTGCGTGCTGCGTGCTGCCGCTGCTGCGTGCTGCGTGCTGCGTGCTGCCGCTGCTGCGTGCTGCGTGCTGCCGGTGCTGCGTGCTGCGTGCTGCCGGTGCTGCGTGCTGCCGGTGCTGCGTGCTGCGTGCTGCCGGTGCTGCGTGCTGCGTGCTGCCGGTGCTGCGTGCTGCGTGCTGCCGGTGCTGCGTGCTGCGTGCTGCCGGTGCTGCGTGCTGCGTGCTGCGTGCTGCCGGTGCTGCGTGCTGCGTGCTGCCGCTGCTGCGTGCTGCGTGCTGCCGCTGCTGCGTGCTGCCGGTGCTGCGTGCTGCGTGCTGCCGGTGCTGCGTGCTGCGTGCTGCCGGTGCTGCGTGCTGCGTGCTGCGTGCTGCCGGTGCTGCGTGCAGCGTGCTGCCGGTGCTGCGTGCTGCGTGCTGCCGGTGCTGCGTGCTGCGTGCTGCCGGTGCTGCGTGCTGCGTGCTGCCGGTGCTGCGTGCTGCGTGCTGCGTGCTGCCGGTGCTGCGTGCTGCGTGCTGCCGGTGCTGCGTGCTGCGTGCTGCGTGCTGCCGGTGCTGCGTGCTGCGTGCTGCCGGTGCTGCGTGCTGCCGGTGCTGCCGGTGCTGCGTGCTGCGTGCTGCGTGCTGCCGGTGCTGCGTGCTGCGTGCTGCCGGTGCTGCGTGCTGCGTGCTGCCGCTGCTGCGTGCTGCGTGCTGCCGGTGCTGCGTGCTGCGTGCTGCGTGCTGCCGGTGCTGCGTGCTGCGTGCTGCCGGTGCTGCGTGCTGCCGGTGCTGCGTGCTGCCGGTGCTGCGTGCTGCGTGCTGCCGGTGCTGCGTGCTGCGTGCTGCCGGTGCTGCGTGCTGCGTGCTGCCGGTGCTGCGTGCTGCGTGCTGCGTGCTGCCGGTGCTGCGTGCTGCGTGCTGCGTGCTGCCGGTGCTGCGTGCTGCGTGCTGCCGGTGCTGCGTGCTGCCGGTGCTGCGTGCTGCGTGCTGCCGGTGCTGCGTGCTGCGTGCTGCCGCTGCTGCGTGCTGCGTGCTGCCGGTGCTGCGTGCTGCGTGCTGCCGCTGCTGCGTGCTGCGTGCTGCGTGCTGCGTGCTGCCGGTGCTGCGTGCTGCGTGCTGCCGGTGCTGCGTGCTGCGTGCTGCCGCTGCTGCGTGCTGCGTGCTGCCGCTGCTGCGTGCTGCGTGCTGCCGCTGCTGCGTGCTGCTGCTGCTGCGTGCTGCTGCTGCTGCTGCTGCGTGCTGCTGCTGCTGCTGCTGCTGCTGCGTGCTGCTGCTGCGTGCTGCGTGCTGCGTGCTGCGTGCTGCCGCTGCTGCGTGCTGCGTGCTGCCGCTGCTGCGTGTTGCGTGCTGCCGCTGCTGCGTGCTGCGTGCTGCCGCTGCTGCGTGCTGCGTGCTGCCGCTGCTGCTGCGTGCTGCTGCTGCTGCTGCGTGCTGCTGCTGCTGCTGCTGCTGCGTGCTGCTGCTGCTGCTGCTGCTGCTGCGTGCTGCGTGCTGCGTGCTGCCGCTGCTGCGTGCTGCGTGCTGCCGGTGCTGCGTGCTGCGTGCTGCCGGTGCTGCGTGCTGCGTGCTGCCGGTGCTGCGTGCTGCCGGTGCTGCGTGCTGCGTGCTGCCGGTGCTGCGTGCTGCGTGCTGCTGCTGCTGCGTGCTGCTGCTGCTGCTGCTGCGTGCTGCTGCTGCTGCTGCTGCTGCTGCGTGCTGCAGCTGCTGCTGCTGCTGCTGCGTGCTGCTGCTGCGTGCTGCGTGCTGCGTGCTGCGTGCTGCGTGCTGCTGCTGCTGCTGCTGCGTGCTGCTGCTGCTGCTGCTGCGTGCTGCTGCTGCGTGCTGCTGCTGCGTGCTGCGTGCTGCTGCTGCTGCTGCTGCGTGCTGCTGCTGCTGCTGCTGCTGCTGCGTGCTGCTGCTGCTGCTGCGTGCTGCTGCTGCTGCTGCTGCGTGCTGCTGCTGCTGCTGCGTGCTGCTGCTGCTGCTGCGTGCTGCTGCTGCTGCTGCGTGCTGCTGCTGCTGCTGCTGCGTGCTGCGTGCTGCGTGCTGCCGCTGCTGCGTGCAGCGTGCTGCGTACTGCGTGCTGCGTGCTGCCGGTGCTGCGTGCTGCGTGCTGCGTGCTGCGTGCTGCGTGCTGCCGGTGCTGCGTGCTGCCGGTGCTGCGTGCTGCGTGCTGCCGGTGCTGCGTGCTGCCGGTGCTGCGTGCTGCGTGCTGCCGCTGCTGCGTGCTGCGTGCTGCCGCTGCTGCGTGCTGCGTGCTGCCGCTGCTGCGTGTTGCGTGCTGCCGCTGCTGCGTGCTGCGTGCTGCCGCTGCTGCGTGCTGCGTGCTGCCGGTGCTGCGTGCTGCGTGCTGCCGGTGCTGCGTGCTGCGTGCTGCCGGTGCTGCGTGCTGCGTGCTGCCGGTGCTGCGTGCTGCGTGCTGCCGGTGCTGCGTGCTGCGTGCTGCCGGTGCTGCGTGCTGCGTGCTGCCGGTGCTGCGTGCTGCGTGCTGCGTGCTGCCGGTGCTGCGTGCTGCGTGCTGCCGCTGCTGCGTGCTGCGTGCTGCCGCTGCTGCGTGCTGCCGGTGCTGCGTGCTGCGTGCTGCCGGTGCTGCGTGCTGCGTGCTGCCGGTGCTGCGTGCTGCGTGCTGCGTGCTGCCGGTGCTGCGTGCAGCGTGCTGCCGGTGCTGCGTGCTGCGTGCTGCCGGTGCTGCGTGCTGCGTGCTGCCGGTGCTGCGTGCTGCGTGCTGCCGGTGCTGCGTGCTGCGTGCTGCCGGTGCTGCGTGCTGCGTGCTGCGTGCTGCCGGTGCTGCGTGCTGCGTGCTGCCGGTGCTGCGTGCTGCGTGCTGCGTGCTGCCGGTGCTGCGTGCTGCGTGCTGCCGGTGCTGCGTGCTGCCGGTGCTGCCGGTGCTGCGTGCTGCGTGCTGCGTGCTGCCGGTGCTGCGTGCTGCGTGCTGCCGGTGCTGCGTGCTGCGTGCTGCCGCTGCTGCGTGCTGCGTGCTGCCGGTGCTGCGTGCTGCGTGCTGCGTGCTGCCGGTGCTGCGTGCTGCGTGCTGCCGGTGCTGCGTGCTGCCGGTGCTGCGTGCTGCCGGTGCTGCGTGCTGCGTGCTGCCGGTGCTGCGTGCTGCGTGCTGCCGGTGCTGCGTGCTGCGTGCTGCCGGTGCTGCGTGCTGCGTGCTGCGTGCTGCCGGTGCTGCGTGCTGCGTGCTGCGTGCTGCCGGTGCTGCGTGCTGCGTGCTGCCGGTGCTGCGTGCTGCCGGTGCTGCGTGCTGCGTGCTGCCGGTGCTGCGTGCTGCGTGCTGCCGCTGCTGCGTGCTGCGTGCTGCCGGTGCTGCGTGCTGCGTGCTGCCGCTGCTGCGTGCTGCGTGCTGCGTGCTGCGTGCTGCCGGTGCTGCGTGCTGCGTGCTGCCGGTGCTGCGTGCTGCGTGCTGCCGCTGCTGCGTGCTGCGTGCTGCCGCTGCTGCGTGCTGCGTGCTGCCGCTGCTGCGTGCTGCTGCTGCTGCGTGCTGCTGCTGCTGCTGCTGCGTGCTGCTGCTGCTGCTGCTGCTGCGTGCTGCTGCTGCGTGCTGCGTGCTGCGTGCTGCGTGCTGCCGCTGCTGCGTGCTGCGTGCTGCCGCTGCTGCGTGTTGCGTGCTGCCGCTGCTGCGTGCTGCGTGCTGCCGCTGCTGCGTGCTGCGTGCTGCCGCTGCTGCTGCGTGCTGCTGCTGCTGCTGCGTGCTGCTGCTGCTGCTGCGTGCTGCTGCTGCTGCTGCTGCTGCTGCGTGCTGCGTGCTGCGTGCTGCCGCTGCTGCGTGCTGCGTGCTGCCGGTGCTGCGTGCTGCGTGCTGCCGGTGCTGCGTGCTGCGTGCTGCCGGTGCTGCGTGCTGCCGGTGCTGCGTGCTGCGTGCTGCCGGTGCTGCGTGCTGCGTGCTGCCGCTGCTGCGTGCTGCGTGCTGCCGGTGCTGCGTGCTGCGTGCTGCGTGCTGCCGGTGCTGCGTGCTGCGTGCTGCCGGTGCTGCGTGCTGCCGGTGCTGCGTGCTGCCGGTGCTGCGTGCTGCGTGCTGCCGGTGCTGCGTGCTGCGTGCTGCCGGTGCTGCGTGCTGCGTGCTGCCGGTGCTGCGTGCTGCGTGCTGCGTGCTGCCGGTGCTGCGTGCTGCGTGCTGCGTGCTGCCGGTGCTGCGTGCTGCGTGCTGCCGGTGCTGCGTGCTGCCGGTGCTGCGTGCTGCGTGCTGCCGGTGCTGCGTGCTGCGTGCTGCTGCTGCTGCGTGCTGCGTGCTGCCGGTGCTGCGTGCTGCGTGCTGCCGCTGCTGCGTGCTGCGTGCTGCGTGCTGCGTGCTGCCGGTGCTGCGTGCTGCGTGCTGCCGGTGCTGCGTGCTGCGTGCTGCCGCTGCTGCGTGCTGCGTGCTGCCGCTGCTGCGTGCTGCGTGCTGCCGCTGCTGCGTGCTGCTGCTGCTGCGTGCTGCTGCTGCTGCTGCTGCGTGCTGCTGCTGCTGCTGCTGCTGCTGCGTGCTGCTGCTGCGTGCTGCGTGCTGCGTGCTGCGTGCTGCCGCTGCTGCGTGCTGCGTGCTGCCGCTGCTGCGTGTTGCGTGCTGCCGCTGCTGCGTGCTGCGTGCTGCCGCTGCTGCGTGCTGCGTGCTGCCGCTGCTGCTGCGTGCTGCTGCTGCTGCTGCGTGCTGCTGCTGCTGCTGCTGCTGCGTGCTGCTGCTGCTGCTGCTGCTGCTGCGTGCTGCGTGCTGCGTGCTGCCGCTGCTGCGTGCTGCGTGCTGCCGGTGCTGCGTGCTGCGTGCTGCCGGTGCTGCGTGCTGCGTGCTGCCGGTGCTGCGTGCTGCCGGTGCTGCGTGCTGCGTGCTGCCGGTGCTGCGTGCTGCGTGCTGCTGCTGCTGCGTGCTGCTGCTGCTGCTGCTGCGTGCTGCTGCTGCTGCTGCTGCTGCTGCGTGCTGCAGCTGCTGCTGCTGCTGCTGCGTGCTGCTGCTGCGTGCTGCGTGCTGCGTGCTGCGTGCTGCGTGCTGCTGCTGCTGCTGCTGCGTGCTGCTGCTGCTGCTGCTGCGTGCTGCTGCTGCGTGCTGCGTGCTGCTGCTGCTGCTGCTGCGTGCTGCTGCTGCTGCTGCTGCTGCTGCGTGCTGCTGCTGCTGCTGCGTGCTGCTGCTGCTGCTGCTGCGTGCTGCTGCTGCTGCTGCGTGCTGCTGCTGCTGCTGCGTGCTGCTGCTGCTGCTGCGTGCTGCTGCTGCTGCCGCTGCTGCGTGCAGCGTGCTGCCGCTGCTGCGTGCTGCGTACTGCGTGCTGCGTGCTGCCGGTGCTGCGTGCTGCGTGCTGCGTGCTGCGTGCTGCGTGCTGCCGGTGCTGCGTGCTGCCGGTGCTGCGTGCTGCGTGCTGCCGGTGCTGCGTGCTGCCGGTGCTGCGTGCTGCGTGCTGCCGCTGCTGCGTGCTGCGTGCTGCCGCTGCTGCGTGCTGCGTGCTGCCGCTGCTGCGTGTTGCGTGCTGCCGCTGCTGCGTGCTGCGTGCTGCCGCTGCTGCGTGCTGCGTGCTGCCGGTGCTGCGTGCTGCGTGCTGCCGGTGCTGCGTGCTGCGTGCTGCCGGTGCTGCGTGCTGCGTGCTGCCGGTGCTGCGTGCTGCGTGCTGCCGGTGCTGCGTGCTGCGTGCTGCCGGTGCTGCGTGCTGCGTGCTGCGTGCTGCCGGTGCTGCGTGCTGCGTGCTGCCGCTGCTGCGTGCTGCGTGCTGCCGCTGCTGCGTGCTGCCGGTGCTGCGTGCTGCGTGCTGCCGGTGCTGCGTGCTGCGTGCTGCCGGTGCTGCGTGCTGCGTGCTGCGTGCTGCCGGTGCTGCGTGCAGCGTGCTGCCGGTGCTGCGTGCTGCGTGCTGCCGGTGCTGCGTGCTGCGTGCTGCCGGTGCTGCGTGCTGCGTGCTGCCGGTGCTGCGTGCTGCGTGCTGCCGGTGCTGCGTGCTGCGTGCTGCGTGCTGCCGGTGCTGCGTGCTGCGTGCTGCCGGTGCTGCGTGCTGCGTGCTGCGTGCTGCCGGTGCTGCGTGCTGCGTGCTGCCGGTGCTGCGTGCTGCCGGTGCTGCCGGTGCTGCGTGCTGCGTGCTGCGTGCTGCCGGTGCTGCGTGCTGCGTGCTGCCGGTGCTGCGTGCTGCGTGCTGCCGCTGCTGCGTGCTGCGTGCTGCCGGTGCTGCGTGCTGCGTGCTGCGTGCTGCCGGTGCTGCGTGCTGCGTGCTGCCGGTGCTGCGTGCTGCCGGTGCTGCGTGCTGCCGGTGCTGCGTGCTGCGTGCTGCCGGTGCTGCGTGCTGCGTGCTGCCGGTGCTGCGTGCTGCGTGCTGCCGGTGCTGCGTGCTGCGTGCTGCGTGCTGCCGGTGCTGCGTGCTGCGTGCTGCCGGTGCTGCGTGCTGCGTGCTGCCGGTGCTGCGTGCTGCCGGTGCTGCGTGCTGCGTGCTGCCGGTGCTGCGTGCTGCGTGCTGCCGCTGCTGCGTGCTGCGTGCTGCCGGTGCTGCGTGCTGCGTGCTGCCGCTGCTGCGTGCTGCGTGCTGCGTGCTGCGTGCTGCCGGTGCTGCGTGCTGCGTGCTGCCGGTGCTGCGTGCTGCGTGCTGCCGCTGCTGCGTGCTGCGTGCTGCCGCTGCTGCGTGCTGCGTGCTGCCGCTGCTGCGTGCTGCTGCTGCTGCGTGCTGCTGCTGCTGCTGCTGCGTGCTGCTGCTGCTGCTGCTGCTGCTGCGTGCTGCTGCTGCGTGCTGCGTGCTGCGTGCTGCGTGCTGCCGCTGCTGCGTGCTGCGTGCTGCCGCTGCTGCGTGTTGCGTGCTGCCGCTGCTGCGTGCTGCGTGCTGCCGCTGCTGCGTGCTGCGTGCTGCCGCTGCTGCTGCGTGCTGCTGCTGCTGCTGCGTGCTGCTGCTGCTGCTGCGTGCTGCTGCTGCTGCTGCTGCTGCTGCGTGCTGCGTGCTGCGTGCTGCCGCTGCTGCGTGCTGCGTGCTGCCGGTGCTGCGTGCTGCGTGCTGCCGGTGCTGCGTGCTGCGTGCTGCCGGTGCTGCGTGCTGCCGGTGCTGCGTGCTGCGTGCTGCCGGTGCTGCGTGCTGCGTGCTGCTGCTGCTGCGTGCTGCTGCTGCTGCTGCTGCGTGCTGCTGCTGCTGCTGCTGCGTGCTGCAGCTGCTGCTGCTGCTGCTGCGTGCTGCTGCTGCGTGCTGCGTGCTGCGTGCTGCGTGCTGCGTGCTGCTGCTGCTGCTGCTGCGTGCTGCTGCTGCTGCTGCTGCGTGCTGCTGCTGCGTGCTGCGTGCTGCTGCTGCTGCTGCTGCGTGCTGCTGCTGCTGCTGCTGCTGCTGCGTGCTGCTGCTGCTGCTGCGTGCTGCTGCTGCTGCTGCTGCGTGCTGCTGCTGCTGCTGCTGCGTGCTGCGTGCTGCGTGCTGCCGCTGCTGCGTGCAGCGTGCTGCCGCTGCTGCGTGCTGCGTACTGCGTGCTGCGTGCTGCCGGTGCTGCGTGCTGCGTGCTGCGTGCTGCGTGCTGCGTGCTGCCGGTGCTGCGTGCTGCCGGTGCTGCGTGCTGCGTGCTGCCGGTGCTGCGTGCTGCCGGTGCTGCGTGCTGCGTGCTGCCGCTGCTGCGTGCTGCGTGCTGCCGCTGCTGCGTGCTGCGTGCTGCCGCTGCTGCGTGTTGCGTGCTGCCGCTGCTGCGTGCTGCGTGCTGCCGCTGCTGCGTGCTGCGTGCTGCCGCTGCTGCGTGTTGCGTGCTGCCGCTGCTGCGTGCTGCGTGCTGCCGCTGCTGCGTGCTGCGTGCTGCCGGTGCTGCGTGCTGCGTGCTGCCGGTGCTGCGTGCTGCGTGCTGCCGGTGCTGCGTGCTGCGTGCTGCCGGTGCTGCGTGCTGCGTGCTGCCGGTGCTGCGTGCTGCGTGCTGCGTGCTGCCGGTGCTGCGTGCTGCGTGCTGCCGGTGCTGCGTGCTGCGTGCTGCCGGTGCTGCGTGCTGCGTGCTGCGTGCTGCGTGCTGCGTGCTGCCGGTGCTGCGTGCTGCGTGCTGCCGGTGCTGCGTGCTGCGTGCTGCCGGTGCTGCGTGCTGCGTGCTGCCGGTGCTGCGTGCTGCCGGTGCTGCGTGCTGCGTGCTGCCGGTGCTGCGTGCTGCGTGCTGCCGCTGCTGCGTGCTGCGTGCTGCCGGTGCTGCGTGCTGCGTGCTGCCGGTGCTGCGTGCTGCGTGCTGCCGGTGCTGCGTGCTGCGTGCTGCCGGTGCTGCGTGCTGCGTGCTGCCGGTGCTGCGTGCTGCGTGCTGCCGGTGCTGCGTGCTGCGTGCTGCGTGCTGCCGGTGCTGCGTGCTGCGTGCTGCCGGTGCTGCGTGCTGCGTGCTGCCGGTGCTGCGTGCTGCGTGCTGCCGGTGCTGCGTGCTGCCGGTGCTGCGTGCTGCGTGCTGCCGGTGCTGCGTGCTGCGTGCTGCCGGTGCTGCGTGCTGCGTGCTGCCGCTGCTGCGTGCTGCGTGCTGCCGGTGCTGCGTGCTGCGTGCTGCCGCTGCTGCGTGCTGCCGCTGCTGCGTGCTGCGTGCTGCGTGCTGCGTGCTGCCGGTGCTGCGTGCTGCGTGCTGCCGGTGCTGCGTGCTGCGTGCTGCCGGTGCTGCGTGCTGCGTGCTGCCGCTGCTGCGTGCTGCGTGCTGCCGCTGCTGCGTGCTGCCGCTGCTGCGTGCTGCGTGCTGCGTGCTGCGTGCTGCCGGTGCTGCGTGCTGCGTGCTGCTGCGTGCTGCTGCTGCTGCTGCGAGCTGCTGCTGCTGCTGCTGCGTGCTGCTGCTTCTGCTGCGTGCTGCTGCTGTTGCTGCGTGCTGCTGCTGCTGCTGCTGCGTGCTGCGTGCTGCCGGTGCTGCGTGCTGCGTGCTGCCGGTGCTGCGTGCTGCCGGTGCTGCGTGCTGCGTGCTGCGTGCTGCCGGTGCTCCGTGCTGCGTGCTGCCGGTGCTGCGTGCTGCGTGCTGCCGGTGCTGCGTGCTGCGTGCTGCCGGTGCTGCGTGCTGCGTGCTGCCGGTGCTGCGTGCTGCCGGTGCTGCGTGCTGCGTGCTGCCGGTGCTGCGTGCTGCGTGCTGCCGGTGCTGCGTGCTGCGTGCTGCCGCTGCTGCGTGCTGCGTGCTGCCGGTGCTGCGTGCTGCGTGCTGCCGCTGCTGCGTGCTGCGTGCTGCGTGCTGCGTGCTGCCGGTGCTGCGTGCTGCGTGCTGCCGGTGCTGCGTGCTGCGTGCTGCCGGTGCTGCGTGCTGCGTGCTGCCGCTGCTGCGTGCTGCGTGCTGCCGCTGCTGCGTGCTGCCGCTGCTGCGTGCTGCCGCTGCTGCGTGCTGCCGCTGCTGCGTGCTGCCGCTGCTGCGTGCTGCGTGCTGCGTGCTGCGTGCTGCCGGTGCTGCGTGCTGCGTGCTGCTGCAGCTGCTGCGTGCTGCTGCTGCTACTGCTGCGTGTTGCTGCTGCTGCTGCGTGCTGCTGCTGCTGCTGCGTGCTGCTGCTGCTGCTGCGAGCTGCTGCTGCTGCTGCTGCGTGCTGCTGCTTCTGCTGCGTGCTGCTGCTGTTGCTGCGTGCTGCTGCTGCTGCTGCTGCGTGCTGCCGGTGCTGCGTGCTGCGTGCTGCCGGTGCTGCGTGTTGCGTGCTGCCGGTGCTGCGTGCTGCCGGTGCTGCGTGCTGCGTACTGCGTGCTGCGTGCTGCCGGTGCTGCGTGCTGCGTGCTGCGTGCTGCCGGTGCTGCGTGCTGCGTGCTGCCCGTGCTGCGTGCAGCGTGCTGCCGCTGCTGCGTGCTGCGTACTGCGTGCTGCGTGCTGCCGGTGCTGCGTGCTGCGTGCTGCGTGCTGCCGGTGCTGCGTGCTGCGTGCAGCCGGTGCTGCGTGCTGCCGCTGCTGCGTGCTGCCGGTGCTGCGTGCTGCGTGCTGCCGCTGCTGCGTGCTGCCGGTGCTGCGTGCTGCGTGCTGCGTGCTGCCGGTGCTGCGTGCTGCGTGCAGCCGGTGCTGCGTGCTGCCGCTGCTGCGTGCTGCCGGTGCTGCGTGCTGCGTGCTGCCGCTGCTGCGTGCTGCGTGCTGCCGCTGCTGCGTGCTGCGTGCTGCCGCTGCTGCGTGCTGCGTGCTGCCGCTGCTGCGTGCTGCGTGCTGCCGCTGCTGCGTGTTGCGTGCTGCCGCTGCTGCGTGCTACGTGCTGCCGCTGCTGCGTGCTGCGTGATGCCGCTGCTGCGTGCTGCGTGCTACCGCTGCTGCGTGCTGCGTGCTGCCGCTGCTGCGTGCTGCGTGCTGCCGCTGCTGCCTGCTGCGTGCTGCGTGCTGCGTGCTGCGTGCTGCCGGTGCTGCGTGCTGCGTGCTGCCGGTGCTGCGTGCTGCGTGCTGCCGGTGCTGCGTGCTGCCGGTGCTGCGTGCTGCGTGCTGCCGGTGCTGCGTGCTGCGTGCTGCTGCTGCTGCGTGTTGGTTGCTGCTGCTGCTGCGTGCTGCTGCTGCTGCTGCTGCTGCTGCGTGCTGCTGCTGCTGCTGCTGCTGCTGCTGCGTGCTGCTGCTGCGTGCTGCGTGCTGCGTGCTGCTGCTGCTGCTGCTGCTGCTGCGTGCTGCTGCTGCTGCTGCGTGCTGCTGCTGCGTGCTGCTGCTGCTGCTGCTGCTGCTGCTGCGTGCTGCTGCTGCTGCTGCTGCTGCGTGCTGCGTGCTGCTGCTGCTGCTGCGTGCTGCTGCTGCTGCTGCTGCTGCTGCTGCTGCTGCTGCTGCTGCTGCGTGCTGCTGCTGCTGCTGCGTGCTGCTGCTGCTGCTGCTGCGTGCTGCTGCTGCTGCTGCGTGCTGCGTGCTGCGTGCTGCGTGCTGCGTGCTGCCGGTGCTGCGTGCTGCCGGTGCTGCGTGCTGCGTGCTGCCGGTGCTGCGTGCTGCCGGTGCTGCGTGCTGCGTGCTGCCGCTGCTGCGTGCTGCGTGCTGCCGCTGCTGCGTGCTGCGTGCTGCGTGCTGCCGGTGCTGCGTGCTGCGTGCTGCCGGTGCTGCGTGCTGCGTGCTGCCGGTGCTGCGTGCTGCGTGCTGCCGGTGCTGCGTGCTGCGTGCTGCCGGTGCTGCGTGCTGCGTGCTGCCGGTGCTGCGTGCTGCGTGCTGCCGGTGCTGCGTGCTGCGTGCTGCGTGCTGCCGGTGCTGCGTGCTGCGTGCTGCCGCTGCTGCGTGCTGCGTGCTGCCGCTGCTGCGTGCTGCCGGTGCTGCGTGCTGCGTGCTGCCGGTGCTGCGTGCTGCGTGCTGCCGGTGCTGCCGGTGCTGCGTGCTGCGTGCTGCCGGTGCTGCGTGCAGCGTGCTGCCGGTGCTGCGTGCTGCGTGCTGCCGGTGCTGCGTGCTGCGTGCTGCCGGTGCTGCGTGCTGCGTGCTGCCGGTGCTGCGTGCTGCGTGCTGCCGGTGCTGCGTGCTGCGTGCTGCGTGCTGCCGGTGCTGCGTGCTGCGTGCTGCCGGTGCTGCGTGCTGCGTGCTGCGTGCTGCCGGTGCTGCGTGCTGCGTGCTGCCGGTGCTGCGTGCTGCCGGTGCTGCCGGTGCTGCGTGCTGCGTGCTGCGTGCTGCCGGTGCTGCGTGCTGCGTGCTGCCGGTGCTGCGTGCTGCGTGCTGCCGCTGCTGCGTGCTGCGTGCTGCCGGTGCTGCGTGCTGCGTGCTGCGTGCTGCCGGTGCTGCGTGCTGCGTGCTGCCGGTGCTGCGTGCTGCGTGCTGCCGGTGCTGCGTGCTGCCGGTGCTGCGTGCTGCGTGCTGCCGGTGCTGCGTGCTGCGTGCTGCCGGTGCTGCGTGCTGCGTGCTGCCGCTGCTGCGTGCTGCGTGCTGCCGGTGCTGCGTGCTGCGTGCTGCCGCTGCTGCGTGCTGCGTGCTGCGTGCTGCGTGCTGCCGGTGCTGCGTGCTGCGTGCTGCCGGTGCTGCGTGCTGCGTGCTGCCGGTGCTGCGTGCTGCGTGCTGCCGCTGCTGCGTGCTGCGTGCTGCCGCTGCTGCGTGCTGCCGCTGCTGCGTGCTGCCGCTGCTGCGTGCTGCCGCTGCTGCGTGCTGCGTGCTGCGTGCTGCGTGCTGCCGGTGCTGCGTGCTGCGTGCTGCTGCAGCTGCTGCGTGCTGCTGCTGCTACTGCTGCGTGTTGCTGCTGCTGCTGCGTGCTGCTGCTGCTGCTGCGTGCTGCTGCTGCTGCTGCGAGCTGCTGCTGCTGCTGCTGCGTGCTGCTGCTTCTGCTGCGTGCTGCTGCTGTTGCTGCGTGCTGCTGCTGCTGCTGCTGCGTGCTGCCGGTGCTGCGTGCTGCGTGCTGCCGGTGCTGCGTGTTGCGTGCTGCCGGTGCTGCGTGCTGCCGGTGCTGCGTGCAGCATGCTGCCGCTGCTGCGTGCTGCGTACTGCGTGCTGCGTGCTGCCGGTGCTGCGTGCTGCGTGCTGCGTGCTGCCGGTGCTGCGTGCTGCGTGCTGCCCGTGCTGCGTGCAGCGTGCTGCCGCTGCTGCGTGCTGCGTACTGCGTGCTGCGTGCTGCCGGTGCTGCGTGCTGCGTGCTGCGTGCTGCCGGTGCTGCGTGCTGCGTGCAGCCGGTGCTGCGTGCTGCCGCTGCTGCGTGCTGCCGGTGCTGCGTGCTGCGTGCTGCCGCTGCTGCGTGCTGCCGGTGCTGCGTGCTGCGTGCTGCGTGCTGCCGGTGCTGCGTGCTGCGTGCAGCCGGTGCTGCGTGCTGCCGCTGCTGCGTGCTGCCGGTGCTGCGTGCTGCGTGCTGCCGCTGCTGCGTGCTGCGTGCTGCCGCTGCTGCGTGCTGCGTGCTGCCGCTGCTGCGTGCTGCGTGCTGCCGCTGCTGCGTGCTGCGTGCTGCCGCTGCTGCGTGTTGCGTGCTGCCGCTGCTGCGTGCTACGTGCTGCCGCTGCTGCGTGCTGCGTGATGCCGCTGCTGCGTGCTGCGTGCTACCGCTGCTGCGTGCTGCGTGCTGCCGCTGCTGCGTGCTGCGTGCTGCCGCTGCTGCCTGCTGCGTGCTGCGTGCTGCGTGCTGCGTGCTGCCGGTGCTGCGTGCTGCGTGCTGCCGGTGCTGTGTTGCGTGCTGCCGGTGCTGCGTGCTGCGTGCTGCCGGTGCTGCGTGCTGCGTGCTGCCGGTGCTGCGTGCTGCGTGCATCCGGTGCTGCGTGCTGCGTGCTGCCGGTGCTGCGTGCTGCGTGCTGCCGGTGCTGCGTGCTGCGTGCTGCCGGTGCTGCGTGCTGCCGGTGCTGCGTGCTGCGTGCTGCCGGTGCTGCGTGCTGCGTGCTGCTGCTGCTGCGTGTTGGTTGCTGCTGCTGCTGCGTGCTGCTGCTGCTGCTGCTGCTGCGTGCTGCTGCTGCGTGCTGCGTGCTGCGTGCTGCTGCTGCTGCTGCTGCAGCTGCTGCGTGCTGCTGCTGCTACTGCTGCGTGTTGCTGCTGCTGCTGCGTGCTGCTGCTGCTGCTGCGTGCTGCTGCTGCTGCTGCGAGCTGCTGCTGCTGCTGCTGCGTGCTGCTGCTTCTGCTGCGTGCTGCTGCTGTTGCTGCGTGCTGCTGCTGCTGCTGCTGCGTGCTGCCGGTGCTGCGTGCTGCGTGCTGCCGGTGCTGCGTGTTGCGTGCTGCCGGTGCTGCGTGCTGCCGGTGCTGCGTGCAGCATGCTGCCGCTGCTGCGTGCTGCGTACTGCGTGCTGCGTGCTGCCGGTGCTGCGTGCTGCGTGCTGCGTGCATCCGGTGCTGCGTGCTGCGTGCTGCCGGTGCTGCGTGCTGCGTGCTGCCGGTGCTGCGTGCTGCGTGCTGCCGGTGCTGCGTGCTGCCGGTGCTGCGTGCTGCGTGCTGCCGGTGCTGCGTGCTGCGTGCTGCTGCTGCTGCGTGTTGGTTGCTGCTGCTGCTGCGTGCTGCTGCTGCTGCTGCTGCTGCGTGCTGCTGCTGCGTGCTGCGTGCTGCGTGCTGCTGCTGCTGCTGCTGCAGCTGCTGCGTGCTGCTGCTGCTACTGCTGCGTGTTGCTGCTGCTGCTGCGTGCTGCTGCTGCTGCTGCGTGCTGCTGCTGCTGCTGCGAGCTGCTGCTGCTGCTGCTGCGTGCTGCTGCTTCTGCTGCGTGCTGCTGCTGTTGCTGCGTGCTGCTGCTGCTGCTGCTGCGTGCTGCCGGTGCTGCGGGCTGCGTGCTGCCGGTGCTGCGTGTTGCGTGCTGCCGGTGCTGCGTGCTGCCGGTGCTGCGTGCAGCATGCTGCCGCTGCTGCGTGCTGCGTACTGCGTGCTGCGTGCTGCCGGTGCTGCGTGCTGCGTGCTGCGTGCTGCCGGTGCTGCGTGCTGCGTGCTGCCCGTGCTGCGTGCAGCGTGCTGCCGCTGCTGCGTGCTGCGTACTGCGTGCTGCGTGCTGCCGGTGCTGCGTGCTGCGTGCTGCGTGCTGCCGGTGCTGCGTGCTGCGTGCAGCCGGTGCTGCGTGCTGCCGCTGCTGCGTGCTGCCGGTGCTGCGTGCTGCGTGCTGCCGCTGCTGCGTGCTGCCGGTGCTGCGTGCTGCGTGCTGCGTGCTGCCGGTGCTGCGTGCTGCGTGCAGCCGGTGCTGCGTGCTGCCGCTGCTGCGTGCTGCCGGTGCTGCGTGCTGCGTGCTGCCGCTGCTGCGTGCTGCGTGCTGCCGCTGCTGCGTGCTGCGTGCTGCCGCTGCTGCGTGCTGCGTGCTGCCGCTGCTGCGTGCTGCGTGCTGCCGCTGCTGCGTGTTGCGTGCTGCCGCTGCTGCGTGCTACGTGCTGCCGCTGCTGCGTGCTGCGTGATGCCGCTGCTGCGTGCTGCGTGCTACCGCTGCTGCGTGCTGCGTGCTGCCGCTGCTGCGTGCTGCGTGCTGCCGCTGCTGCCTGCTGCGTGCTGCGTGCTGCGTGCTGCGTGCTGCCGGTGCTGCGTGCTGCGTGCTGCCGGTGCTGTGTTGCGTGCTGCCGGTGCTGTGTGCTGCGTGCTGCCGGTGCTGCGTGCTGCGTGCTGCCGGTGCTGCGTGCTGCGTGCATCCGGTGCTGCGTGCTGCGTGCTGCCGGTGCTGCGTGCTGCGTGCTGCCGGTGCTGCGTGCTGCGTGCTGCCGGTGCTGCGTGCTGCCGGTGCTGCGTGCTGCGTGCTGCCGGTGCTGCGTGCTGCGTGCTGCTGCTGCTGCGTGTTGGTTGCTGCTGCTGCTGCGTGCTGCTGCTGCTGCTGCTGCTGCTGCGTGCTGCTGCTGCTGCTGCTGCTGCGTGCTGCTGCTGCGTGCTGCGTGCTGCGTGCTGCTGCTGCTGCTGCTGCTGCTGCGTGCTGCTGCTGCTGCTGCGTGCTGCTGCTGCGTGCTGCTGCTGCTGCTGCTGCGTGCTGCTGCTGCTGCTGCTGCTGCGTGCTGCGTGCTGCTGCTGCTGCTGCGTGCTGCTGCTGCTGCTGCTGCTGCTGCTGCTGCTGCTGCTGCTGCTGCTGCTGCTGCTGCGTGCTGCTGCTGCTGCTGCGTGCTGCTGCTGCTGCTGCTGCGTGCTGCTGCTGCTGCTGCGTGCTGCGTGCTGCGTGCTGCGTGCTGCGTGCTGCGTGCTGCCGGTGCTGCGTGCTGCCGGTGCTGCGTGCTGCGTGCTGCCGGTGCTGCGTGCTGCCGGTGCTGCGTGCTGCGTGCTGCCGCTGCTGCGTGCTGCGTGCTGCCGCTGCTGCGTGCTGCGTGCTGCGTGCTGCCGCTGCTGCGTGCTGCGTGCTGCCGGTGCTGCGTGCTGCGTGCTGCCGGTGCTGCGTGCTGCGTGCTGCCGGTGCTGCGTGCTGCGTGCTGCCGGTGCTGCGTGCTGCGTGCTGCCGGTGCTGCGTGCTGCGTGCTGCCGGTGCTGCGTGCTGCGTGCTGCCGGTGCTGCGTGCTGCGTGCTGCGTGCTGCCGGTGCTGCGTGCTGCGTGCTGCCGCTGCTGCGTGCTGCGTGCTGCCGCTGCTGCGTGCTGCCGGTGCTGCGTGCTGCGTGCTGCCGGTGCTGCGTGCTGCGTGCTGCCGGTGCTGCGTGCTGCGTGCTGCGTGCTGCCGGTGCTGCGTGCAGCGTGCTGCCGGTGCTGCGTGCTGCGTGCTGCCGGTGCTGCGTGCTGCGTGCTGCCGGTGCTGCGTGCTGCGTGCTGCCGGTGCTGCGTGCTGCGTGCTGCCGGTGCTGCGTGCTGCGTGCTGCGTGCTGCCGGTGCTGCGTGCTGCGTGCTGCCGGTGCTGCGTGCTGCGTGCTGCGTGCTGCCGGTGCTGCGTGCTGCGTGCTGCCGGTGCTGCGTGCTGCGTGCTGCCGGTGCTGCGTGCTGCGTGCTGCCGGTGCTGCGTGCTGCGTGCTGCCGGTGCTGCGTGCTGCGTGCTGCGTGCTGCCGGTGCTGCGTGCTGCGTGCTGCCGGTGCTGCGTGCTGCCGGTGCTGCGTGCTGCCGGTGCTGCGTGCTGCGTGCTGCCGGTGCTGCGTGCTGCGTGCTGCCGGTGCTGCGTGCTGCCGGTGCTGCGTGCTGCGTGCTGCCGGTGCTGCGTGCTGCGTGCTGCCGCTGCTGCGTGCTGCGTGCTGCCGGTGCTGCGTGCTGCGTGCTGCCGGTGCTGCGTGCTGCGTGCTGCCGGTGCTGCGTGCTGCGTGCTGCCGGTGCTGCGTGCTGCGTGCTGCCGGTGCTGCGTGCTGCGTGCTGCCGGTGCTGCGTGCTGCGTGCTGCCGGTGCTGCGTGCTGCGTGCTGCGTGCTGCCGGTGCTGCGTGCTGCGTGCTGCCGGTGCTGCGTGCTGCGTGCTGCCGGTGCTGCGTGCTGCGTGCTGCCGGTGCTGCGTGCTGCGTGCTGCCGGTGCTGCGTGCTGCCGGTGCTGCGTGCTGCGTGCTGCCGGTGCTGCGTGCTGCGTGCTGCCGGTGCTGCGTGCTGCGTGCTGCCGCTGCTGCGTGCTGCGTGCTGCCGGTGCTGCGTGCTGCGTGCTGCCGCTGCTGCGTGCTGCCGCTGCTGCGTGCTGCGTGCTGCGTGCTGCGTGCTGCCGGTGCTGCGTGCTGCGTGCTGCCGGTGCTGCGTGCTGCTGCGTGCTGCTGCTGCGTACTGCGTGCTGCGTGCTGCCGGTGCTGCGTGCTGCGTGCTGCGTGCTGCCGGTGCTGCGTGCTGCGTGCTGCGTGCTGCGTGCAGCGTGCTGCCGCTGCTGCGTGCTGCGTACTGCGTGCTGCGTGCTGCCGGTGCTGCGTGCTGCGTGCTGCGTGCTGCCGGTGCTGCGTGCTGCGTGCAGCCGGTGCTGCGTGCTGCCGCTGCTGCGTGCTGCCGGTGCTGCGTGCTGCGTGCTGCCGCTGCTGCGTGCTGCCGGTGCTGCGTGCTGCGTGCTGCGTGCTGCCGGTGCTGCGTGCTGCGTGCAGCCGGTGCTGCGTGCTGCCGCTGCTGCGTGCTGCCGGTGCTGCGTGCTGCGTGCTGCCGCTGCTGCGTGCTGCGTGCTGCCGCTGCTGCGTGCTGCGTGCTGCCGCTGCTGCGTGCTGCGTGCTGCCGCTGCTGCGTGTTGCGTGCTGCCGCTGCTGCGTGCTACGTGCTGCCGCTGCTGCGTGCTGCGTGATGCCGCTGCTGCGTGCTGCGTGCTACCGCTGCTGCGTGCTGCCGGTGCTGCGTGCTGCGTGCTGCCGGTGCTGCGTGCTGCGTGCTGCCGGTGCTGCGTGCTGCGTGCTGCCGGTGCTGCGTGCTGCCGGTGCTGCGTGCTGCGTGCTGCCGGTGCTGCGTGCTGCGTGCTGCTGCTGCTGCGTGTTGGTTGCTGCTGCTGCTGCGTGCTGCTGCTGCTGCTGCTGCTGCTGCGTGCTGCTGCTGCTGCTGCTGCTGCGTGCTGCTGCTGCGTGCTGCGTGCTGCGTGCTGCTGCTGCTGCTGCTGCTGCTGCGTGCTGCTGCTGCTGCTGCGTGCTGCTGCTGCGTGCTGCTGCTGCTGCTGCTGCTGCTGCGTGCTGCTGCTGCTGCTGCTGCTGCGTGCTGCGTGCTGCTGCTGCTGCTGCGTGCTGCTGCTGCTGCTGCTGCTGCTGCTGCTGCTGCTGCTGCGTGCTGCTGCTGCTGCTGCGTGCTGCTGCTGCTGCTGCTGCGTGCTGCTGCTGCTGCTGCGTGCTGCGTGCTGCGTGCTGCGTGCTGCGTGCTGCCGGTGCTGCGTGCTGCCGGTGCTGCGTGCTGCGTGCTGCCGGTGCTGCGTGCTGCCGGTGCTGCGTGCTGCGTGCTGCCGCTGCTGCGTGCTGCGTGCTGCCGCTGCTGCGTGCTGCGTGCTGCGTGCTGCCGCTGCTGCGTGCTGCGTGCTGCCGGTGCTGCGTGCTGCGTGCTGCCGGTGCTGCGTGCTGCGTGCTGCCGGTGCTGCGTGCTGCGTGCTGCCGGTGCTGCGTGCTGCGTGCTGCCGCTGCTGCGTGCTGCGTGCTGCCGCTGCTGCGTGCTGCCGGTGCTGCGTGCTGCGTGCTGCCGGTGCTGCGTGCTGCGTGCTGCCGGTGCTGCGTGCTGCGTGCTGCGTGCTGCCGGTGCTGCGTGCAGCGTGCTGCCGGTGCTGCGTGCTGCGTGCTGCCGGTGCTGCGTGCTGCGTGCTGCCGGTGCTGCGTGCTGCGTGCTGCCGGTGCTGCGTGCTGCGTGCTGCCGGTGCTGCGTGCTGCGTGCTGCGTGCTGCCGGTGCTGCGTGCTGCGTGCTGCCGGTGCTGCGTGCTGCGTGCTGCGTGCTGCCGGTGCTGCGTGCTGCGTGCTGCCGGTGCTGCGTGCTGCCGGTGCTGCCGGTGCTGCGTGCTGCGTGCTGCGTGCTGCCGGTGCTGCGTGCTGCGTGCTGCCGGTGCTGCGTGCTGCGTGCTGCCGCTGCTGCGTGCTGCGTGCTGCCGGTGCTGCGTGCTGCGTGCTGCGTGCTGCCGGTGCTGCGTGCTGCGTGCTGCCGGTGCTGCGTGCTGCCGGTGCTGCGTGCTGCCGGTGCTGCGTGCTGCGTGCTGCCGGTGCTGCGTGCTGCGTGCTGCCGGTGCTGCGTGCTGCGTGCTGCCGGTGCTGCGTGCTGCGTGCTGCCGCTGCTGCGTGCTGCGTGCTGCCGGTGCTGCGTGCTGCGTGCTGCCGCTGCTGCGTGCTGCGTGCTGCGTGCTGCGTGCTGCCGGTGCTGCGTGCTGCGTGCTGCCGGTGCTGCGTGCTGCGTGCTGCCGCTGCTGCGTGCTGCGTGCTGCCGCTGCTGCGTGCTGCGTGCTGCCGCTGCTGCGTGCTGCGTGCTGCCGCTGCTGCGTGCTGCTGCTGCTGCGTGCTGCTGCTGCTGCTGCTGCGTGCTGCTGCTGCTGCTGCTGCTGCTGCGTGCTGCTGCTGCGTGCTGCGTGCTGCGTGCTGCGTGCTGCCGCTGCTGCGTGCTGCGTGCTGCCGCTGCTGCGTGTTGCGTGCTGCCGCTGCTGCGTGCTGCGTGCTGCCGCTGCTGCGTGCTGCGTGCTGCCGCTGCTGCGTGTTGCGTGCTGCCGCTGCTGCGTGCTGCGTGCTGCCGCTGCTGCGTGCTGCGTGCTGCGTGCTGCCGCTGCTGCGTGCTGCGTGCTGCCGCTGCTGCGTGCTGCGTGCTGCGTGCTGCCGCTGCTGCGTGCAGCGTGCTGCCGCTGCTGCGTGCTGCGTACTGCGTGCTGCGTGCTATGTGCTGCCGGTGCTGCGTGCTGCGTGCTGCCGGTGCTGCGTGCTGCGTGCTGCCGGTGTTGCGTGCTGCGTGCTGCCGGTGCTGCGTGCTGCGTGCTGCCGGTGCTGCGTGCTGCCGCTGCTGCGTGCTGCGTGCTGCCGCTGCTGCGTGCTGCGTGCTGCCGCTGCTGCGTGCTGCGTGCTGCCGCTGCTGCGTGCTGCGTGATGCCGCTGCTGCGTGCTGCGTGCTGTCGCTGCTGCGTGCTGCGTGCTGCCGCTGCCGCTGCTGCGTGCTGCCGCTGCTGCGTGCTGCGTGCTGCGTGCTGCGTGCTGCCGGTGCTGCGTGCTGCGTGCTGCCGCTGCTGCGTGCTGCGTGCTGCCGCTGCTGCGTGCTGCGTACTGCGTGCTGCGTGCTGCGTGCTGCCGGTGCTGCGTGCTGCGTGCTGCCGGTGCTGCGTGCTGCGTGCTGCCGGTGCTGCGTGCTGCGTGCTGCCGGTGCTGCGTGCTGCCGCTGCTGCGTGCTGCGTGCTGCCGCTGCTGCGTGCTGCGTGCTGCCGCTGCTGCGTGCTGCGTGATGCCGCTGCTGCGTGCTGCGTGCTGCCGCTGCTGCGTGCTGCGTGCTGCCGCTGCCGCTGCTGCGTGCTGCCGCTGCTGCGTGCTGCCGCTGCTGCGTGCTGCGTGCTGCGTGCTGCCGGTGCTGTGTGCTGCGTGCTGCCGGTGCTGCGTGCTGCGTGCTGCCGTTGCTGCGTGCTGCGTGCTGCTGGTGCTGCGTGCTGCGTGCTGCCGGTGCTGCGTGCTGCGTGCTGCCGGTGCTGCGTGCTGCGTGCTGCCGGTGCTGCGTGCTGCGTGCTGCTGCTGCTGCGTGCTGCTGCTGCTGCGTGCTGCTGCTGCTGCTGCTGCTGCTGCGTGCTGCTGCTGCTGCTGCTGCGTGCTGCTGCTGCGTGCTGCGTGCTGCGTGCTGCGTGCTGCTGCTGCTGCTGCTGCTGCTGCGTGCTGCTGCTGCTGCTGCGTGCTGCTGCTGCTGCTGCGTGCTGCTGCTGCTGCTGCTGCGTGCTACTGCTGCTGCTGCGTGCTCCTGCTGCTGCTGCGTGCTGCTGCTGCTGCTGCTGCGTGCTGCGTGCTGCGTGCTGCCGCTGCTGCGTGCAGCGTGCTGCCGCTGCTGCGTGCTGCGTACTGCGTGCTGCGTGCTGCCGGTGCTGCGTGCTGCGTGCTGCGTGCTGCCGGTGCTGCGTGCTGCCGGTGCTGCGTGCTGCGTGCTGCCGGTGCTGCGTGCTGCGTGCTGCCGCTGCTGCGTGCTGCGTGCTGCGTGCTGCCGTTGCTGCGTGCTGCGTGCTGCTGGTGCTGCGTGCTGCGTGCTGCCGGTGCTGCGTGCTGCGTGCTGCCGGTGCTGCGTGCTGCGTGCTGCCGGTGCTGCGTGCTGCGTGCTGCTGCTGCTGCGTGCTGCTGCTGCTGCTGCGTGCTGCTGCTGCTGCTGCTGCTGCTGCGTGCTGCTGCTGCTGCTGCTGCGTGCTGCTGCTGCGTGCTGCGTGCTGCGTGCTGCGTGCTGCTGCTGCTGCTGCTGCTGCTGCGTGCTGCTGCTGCTGCTGCGTGCTGCTGCTGCTGCTGCTGCTGCGTGCTGCTGCTGCTGCTGCTGCGTGCTACTGCTGCTGCTGCGTGCTGCTGCTGCTGCTGCGTGCTGCTGCTGCTGCTGCTGCGTGCTGCGTGCTGCGTGCTGCCGCTGCTGCGTGCAGCGTGCTGCCGCTGCTGCGTGCTGCGTACTGCGTGCTGCCGGTGCTGCGTGCTGCGTGCTGCCGGTGCTGCGTGCTGCGTGCTGCGTGCTGCCGGTGCTGCGTGCTGCCGGTGCTGCGTGCTGCGTGCTGCCGGTGCTGCGTGCTGCGTGCTGCCGCTGCTGCGTGCTGCGTGCTGCGTGCTGCCGTTGCTGCGTGCCGCGTGCTGCTGGTGCTGCGTGCTGCGTGCTGCCGGTGCTGCGTGCTGCGTGCTGCCGGTGCTGCGTGCTGCGTGCTGCCGGTGCTGCGTGCTGCGTGCTGCTGCTGCTGCGTGCTGCTGCTGCTGCTGCGTGCTGCTGCTGCTGCTGCTGCTGCTGCGTGCTGCTGCTGCTGCTGCTGCGTGCTGCTGCTGCGTGCTGCGTGCTGCGTGCTGCGTGCTGCTGCTGCTGCTGCTGCTGCTGCGTGCTGCTGCTGCTGCTGCGTGCTGCTGCTGCTGCTGCTGCTGCGTGCTGCTGCTGCTGCTGCTGCGTGCTACTGCTGCTGCTGCGTGCTGCTGCTGCTGCTGCGTGCTGCTGCTGCTGCTGCTGCGTGCTGCGTGCTGCGTGCTGCCGCTGCTGCGTGCAGCGTGCTGCCGCTGCTGCGTGCTGCGTACTGCGTGCTGCGTGCTGCCGGTGCTGCGTGCTGCGTGCTGCGTGCTGCCGGTGCTGCGTGCTGCCGGTGCTGCGTGCTGCGTGCTGCCGGTGCTTCGTGCTGCGTGCTGCCGCTGCTGCGTGCTGCGTGCTGCGTGCTGCGTGCTGCCGGTGCTGCGTGCTGCGTGCTGCCGGTGCTGCGTGCTGCTGCTGCTGCTGCTTCGTGCTGCTGCTGCTGCTGCGTGCTGCTGCTGCTGCTGCGTGCTGCTGCTGCTGCTGCGTGCTGCTGCTGCTGCTGCGTGCTGCTGCTGCTGCTGCTGCGTGCTGCCGGTGCTGCGTGCTGCGTGCTGCGTGCTGCCGGTGCTGCGTGCTGCGTGCTGCCGGTGCTGCGTGCTGCGTGCTGCCGGTGCTGCGTGCTGCGTGCTGCCGGTGCTGCGTGCTGCGTGCTGCCGGTGCTGCGTGCTGTGTGCTGCGTGCTGCCGCTGCTGCGTGCAGCGTGAGGCCGCTGCTGCGTGCTGCGTACTGCGTGCTGCGTGCTGCCGGTGCTGCGTGCTGCTTGCTGCGTGCTGCCGGTGCTGCGTGCTGCGTGCAGCCGGTGCTGAGTGCTGCCGGTGCTGCGTGCTGCGTGCTGCCGGTGCTGCGTGCTGCGTGCTGCCGGTGCTGCGTGCTGCGTGCTGCCGCTGCTGCGTGCTGCGTGCTGCCGCTGCTGCGTGCTGCGTGCTGCCGCGTGCTGCCGCTGCTGCGTGCTGCGTGCTGCCGCTGCTGCGTGTTGCGTGCTGCCGCTGCTGCGTGCTGCGTGCTGCCGCTGCTGCGTGCTGCGTGCTGCCGCTGCTGCGTGTTGCGTGCTGCCGCTGCTGCGTGCTGCGTGCTGCCGGTGCTGCGTGCTGCGTGCTGCCGGTGCTGCGTGCTGCGTGCTGCGTGATGCCGGTGCTGCGTGCTGCGTGCTGCCGCTGCTGCGTGCTGCGTGCTGCCGAAGCTGCGTGCTGCGTACTGCCGCTGCTGCGTGCTGCGTGCTGCCGCTGCTGCGTGCTGCGTGCTGCCGCTGCTGCGTGCTGCGTGCTGCCGCTGCTGCGTGCTGCGTGCTGCCGCTGCTGCGTGCTGCGTGCTGCCGCTGCTGCGTGCTGCGTACTGCGTGCTGCGTGCTGCGTGCTGCCGGTGCTGCGTGCTGCGTGCTGCCGGTGCTGCGTGCCGCGTGCTGCCGCTGCTGCGTGCTGCGTGCTGCCGCTGCTGCGTGTTGCGTGCTGCCGCTGCTGCGTGCTGCGTGCTGCCGCTGCTGCGTGCTGCGTGCTGCCGCTGCTGCGTGTTGCGTGCTGCCGCTGCTGCGTGCTGCGTGCTGCCGGTGCTGCGTGCTGCGTGCTGCCGGTGCTGCGTGCTGCCGGTGCTGCGTGCTGCGTGCTGCCGGTGCTGCGTGCTGCGTGCTGCGTGATGCCGGTGCTGCGTGCTGCGTGCTGCCGCTGCTGCGTGCTGCGTGCTGCCGAAGCTGCGTGCTGCGTACTGCCGCTGCTGCGTGCTGCGTGCTGCCGCTGCTGCGTGCTGCGTGCTGCCGCTGCTGCGTGCTGCGTGCTGCCGCTGCTGCGTGCTGCGTGCTGCCGCTGCTGCGTGCTGCGTACTGCGTGCTGCGTGCTGCGTGCTGCCGGTGCTGCGTGCTGCGTGCTGCCGGTGCTGCGTGCTGCGTGCTGCCGCTGCTGCGTGTTGCGTGCTGCCGCTGCTGCGTGCTGCGTGCTGCCGGTGCTGCGTGCTGCGTGCTGCCGGTGCTGCGTGCTGCCGGTGCTGCGTGCTGCGTGCTGCCGGTGCTGCGTGCTGCGTGCTGCGTGATGCCGGTGCTGCGTGCTGCGTGCTGCCGCTGCTGCGTGCTGCGTGCTGCCGAAGCTGCGTGCTGCGTACTGCCGCTGCTGCGTGCTGCGTGCTGCCGCTGCTGCGTGCTGCGTGCTGCCGCTGCTGCGTGCTGCGTGCTGCCGCTGCTGCGTGCTGCGTGCTGCCGCTGCTGCGTGCTGCGTACTGCGTGCTGCGTGCTGCGTGCTGCCGGTGCTGCGTGCTGCGTGCTGCCGGTGCTGCGTGCCGCGTGCTGCCGCTGCTGCGTGCTGCGTGCTGCCGCTGCTGCGTGCTGCCTGTGCTGCGTGCTGCCGGTGCTGCGTGCTGCGTGCTGCCGGTGCTGCGTGCTGCGTGCTGCCGCTGCTGCGTGCTGCGTGCTGCGTGCTGCCGTTGCTGCGTGCTGCGTGCTGCTGGTGCTGCGTGCTGCGTGCTGCCGGTGCTGCGTGCTGCGTGCTGCCGGTGCTGCGTGCTGCGTGCTGCCGGTGCTGCGTGCTGCGTGCTGCTGCTGCTGCGTGCTGCTGCTGCTGCTGCGTGCTGCTGCTGCTGCTGCTGCTGCTGCGTGCTGCTGCTGCTGCTGCTGCGTGCTGCTGCTGCGTGCTGCGTGCTGCGTGCTGCGTGCTGCTGCTGCTGCTGCTGCTGCTGCGTGCTGCTGCTGCTGCTGCGTGCTGCTGCTGCTGCTGCTGCTGCGTGCTGCTGCTGCTGCTGCTGCGTGCTACTGCTGCTGCTGCGTGCTGCTGCTGCTGCTGCGTGCTGCTGCTGCTGCTGCTGCGTGCTGCGTGCTGCGTGCTGCCGCTGCTGCGTGCAGCGTGCTGCCGCTGCTGCGTGCTGCGTACTGCGTGCTGCGTGCTGCCGGTGCTGCGTGCTGCGTGCTGCGTGCTGCCGGTGCTGCGTGCTGCCGGTGCTGCGTGCTGCGTGCTGCCGGTGCTGCGTGCTGCGTGCTGCCGCTGCTGCGTGCTGCGTGCTGCGTGCTGCCGTTGCTGCGTGCTGCGTGCTGCTGGTGCTGCGTGCTGCGTGCTGCCGGTGCTGCGTGCTGCGTGCTGCCGGTGCTGCGTGCTGCGTGCTGCCGGTGCTGCGTGCTGCGTGCTGCTGCTGCTGCGTGCTGCTGCTGCTGCTGCGTGCTGCTGCTGCTGCTGCTGCTGCTGCGTGCTGCTGCTGCTGCTGCTGCGTGCTGCTGCTGCGTGCTGCGTGCTGCGTGCTGCGTGCTGCTGCTGCTGCGTGCTGCGTGCTGCGTGCTGCCGGTGCTGCGTGCTGCGTGCTGCCGGTGCTGCGTGCTGCTGCTGCTGCTGCTTCGTGCTGCTGCTGCTGCTGCGTGCTGCTGCTGCTGCTGCGTGCTGCTGCTGCTGCTGCGTGCTGCTGCTGCTGCTGCGTGCTGCTGCTGCTGCTGCTGCGTGCTGCCGGTGCTGCGTGCTGCGTGCTGCGTGCTGCCGGTGCTGCGTGCTGCGTGCTGCCGGTGCTGCGTGCTGCGTGCTGCCGGTGCTGCGTGCTGCGTGCTGCCGGTGCTGCGTGCTGCGTGCTGCCGGTGCTGCGTGCTGTGTGCTGCGTGCTGCCGCTGCTGCGTGCAGCGTGAGGCCGCTGCTGCGTGCTGCGTACTGCGTGCTGCGTGCTGCCGGTGCTGCGTGCTGCTTGCTGCGTGCTGCCGGTGCTGCGTGCTGCGTGCAGCCGGTGCTGAGTGCTGCCGGTGCTGCGTGCTGCGTGCTGCCGGTGCTGCGTGCTGCGTGCTGCCGGTGCTGCGTGCTGCGTGCTGCCGCTGCTGCGTGCTGCGTGCTGCCGCTGCTGCGTGCTGCGTGCTGCCGCGTGCTGCCGCTGCTGCGTGCTGCGTGCTGCCGCTGCTGCGTGTTGCGTGCTGCCGCTGCTGCGTGCTGCGTGCTGCCGCTGCTGCGTGCTGCGTGCTGCCGCTGCTGCGTGTTGCGTGCTGCCGCTGCTGCGTGCTGCGTGCTGCCGGTGCTGCGTGCTGCGTGCTGCCGGTGCTGCGTGCTGCCGGTGCTGCGTGCTGCGTGCTGCCGGTGCTGCGTGCTGCGTGCTGCGTGATGCCGGTGCTGCGTGCTGCGTGCTGCCGCTGCTGCGTGCTGCGTGCTGCCGAAGCTGCGTGCTGCGTACTGCCGCTGCTGCGTGCTGCGTGCTGCCGCTGCTGCGTGCTGCGTGCTGCCGCTGCTGCGTGCTGCGTGCTGCCGCTGCTGCGTGCTGCGTGCTGCCGCTGCTGCGTGCTGCGTGCTGCCGCTGCTGCGTGCTGCGTACTGCGTGCTGCGTGCTGCGTGCTGCCGGTGCTGCGTGCTGCGTGCTGCCGGTGCTGCGTGCCGCGTGCTGCCGCTGCTGCGTGCTGCGTGCTGCCGCTGCTGCGTGTTGCGTGCTGCCGCTGCTGCGTGCTGCGTGCTGCCGCTGCTGCGTGCTGCGTGCTGCCGCTGCTGCGTGTTGCGTGCTGCCGCTGCTGCGTGCTGCGTGCTGCCGGTGCTGCGTGCTGCGTGCTGCCGGTGCTGCGTGCTGCCGGTGCTGCGTGCTGCGTGCTGCCGGTGCTGCGTGCTGCGTGCTGCGTGATGCCGGTGCTGCGTGCTGCGTGCTGCCGCTGCTGCGTGCTGCGTGCTGCCGAAGCTGCGTGCTGCGTACTGCCGCTGCTGCGTGCTGCGTGCTGCCGCTGCTGCGTGCTGCGTGCTGCCGCTGCTGCGTGCTGCGTGCTGCCGCTGCTGCGTGCTGCGTGCTGCCGCTGCTGCGTGCTGCGTACTGCGTGCTGCGTGCTGCGTGCTGCCGGTGCTGCGTGCTGCGTGCTGCCGGTGCTGCGTGCTGCGTGCTGCCGCTGCTGCGTGTTGCGTGCTGCCGCTGCTGCGTGCTGCGTGCTGCCGGTGCTGCGTGCTGCGTGCTGCCGGTGCTGCGTGCTGCCGGTGCTGCGTGCTGCGTGCTGCCGGTGCTGCGTGCTGCGTGCTGCGTGATGCCGGTGCTGCGTGCTGCGTGCTGCCGCTGCTGCGTGCTGCGTGCTGCCGAAGCTGCGTGCTGCGTACTGCCGCTGCTGCGTGCTGCGTGCTGCCGCTGCTGCGTGCTGCGTGCTGCCGCTGCTGCGTGCTGCGTGCTGCCGCTGCTGCGTGCTGCGTGCTGCCGCTGCTGCGTGCTGCGTACTGCGTGCTGCGTGCTGCGTGCTGCCGGTGCTGCGTGCTGCGTGCTGCCGGTGCTGCGTGCCGCGTGCTGCCGCTGCTGCGTGCTGCGTGCTGCCGCTGCTGCGTGTTGCGTGCTGCCGCTGCTGCGTGCTGCGTGCTGCCGCTGCTGCGTGCTGCGTGCTGCCGCTGCTGCGTGTTGCGTGCTGCCGCTGCTGCGTGCTGCGTGCTGCCGGTGCTGCGTGCTGCGTGCTGCCGGTGCTGCGTGCTGCCGGTGCTGCGTGCTGCGTGCTGCCGGTGCTGCGTGCTGCGTGCTGCGTGATGCCGGTGCTGCGTGCTGCGTGCTGCCGCTGCTGCGTGCTGCGTGCTGCCGAAGCTGCGTGCTGCGTACTGCCGCTGCTGCGTGCTGCGTACTGCGTGCTGCGTGCTGCGTGCTGCCGGTGCTGCGTGCTGCGTGCTGCCGGTGCTGCGTGCCGCGTGCTGCCGCTGCTGCGTGCTGCGTGCTGCCGCTGCTGCGTGTTGCGTGCTGCCGCTGCTGCGTGCTGCGTGCTGCCGCTGCTGCGTGCTGCGTGCTGCCGCTGCTGCGTGTTGCGTGCTGCCGCTGCTGCGTGCTGCGTGCTGCCGGTGCTGCGTGCTGCGTGCTGCCGGTGCTGCGTGCTGCCGGTGCTGCGTGCTGCGTGCTGCCGGTGCTGCGTGCTGCGTGCTGCGTGATGCCGGTGCTGCGTGCTGCGTGCTGCCGCTGCTGCGTGCTGCGTGCTGCCGAAGCTGCGTGCTGCGTACTGCCGCTGCTGCGTGCTGCGTGCTGCCGCTGCTGCGTGCTGCGTGCTGCCGCTGCTGCGTGCTGCGTGCTGCCGCTGCTGCGTGCTGCGTGCTGCCGCTGCTGCGTGCTGCGTACTGCGTGCTGCGTGCTGCGTGCTGCCGGTGCTGCGTGCTGCGTGCTGCCGGTGCTGCGTGCTGCGTGCTGCCGCTGCTGCGTGTTGCGTGCTGCCGCTGCTGCGTGCTGCGTGCTGCCGGTGCTGCGTGCTGCGTGCTGCCGGTGCTGCGTGCTGCCGGTGCTGCGTGCTGCGTGCTGCCGGTGCTGCGTGCTGCGTGCTGCGTGATGCCGGTGCTGCGTGCTGCGTGCTGCCGCTGCTGCGTGCTGCGTGCTGCCGAAGCTGCGTGCTGCGTACTGCCGCTGCTGCGTGCTGCGTGCTGCCGCTGCTGCGTGCTGCGTGCTGCCGCTGCTGCGTGCTGCGTGCTGCCGCTGCTGCGTGCTGCGTGCTGCCGCTGCTGCGTGCTGCGTACTGCGTGCTGCGTGCTGCGTGCTGCCGGTGCTGCGTGCTGCGTGCTGCCGGTGCTGCGTGCCGCGTGCTGCCGCTGCTGCGTGCTGCGTGCTGCCGCTGCTGCGTGCTGCCGGTGCTGCGTGCTGCCGGTGCTGCGTGCTGCGTGCTGCCGGTGCTGCGTGCTGCGTGCTGCCGCTGCTGCGTGCTGCGTGCTGCGTGCTGCCGTTGCTGCGTGCTGCGTGCTGCTGGTGCTGCGTGCTGCGTGCTGCCGGTGCTGCGTGCTGCGTGCTGCCGGTGCTGCGTGCTGCGTGCTGCCGGTGCTGCGTGCTGCGTGCTGCTGCTGCTGCGTGCTGCTGCTGCTGCTGCGTGCTGCTGCTGCTGCTGCTGCTGCTGCGTGCTGCTGCTGCTGCTGCTGCGTGCTGCTGCTGCGTGCTGCGTGCTGCGTGCTGCGTGCTGCTGCTGCTGCTGCTGCTGCTGCGTGCTGCTGCTGCTGCTGCGTGCTGCTGCTGCTGCTGCTGCTGCGTGCTGCTGCTGCTGCTGCTGCGTGCTACTGCTGCTGCTGCGTGCTGCTGCTGCTGCTGCGTGCTGCTGCTGCTGCTGCTGCGTGCTGCGTGCTGCGTGCTGCCGCTGCTGCGTGCAGCGTGCTGCCGCTGCTGCGTGCTGCGTACTGCGTGCTGCGTGCTGCCGGTGCTGCGTGCTGCGTGCTGCGTGCTGCCGGTGCTGCGTGCTGCCGGTGCTGCGTGCTGCGTGCTGCCGGTGCTGCGTGCTGCGTGCTGCCGCTGCTGCGTGCTGCGTGCTGCGTGCTGCGTGCTGCCGGTGCTGCGTGCTGCGTGCTGCCGGTGCTGCGTGCTGCTGCTGCTGCTGCTTCGTGCTGCTGCTGCTGCTGCGTGCTGCTGCTGCTGCTGCGTGCTGCTGCTGCTGCTGCGTGCTGCTGCTGCTGCTGCGTGCTGCTGCTGCTGCTGCTGCGTGCTGCCGGTGCTGCGTGCTGCGTGCTGCGTGCTGCCGGTGCTGCGTGCTGCGTGCTGCCGGTGCTGCGTGCTGCGTGCTGCCGGTGCTGCGTGCTGCGTGCTGCCGGTGCTGCGTGCTGCGTGCTGCCGGTGCTGCGTGCTGTGTGCTGCGTGCTGCCGCTGCTGCGTGCAGCGTGAGGCCGCTGCTGCGTGCTGCGTACTGCGTGCTGCGTGCTGCCGGTGCTGCGTGCTGCTTGCTGCGTGCTGCCGGTGCTGCGTGCTGCGTGCAGCCGGTGCTGAGTGCTGCCGGTGCTGCGTGCTGCGTGCTGCCGGTGCTGCGTGCTGCGTGCTGCCGGTGCTGCGTGCTGCGTGCTGCCGCTGCTGCGTGCTGCGTGCTGCCGCTGCTGCGTGCTGCGTGCTGCCGCGTGCTGCCGCTGCTGCGTGCTGCGTGCTGCCGCTGCTGCGTGTTGCGTGCTGCCGCTGCTGCGTGCTGCGTGCTGCCGCTGCTGCGTGCTGCGTGCTGCCGCTGCTGCGTGTTGCGTGCTGCCGCTGCTGCGTGCTGCGTGCTGCCGGTGCTGCGTGCTGCGTGCTGCCGGTGCTGCGTGCTGCCGGTGCTGCGTGCTGCGTGCTGCCGGTGCTGCGTGCTGCGTGCTGCGTGATGCCGGTGCTGCGTGCTGCGTGCTGCCGCTGCTGCGTGCTGCGTGCTGCCGAAGCTGCGTGCTGCGTACTGCCGCTGCTGCGTGCTGCGTGCTGCCGCTGCTGCGTGCTGCGTGCTGCCGCTGCTGCGTGCTGCGTGCTGCCGCTGCTGCGTGCTGCGTGCTGCCGCTGCTGCGTGCTGCGTACTGCGTGCTGCGTGCTGCGTGCTGCCGGTGCTGCGTGCTGCGTGCTGCCGGTGCTGCGTGCCGCGTGCTGCCGCTGCTGCGTGCTGCGTGCTGCCGCTGCTGCGTGTTGCGTGCTGCCGCTGCTGCGTGCTGCGTGCTGCCGCTGCTGCGTGCTGCGTGCTGCCGCTGCTGCGTGTTGCGTGCTGCCGCTGCTGCGTGCTGCGTGCTGCCGGTGCTGCGTGCTGCGTGCTGCCGGTGCTGCGTGCTGCCGGTGCTGCGTGCTGCGTGCTGCCGGTGCTGCGTGCTGCGTGCTGCGTGATGCCGGTGCTGCGTGCTGCGTGCTGCCGCTGCTGCGTGCTGCGTGCTGCCGAAGCTGCGTGCTGCGTACTGCCGCTGCTGCGTGCTGCGTGCTGCCGCTGCTGCGTGCTGCGTGCTGCCGCTGCTGCGTGCTGCGTGCTGCCGCTGCTGCGTGCTGCGTGCTGCCGCTGCTGCGTGCTGCGTACTGCGTGCTGCGTGCTGCGTGCTGCCGGTGCTGCGTGCTGCGTGCTGCCGGTGCTGCGTGCTGCGTGCTGCCGGTGCTGCGTGCAGCGTGCTGCCGGTGCTGCGTGCTGCGTGCTGCCGCTGCTGCGTGCTGCGTGCTGCCGCTGCTGCGTGCTGCGTGCTGCCGCTGCTGCGTGCTGCCGATGCTGCGTGCTGCGTGCTGCCGGTGCTGCGTGCTGCGTGCTGCCGGTGCTGCGTGCTGCGTGCTGCCGGTGCTGCGTGCAGCGTGCTGCCGGTGCTGCGTGCTGCGTGCTGCCGCTGCTGCGTGCTGCGTGCTGCCGCTGCTGCGTGCTGCGTGCTGCCGCTGCTGCGTGCTGCCGATGCTGCGTGCTGCGTGCCGCGTGCTGCCGCTGCTGCGTGCTGCGTGCTGCCGCTGCTGCGTGTTGCGTGCTGCCGCTGCTGCGTGCTGCGTGCTGCCGCTGCTGCGTGCTGCGTGCTGCCGCTGCTGCGTGTTGCGTGCTGCCGCTGCTGCGTGCTGCGTGCTGCCGGTGCTGCGTGCTGCGTGCTGCCGGTGCTGCGTGCTGCCGGTGCTGCGTGCTGCGTGCTGCCGGTGCTGCGTGCTGCGTGCTGCGTGATGCCGGTGCTGCGTGCTGCGTGCTGCCGCTGCTGCGTGCTGCGTGCTGCCGAAGCTGCGTGCTGCGTACTGCCGCTGCTGCGTGCTGCGTGCTGCCGCTGCTGCGTGCTGCGTGCTGCCGCTGCTGCGTGCTGCGTGCTGCCGCTGCTGCGTGCTGCGTGCTGCCGCTGCTGCGTGCTGCGTACTGCGTGCTGCGTGCTGCGTGCTGCCGGTGCTGCGTGCTGCGTGCTGCCGGTGCTGCGTGCTGCGTGCTGCCGGTGCTGCGTGCAGCGTGCTGCCGGTGCTGCGTGCTGCGTGCTGCCGCTGCTGCGTGCTGCGTGCTGCCGCTGCTGCGTGCTGCGTGCTGCCGCTGCTGCGTGCTGCCGATGCTGCGTGCTGCGTGCTGCCGGTGCTGCGTGCTGCGTGCTGCCGGTGCTGCGTGCTGCGTGCTGCGTGCTGCCGGTGCTGCGTGTTGCCGGTGCTGCGTGCTGCGTGCTGCCGGTGCTGCGTGCTGCGTGCTGCCGCTGCTGCGTGCTGCCGGTGCTGCGTGCTGCGTGCTGCCGGTGCTGCGTGCTGCGTGCTGCGTGCTGCCGGTGCTGCGTGCTGCGTGCTGCCGGTGCTGCGTGCTGCGTGCTGCGTGCTGCGTGCTGCGTGCTGCGTGCTGCTGCTGCTGCTGCTGCGTGCTGCTGCTGCGTGCTGCTGCTGCTGCTGCGTGCTGCTGCTGCTGCTGCTGCGTGCTGCTGCTGCTGCTGCTGCGTGCTGCTGCTGCTGCGTGCTGCCGGTGCTGCGTGCTGCGTGCTGCCGGTGCTGCGTGCTGCGTGCTGCCGGTGCTGCGTGCTGCGTGCTGCGAGCAGCCGGTGCTGCGTGCTGCGTGCTGCCGGTGCTGCGTGCTGCGTGCTGCCGGTGCTGCGTGCTGCGTGCTGCCGGTGCTGCGTGCTGCGTGCTGCCGGTGCTGCGTGCTGCGTGCTGCCGGTGCTGCGTGCTGCGTGCTGCCGGTGCTGCGTGCTGCGTGCTGCCGCTGCTGCGTGCTGCGTACTGCGTGCTGCGTGCTGCCGGTGCTGCGTGCTGCGTGCTGCGTGCTGCCGCTGCTGCGTGCTGCGTACTGCGTGCTGCCGGTGCTGCGTGCTGCCGGTGCTGCGTGCTGCGTGCTGCGTGCTGCCGGTGCTGCGTGCTGCGTGCTGCCGGTGCTGCGTGCTGCGTGCTGCCGGTGCTGCGTGCTGCGTGCTGCCGCTGCTGCGTGCTGCGTGCTGCGTGCTGCTGCTGCTGCTGCTGCGTGCTGCTGCTGCGTGCTGCTGCTGCTGCTGCGTGCTGCTGCTGCTGCTGCTGCGTGCTGCTGCTGCTGCTGCTGCTGCTGCGTGCTGCTGCTGCTGCTGCTGCGTGCTGCTGCTGCTGCGTGCTGCCGGTGCTGCGTGCTGCGTGCTGCCGGTGCTGCGTGCTGCGTGCTGCCGGTGCTGCGTGCTGCGTGCTGCCGGTGCTGCGTGCTGCGAGCTGCCGGTGCTGCGTGCTGCGTGCTGCCGGTGCTGCGTGCTGCGTGCTGCCGGTGCTGCGTGCTGCGTGCTGCCGGTGCTGCGTGCTGCGTGCTGCCGGTGCTGCGTGCTGCGTGCTGCCGGTGCTGCGTGCTGCGTGCTGCGTGCTGCCGCTGCTGCGTGCAGCGTGCTGCCGCTGCTGCGTGCTGCGTACTGCGTGCTGCGTGCTGCCGGTAATGCGTGCTGCGTGCTGCGTGCTGCCGGTGCTGCGTGCTGCGTGCAGCCGGTGCTGCGTGCTGCCGGTGCTGCGTGCTGCGTGCTGCCGGTGCTGCGTGCTGCGTGCTGCCGCTGCTGCGTGCTGCGTGCTGCCGCTGCTGCGTGCTGCGTGCTGCCGCGTGCTGCCGCTGCTGCGTGCTGCGTGCTGCCGCTGCTGCGTGTTGCGTGCTGCCGCTGCTGCGTGCTGCGTGCTGCCGCTGCTGCGTGCTGCGTGCTGCCGCTGCTGCGTGCTGCGTGCTGCCGCTGCTGCGTGCTGCGTGCTGCGTGCTGCCGCTGCTGCGTGCAGCGTGCTGCCGCTGCTGCGTGCTGCGTACTGCGTGCTGCGTGCTGCGTGCTGCCGGTGCTGCGTGCTGCGTGCTGCCGGTGCTGCGTGCTGCGTGCTGCCGGTGCTGCGTGCTGCGTGCTGCCGGTGCTGCGTGATGCGTGCTGCCGGTGCTGCGTGCTGCGTGCTGCGTGCTGCCGCTGCTGCGTGCAGCGTGCTGCCGCTGCTGCGTATTGCGTACTGCGTGCTGCGTGCTGCCGGTGCTGCGTGCTGCGTGCTGCGTGCTGCGTGCTGCCGGTGCTGCGTGCTGCGTGCTGCCGGTGCTGCGTGCTGCGTGCTGCCGCTGCTGCGTGCTGCGTGCTGCCGGTGCTGCGTGCTGCGTGCTGCCGGTGCTGCGTGCTGCGTGCTGCGTGCTGCGTGCTGCGTGCTGCTGCTGCTGCTGCTGCGTGCTGCTGCTGCGTGCTGCTGCTGCTGCTGCGTGCTGTTGCTGCTGCTGCTGCGTGCTGCTGCTGCTGCTGCTGCGTGCTGTTGCTGCTGCGTGCTGCCGGTGCTGCGTGCTGCGTGCTGCCGGTGCTGCGTGCTGCGTGCTGCCGGTGCTGCGTGCTGCGTGCTGCCGGTGCTGCGTGCTGCGTGCTGCCGCTGCTGCGTGCTGCGTGCTGCCGCTGCTGCGTGCTGCGTGCTGCCGCGTGCTGCCGCTGCTGCGTGCTGCGTGCTGCCGCTGCTGCGTGCTGCGTGCTGCCGCTGCTGCGTGCTGCGTGCTGCCGCTGCTGCGTGCTGCGTGCTGCCGCTGCTGCGTGCTGCGTGCTGCCGCTGCTGCGTGCTGCGTGCTGCGTGCTGCCGCTGCTGCGTGCAGCGTGCTGCCGCTGCTGCGTGCTGCGTACTGCGTGCTGCGTGCTGCGTGCTGCCGGTGCTGCGTGCTGCGTGCTGCCGGTGCTGCGTGCTGCGTGCTGCCGGTGCTGCGTGCTGCGTGCTGCCGGTGCTGCGTGATGCGTGCTGCCGGTGCTGCGTGCTGCGTGCTGCGTGCTGCCGCTGCTGCGTGCAGCGTGCTGCCGCTGCTGCGTATTGCGTACTGCGTGCTGCGTGCTGCCGGTGCTGCGTGCTGCGTGCTGCGTGCTGCGTGCTGCCGGTGCTGCGTGCTGCGTGCTGCCGGTGCTGCGTGCTGCGTGCTGCCGCTGCTGCGTGCTGCGTGCTGCCGGTGCTGCGTGCTGCGTGCTGCCGGTGCTGCGTGCTGCGTGCTGCGTGCTGCGTGCTGCGTGCTGCTGCTGCTGCTGCTGCGTGCTGCTGCTGCGTGCTGCTGCTGCTGCTGCGTGCTGTTGCTGCTGCTGCTGCGTGCTGCTGCTGCTGCTGCTGCGTGCTGTTGCTGCTGCGTGCTGCCGGTGCTGCGTGCTGCGTGCTGCCGGTGCTGCGTGCTGCGTGCTGCCGGTGCTGCGTGCTGCGTGCTGCCGGTGCTGCGTGCTGCGAGCTGCCGGTGCTGCGTGCTGCGTGCTGCCGGTGCTGCGTGCTGCGTGCTGCCGGTGCTGCGTGCTGCGTGCTGCCGGTGCTGCGTGCTGCGTGCTGCCGGTGCTGCGTGCTGCGTGCTGCCGGTGCTGCGTGCTGCGTGCTGCCGGTGCTGCGTGCTGCGTGCTGCCGCTGCTGCGTGCTGCGTGCTGCCGCTGCTGCGTGCTGCGTGCTGCCGCGTGCTGCCGCTGCTGCGTGCTGCGTGCTGCCGCTGCTGCGTGTTGCGTGCTGCCGCTGCTGCGTGCTGCGTGCTGCCGCTGCTGCGTGCTGCGTGCTGCCGCTGCTGCGTGCTGCGTGCTGCCGCTGCTGCGTGCTGCGTGCTGCGTGCTGCCGCTGCTGCGTGCAGCGTGCTGCCGCTGCTGCGTGCTGCGTACTGCGTGCTGCGTGCGGCGTGCTGCCGGTGCTGCGTGCTGCGTGCTGCCGGTGCTGCGTGCTGCGTGCTGCCGGTGCTGCGTGCTGCGTGCTGCCGGTGCTGCGTGATGCGTGCTGCCGGTGCTGCGTGCTGCGTGCTGCGTGCTGCCGCTGCTGCGTGCAGCGTGCTGCCGCTGCTGCGTATTGCGTACTGCGTGCTGCGTGCTGCCGGTGCTGCGTGCTGCGTGCTGCGTGCTGCGTGCTGCCGGTGCTGCGTGCTGCGTGCTGCCGGTGCTGCGTGCTGCGTGCTGCCGCTGCTGCGTGCTGCGTGCTGCCGGTGCTGCGTGCTGCGTGCTGCCGGTGCTGCGTGCTGCGTGCTGCGTGCTGCGTGCTGCGTGCTGCTGCTGCTGCTGCTGCGTGCTGCTGCTGCGTGCTGCTGCTGCTGCTGCGTGCTGTTGCTGCTGCTGCTGCGTGCTGCTGCTGCTGCTGCTGCGTGCTGTTGCTGCTGCGTGCTGCCGGTGCTGCGTGCTGCGTGCTGCCGGTGCTGCGTGCTGCGTGCTGCCGGTGCTGCGTGCTGCGTGCTGCCGGTGCTGCGTGCTGCGAGCTGCCGGTGCTGCGTGCTGCGTGCTGCCGGTGCTGCGTGCTGCGTGCTGCCGGTGCTGCGTGCTGCGTGCTGCCGGTGCTGCGTGCTGCGTGCTGCCGGTGCTGCGTGCTGCGTGCTGCCGGTGCTGCGTGCTGCGTGCTGCGTGCTGCCGCTGCTGCGTGCAGCGTGCTGCCGCTGCTGCGTGCTGCGTACTGCGTGCTGCGTGCTGCCGGTGCTGCGTACTGCGTGCTGCGTGCAGCCGGTGCTGCGTGCTGCCGGTGCTGCGTGCTGCGTGCTGCGTGCTGCGTGCTGCCGGTGCTGCGTGCTGCGTGCTGCCGGTGCTGCGTGCTGCGTGCTGCGTGCTGCCGGTGCTGCGTGCTGCGTGCTGCCGGTGCTGCGTGCTGCGTGCTGCCGGTGCTGCGTGCTGCCGGTGCTGCGTGCAGCGTGCTGCCGCTGCTGCGTGCTGCGTGCTGCGTACTGCGTGCTGCGTGCTGCGTGCTGCCGGTGCTGCGTGCTGCGTGCTGCCGGTGCTGCGTGCTGCGTGCTGCCGGTGCTGCGTGCTGCGTGCTGCGTGCTGCCGGTGCTGCGTGCTGCTTGCTGCCGGTGCTGCGTGCTGCGTGCTGCCGGTGCTGCGTGCTGCGTGCTGCCGGTGCTGCGTGCTGCCGCTGCTGCGTGCTGCGTGCTGCCGCTGCTGGGTGCTGCGTGCTGCCGCTGCTGGGTGCTGCGTGCTGCCGCTGCTGCGTGCTGCCGCTGCTGCGTGCTGCGTACTGCGTGCTGCGTGCTGCGTGCTGCCGGTGCTGCGTGCTGCGTGCTGCCGGTGCTGCGTGCTGCGTGCTGCCGGTGCTGCGTGCTGCGTGCTGCCGGTGCTGCGTGCTGCGTGCTGCCGGTGCTGCGTGCTGCCGCTGCTGCGTGCTGCGTGCTGCCGCTGCTGCGTGCTGCGTGCTGCCGCTGCTGCGTGCTGCCGGTGCTGCGTGCTGCGTGCTGCCGGTGCTGCCTGCTGCGTGCTGCCGGTGCTGCGTGCTGCGTGCTGCCGGTGCTGCGTGCTGCGTGCTGCCGGTGCTGCGTGCTGCCGGTGCTGCGTGCTGCGTGCTGCCGGTGCTGCGTGCTGCGTGCTGCGTGCTGCCGCTGCTGCGTGCTGCGTGCTGCCGCTGCTGCGTGCTGCGTACTGCCGCTGCTGCGTGCTGCGTACTGCGTGCTGCGTGCTGCGTGCTGCCGGTGCTGCGTGCTGCGTGCTGCCGGTGCTGCGTGCTGCGTGCTGCCGGTGCTGCGTGCTGCGTGCTGCCGGTGCTGCGTGCTGCCGCTGCTGCGTGCTGCGTGCTGCCGCTGCTGCGTGCTGCCGGTGCTGCGTGCTGCGTGCTGCCGGTGCTGCGTGCTGCGTAATGCCGGTGCTGCGTGCTGCGTGCTGCCGGTGCTGCATGCTGCGTGCTGCCGGTGCTGCGTGCTGCGTGCTGCCGGTGCTGCGTGCTGCGTGCTGCGTGCTGCCGGTGCTGCGTGCTGCCGGTGCTGCGTGCTGCGTGCTGCCGGTGCTGCGTGCTGCGTGCTGCGTGCTGCCGGTGCTGCGTGCTGCCGGTGCTGCGTGCTGCGTGCTGCCGGTGCTGCGTGCTGCGTGCTGCCGGTGCTGCGTGCTGCGTGCTGCCGCTGCTGCGTGCTGCGTGCTGCGTGCTGCCGGTGCTGCGTGCTGCGTGCTGCCGCTGCTGCGTGCTGCGTGCTGCCGAAGCTGCGTGCTGCGTACTGCCGCTGCTGCGTGCTGCGTGCTGCCGCTGCTGCGTGCTGCGTGCTGCCGCTGCTGCGTGCTGCGTGCTGCCGCTGCCGCTGCTGCGTGCTGCCGCTGCTGCGTGCTGCGTGCTGCGTGCTGCCGGTGCTGTGTGCTGCGTGCTGCCGCTGCTGCGTGCTGCGTGCTGCCGGTGCTGCGTGCTGCGTGCTGCCGGTGCTGCGTGCTGCGTGCTGCGTGCTGCCGGTGCTGCGTGCTGCGTGCTGCCGGTGCTGCGTGCTGCGTGCTGCCGGTGCTGCGTGCTGCCGCTGCTGCGTGCTGCGTGCTGCCGCTGCTGCGTGCTGCGTGCTGCCGCTGCTGCGTGCTGCGTGCTGCCGAAGCTGCGTGCTGCGTACTGCCGCTGCTGCGTGCTGCGTGCTGCCGCTGCTGCGTGCTGCGTGCTGCCGGTGCTGCGTGCTGCGTGCTGCCGGTGCTGCGTGCTGCGTGCTGCCGGTGCTGCGTGCTGCGTGCTGCCGGTGCTGCGTGCTGAGTGCTGCGTGCTGCCGCTGCTGCGTGCTGCGTGCTGCCGAAGCTGCGTGCTGCGTACTGCCGCTGCTGCGTGCTGCGTGCTGCCGCTGCTGCGTGCTGCGTGCTGCCGCTGCTGCGTGCTGCGTGCTGCCGCTGCTGCGTGCTGCATGCTGCCGCTGCTGCGTGCTGCGTGCTGCCGCTGCTGCGTGCTGCGTGCTGCCGCTGCTGCGTGCTGCGTGCTGCCGCTGCTGCGTGCTGCGTGATGCCGCTGCTGCGTGCTGCGTGCTGCCGCTTATGCGTGCTGCGTGCTGCCGCTGCCGCTGCTGCGTGCTGCCGCTGCTGCGTGCTCCGTGCTGCGTGCTGCGTGCTGCCGGTGCTGCGTGCTGCGTGCTGCCGGTGCTGTGTGCTGCGTGCTGCCGGTGCTGCGTGCTGCGTGCTGCCGGTGCTGCGTGCTGCGTGCTGCCGGTGCTGCGTGCTGCGTGCTGCCGGTGCTGCGTGCTGCGTGCTGCCGGTGCTGCGTGCTGCGTGCTGCGTGCTGCCGGTGCTGCGTGCTGCGTGCTGCCGGTGCTGCGTGCTGCGTGCTGCCGGTGCTGCGTGCTGCGTGCTGCCGGTGCTGCGTGCTGCGTGCTGCCGGTGCTGCGTGCTGCGAGCTGCCGGTGCTGCGTGCTGCGTGCTGCCGGTGCTGCGTGCTGCGTGCTGCCGGTGCTGCGTGCTGCGTGCTGCCGGTGCTGCGTGCTGCGTGCTGCCGCTGCTGCGTGCAGCGTGCTGCCGCTGCTGCGTGCTGCGTACTGCGTGCTGCGTGCTGCCGGTGCTGCGTGCTGCGTGCTGCGTGCAGCCGGTGCTGCGTGCTGCCGGTGCTGCGTGCTGCGTGCTGCCGGTGCTGCGTGCTGCGTGCTGCCGGTGCTGCGTGCTGCGTGCTGCCGGTGCTGCGTGCTGCGTGCTGCCGGTGCTGCGTGCTGCGTGCTGCTGCTGCTGCGTGCTGCTGCTGCTGCTGCTGCGTGCTGCTGCTGCTGCTGCGTGCTGCTGCTGCTGCTGCTGCGTGCTGCTGCTGCTGCTGCTGCGTGCTGCTGCTGCTGCTGCGTGCTGCTGCTGCTGCTGCTGCGTGCTGCCGGTGCTGCGTGCTGCGTGCTGCCGGTGCTGCGTGCTGCGTGCTGCCGGTGCTGCGTGCTGCGTGCTGCGTGCTGCCGGTGCTGCGTGCTGCGTGCTGCCGGTGCTGCGTGCTGCGTGCTGCCGGTGCTGCGTGCTGCCGCTGCTGCGTGCTGCGTGCTGCCGCTGCTGCGTGCTGCGTGCTGCCGCTGCTGCGTGCTGCGTGCTGCCGAAGCTGCGTGCTGCGTACTGCCGCTGCTGCGTGCTGCGTGCTGCCGCTGCTGCGTGCTGCGTGCTGCCGGTGCTGCGTGCTGCGTGCTGCCGGTGCTGCGTGCTGCGTGCTGCCGGTGCTGCGTGCTGCGTGCTGCCGGTGCTGCGTGCTGCGTGCTGCGTGCTGCCGGTGCTGAGTGCTGCGTGCTGCCGCTGCTGCGTGCTGCGTGCTGCCGAAGCTGCGTGCTGCGTGCTGCCGCTGCTGCGTGCTGCGTGCTGCCGCTGCTGCGTGCTGCGTGCTGCCGCTGCTGCGTGCTGCGTGCTGCCGCTGCTGCGTGCTGCATGCTGCCGCTGCTGCGTGCTGCGTGCTGCCGCTGCTGCGTGCTGCGTGCTGCCGCTGCTGCGTGCTGCGTGCTGCCGCTGCTGCGTGCTGCGTGATGCCGCTGCTGCGTGCTGCGTGCTGCCGCTTATGCGTGCTGCGTGCTGCCGCTGCCGCTGCTGCGTGCTGCCGCTGCTGCGTGCTCCGTGCTGCGTGCTGCGTGCTGCCGGTGCTGCGTGCTGCGTGCTGCCGGTGCTGTGTGCTGCGTGCTGCCGGTGCTGCGTGCTGCGTGCTGCCGGTGCTGCGTGCTGCGTGCTGCCGGTGCTGCGTGCTGCGTGCTGCCGGTGCTGCGTGCTGCGTGCTGCCGGTGCTGCGTGCTGCGTGCTGCGTGCTGCCGGTGCTGCGTGCTGCGTGCTGCCGGTGCTGCGTGCTGCGTGCTGCCGGTGCTGCGTGCTGCGTGCTGCCGGTGCTGCGTGCTGCGTGCTGCCGGTGCTGCGTGCTGCGAGCTGCCGGTGCTGCGTGCTGCGTGCTGCCGGTGCTGCGTGCTGCGTGCTGCCGGTGCTGCGTGCTGCGTGCTGCCGGTGCTGCGTGCTGCGTGCTGCCGCTGCTGCGTGCAGCGTGCTGCCGCTGCTGCGTGCTGCGTACTGCGTGCTGCGTGCTGCCGGTGCTGCGTGCTGCGTGCTGCGTGCAGCCGGTGCTGCGTGCTGCCGGTGCTGCGTGCTGCGTGCTGCCGGTGCTGCGTGCTGCGTGCTGCCGGTGCTGCGTGCTGCGTGCTGCCGGTGCTGCGTGCTGCGTGCTGCCGGTGCTGCGTGCTGCGTGCTGCTGCTGCTGCGTGCTGCTGCTGCTGCTGCTGCGTGCTGCTGCTGCTGCTGCGTGCTGCTGCTGCTGCTGCTGCGTGCTGCTGCTGCTGCTGCTGCGTGCTGCTGCTGCTGCTGCGTGCTGCTGCTGCTGCTGCGTGCTGCTGCTGCTGCTGCTGCGTGCTGCCGGTGCTGCGTGCTGCGTGCTGCCGGTGCTGCGTGCTGCGTGCTGCCGGTGCTGCGTGCTGCGTGCTGCCGGTGCTGCGTGCTGCGAGCTGCCGGTGCTGCGTGCTGCGTGCTGCCGGTGCTGCGTGCTGCGTGCTGCCGCTGCTGCGTGCAGCGTGCTGCCGGTGCTGCGTGCTGCGTGCTGCGTGCTGCCGGTGCTGCGTGCTGCGTGCAGCCGGTGCTGCGTGCTGCCGGTGCTGCGTGCTGCGTGCTGCCGGTGCTGCGTGCTGCGTGCTGCCGCTGCTGCGTGCTGCGTGCTGCCGCTGCTGCGTGCTGCGTGCTGCCGCGTGCTGCCGCTGCTGCGTGCTGCGTGCTGCCGCTGCTGCGTGTTGCGTGCTGCCGCTGCTGCGTGCTGCGTGCTGCCGCTGCTGCGTGCTGCGTGCTGCCGCTGCTGCGTGCTGCGTGCTGCGTGCTGCCGGTGCTGCGTGCTGCGTGCTGCTGCTGCTGCTGCTGCGTGCTGCTGCTGCTGCTGCTGCTGCTGCGTGCTGCTGCTGCGTGCTGCGTGCTGCGCGCTGCGTGCTGCTGCTGCCGCTGCTGCGTGCTGCGTGCTGCCGAAGCTGCGTGCTGCGTCCTGCCGCTGCTGCGTGCTGCGTGCTGCCGCTGCTGCGTGCTGCGTGCTGCCGCTGCTGCGTGCTGCGTGCTGCCGCTGCTGCGTGCTGCGTGCTGCGTGCTGCCGCTGCTGCGTGCTGCGTACTGCGTGCTGCGTGCTGCGTGCTGCCGGTGCTGCGTGCTGCGTGCTGCCGGTGCTGCGTGCTGCGTGCTGCTGGTGCTGCGTGCTGCGTGCTGCCAGTGCTGCGTGCTACCGCTGCTGCGTGCTGCGTGCTGCCGCTGCTGCGTGCTGCCGGTGCTGCGTGCTGCGTGCTGCCGGTGCTGCGTGCTGCGTGCTGCCGGTGCTGCGTGCTGCGTGCTGCCGGTGCTGCGTGCTGCGTGCTGCCGGTGCTGCGTGCTGCGTGCTGCGTGCTGCCGGTGCTGCGTGCTGCCGGTGCTGCGTGCTGCGTGCTGCCGGTGCTGCGTGCTGCGTGCTGCCGGTGCTGCGTGCTGCGTGCTGCCGGTGCTGCGTGCTGCGTGCTGCCGGTGCTGCGTGCTGCGTGCTGCCGGTGCTGCGTGCTGCGTGCTGCCGCTGCTGCGTGCTGCGTGCTGCCGAAGCTGCGTGCTGCGTACTGCCGCTGCTGCGTGCTGCGTGCTGCCGCTGCTGCGTGCTGCGTGCTGCCGGTGCTGCGTGCTGCGTGCTGCGTGCTGCCGGTGCTGCGTGCTGCGTGCTGCCGGTGCTGCGTGCTGCGTGCTGCCGGTGCTGCGTGCTGCGTGCTGCGTGCTGCCGGTGCTGCGTGCTGCGTGCTGCCGCTGCTGCGTGCTGCGTGCTGCCGAAGCTGCGTGCTGCGTACTGCCGCTGCTGCGTGCTGCGTGCTGCCGCTGCTGCGTGCTGCGTGCTGCCGCTGCTGCGTGCTGCGTGCTGCCGCTGCTGCGTGCTGCGTGCTGCCGCTGCTGCGTGCTGCGTGCTGCCGCTGCTGCGTGCTGCGTGCTGCCGCTGCTGCGTGCTGCGTGATGCCGCTGCTGCGTGCTGCGTGCTGCCGCTGCTGCGTGCTGCGTGCTGCGTGCTGCCGCTGCTGCGTGCAGCGTGCTGCCGCTGCTGCGTGCTGCGTGCTGCCGCTGCTGCGTGCTGCGTACTGCGTGCTGCGTGCTGCCGGTGCTGCGTGCTGCGTGCTGCCGGTGCTGCGTGCTGCGTGCTGCCGGTGCTGCGTGCTGCGTGCTGCCGGTGCTGCGTACTGCGTGCTGCCGGTGCTGCGTGCTGCCGGTGCTGCGTGCTGCGTGCTGCCGGTGCTGCGTGCTTCGTGCTGCCGGTGCTGCGTGCTGCGTGCTGCCGGTGCTGTGTGCTGCGTGCTGCCGGTGCTGCGTGCCGCGTGCTGCGTGCTGCCGGTGCTGCGTGCTGCGTGCTGCCGGTGCTGCGTGCTGCGTGCTGCCGGTGCTGCGTGCTGCGTGCTGCGTGCTGCCGGTGCTGCGTGCTGCGTGCTGCCGGTGCTGCGTGCTGCGTGCTGCCGGTGCTGCGTGCTGCGTGCTGCCGGTGCTGCGTGCTGCGTGCTGCGTGCTGCGTGCTGCCGGTGCTGCGTGCTGCGTGCTGCCGGTGCTGCGTGCTGCCGGTGCTGCATGCTGCGTGCTGCCGGTGCTGCGTGCTGCGTGCTGCCGGGGCTGCGTGCTGCGTGCTGCGTGCTGCCGGTGCTGCATGCTGCGTGCTGCCGGTGCTGCGTGCTGCGTGCTGCCGGTGCTGCGTGCTGCGTGCTGCCGGTGCTGCGTGCTGCGTGCTGCCGGTGCTCCGTGCTGCGTGCTGCGTGCTGCCGGTGCTGCGTGCTGCTGCTGCTGCTGCTGCTGCTGCTGCGTGCTGCTGCTGCTGCGTGCTGCTGCTGCTGCTGCTGCGTGCTGCTGCTGCTGCGTGCTGCTGCTGCTGCTGCGTGCTGCTGCTGCTGCTGCTGCGTGCTGCTGCTGCTGCGTGCTGCTGCTGCTGCTGCTGCTGCTGCTGCGTGCTGCTGCTGCTGCCGCTGCTGCTGCTGCTGCGTGCTGCGTGCTGCTGCTGCGTGCTGCGTGCTGCGTGCTGCGTGCTGCTGCTGCTGCGTGCTGCGTGCTGCCGCTGCTGCGTGTTGCGTGCTGCCGCTGCTGCGTGCTGCGTGCTGCCGCTGCTGCGTGCTGCGTGCTGCCGAAGCTGCGTGCTGCGTGCTGCCGCTGCTGCGTGCTGCGTGCTGCCGCTGCTGCGTGCTGCGTGCTGCCGCTGCTGCGTGCTGCCGCTGCTGCGTGCTGCCGCTGCTGCGTGCTGCGTGCTGCGTGCTGCGTGCTGCCGGTGCTGCGTGCTGCCGGTGCTGCGTGCTGCCGGTGCTGCGTGCTGCGTGCTGCCGGTGCTGCGTGCTGCGTGCTGCCGAAGCTGCGTGCTGCGTGCTGCCGCTGCTGCGTGCTGCCTGCTGCCGCTGCTGCGTGCTGCGTGCTGCCGCTGCTGCGTGCTGCCTGCTGCCGCTGCTGCGTGCTGCGTGCTGCCGCTGCTGCGTGCTGCGTGCTGCCGCTGCTGCGTGCTGCGTGCTGCCGCTGCTGCGTGCTGCGTGATGCCGCTGCTGCGTGCTGCGTGATGCCGCTGCTGCGTGCTGCGTGCTGCCGCTGCTGCGTGCTGCGTGCTGCCGCTGCTGCGTGCTGCGTGCTGCCGCTGCTGCGTGCTGCGTGCTGCCGCTGCTGCGTGTTGCGTGCTGCCGCTGCTGCGTGCTGCGTGCTGCCGCTGCTGCGTGCTGCGTGCTGCCGAAGCTGCGTGCTGCGTGCTGCCGCTGCTGCGTGCTGCGTGCTGCCGCTGCTGCGTGCTGCGTGCTGCCGCTGCTGCGTGCTGCCGCTGCTGCGTGCTGCGTGCTGCGTGCTGCGTGCTGCCGGTGCTGCGTGCTGCGTGCTGCCGGTGCTGCGTGCTGCGTGCTGCCGGTGCTGCGTGCTGCGTGCTGCCGGTGCTGCGTGCTGCGTGCTGCCGGTGCTGCGTGCTGCGTGCTGCCGAAGCTGCGTGCTGCGTGCTGCCGCTGCTGCGTGCTGCCTGCTGCCGCTGCTGCGTGCTGCGTGCTGCCGCTGCTGCGTGCTGCCGCTGCTGCGTGCTGCCGCTGCTGCGTGCTGCGTGCTGCGTGCTGCCGCTGCTGCGTGCTGTGTGCTGCGTGCTGCCGCTGCTGCGTGCTGCGTGCTGCCGCTGCTGCGTGCTGCGTGCAGCCGCTGCTGCGTGCTGCGTGCTGCCGCTGCTGCGTGCTGCGTGCTGCCGCTGCTGCGTGCTGCGTGCTGCCGCTGCTGCGTGCTGCGTGCTGCCGCTGCCGCTGCTGCGTGCTGCCGCTGCTGCGTGCTGCGTGCTGCGTGCTGCCGCTGCTGCGTGCTGCCGCTGCTGCGTGCTGCGTGCTGCCGCTGCTGCGTGCTGCGTGCTGCCGAAGCTGCGTGCTGCGTGCTGCCGCTGCTGCGTGCTGCGTGCTGCCGCTGCTGCGTGCTGCGTGCTGCGTGCTGCTGCTGCGTGCTGCGTGCTGCGTGCTGCGTGCTGCCGCTGCTGCGTGCTGCGTGCTGCGTGCTGCCGCTGCTGCGTGTTGCGTGCTGCCGCTGCTGCGTGCTGCGTGCTGCCGCTGCTGCGTGCTGCGTGCTGCCGAAGCTGCGTGCTGCGTGCTGCCGCTGCGTGCTGCGTGCTGCGTGCTGCGTGCTGCCGCTGCTGCGTGCTGCGTGCTGCGTGCTGCCGCTGCTGCGTGTTGCGTGCTGCCGCTGCTGCGTGCTGCGTGCTGCCGCTGCTGCGTGCTGCGTGCTGCCGAAGCTGCGTGCTGCGTGCTGCCGCTGCTGCGTGCTGCGTGGTGCCGCTGCTGCGTGCTGCGTGCTGCCGCTGCTGCGTGCTGCCGCTGCTGCGTGCTGCGTGCTGCGTGCTGCGTGCTGCCGGTGCTGCGTGCTGCGTGCTGCGTGCTGCCGGTGCTGCGTGCTGCGTGCTGCCGGTGCTGCGTGCTGCGTGCTGCCGGTGCTGCGTGCTGCGTGCTGCAGGTGCTGCGTGCTGCGTGCTGCCGCTGCTGCGTGCTGCGTGCTGCCGCTGCTGCGTGCTGCTGCTGCTGCTGCTGCTGCTGCTGCGTGCTGCTGCTGCTGCGTGCTGCGTGCTGCCGCTGCTGCGTGCTGCGTGCTGCCGCTGCTGCGTGCTGCCGCTGCTGCGTGCTGCGTGCTGCCGCTGCTGCGTGCTGCGTGCTGCGTGCTGCGTGCTGCCGCTGCTGCGTGCTGCGTGCTGCGTGCTGCCGCTGCTGCGTGTTGCGTGCTGCCGCTGCTGCGTGCTGCGTGCTGCCGCTGCTGCGTGCTGCGTGCTGCCGAAGCTGCGTGCTGCGTGCTGCCGCTGCTGCGTGCTGCGTGCTGCCGCTGCTGCGTGCTGCGTGCTGCCGCTGCTGCGTGCTGCCGCTGCTGCGTGCTGCGTGCTGCCGGTGCTGCGTGCTGCGTGCTGCGTGCTGCCGGTGCTGCGTGCTGCGTGCTGCGTGCTGCCGGTGCTGCGTGCTGCCGGTGCTGCGTGCTGCGTGCTGCCGGTGCTGCGTGCTGCGTGCTGCCGGTGCTGCGTGCTGCGTGCTGCGTGCTGCAGGTGCTGCGTGCTGCGTGCTGCAGGTGCTGCGTGCTGCGTGCTGCCGCTGCTGCGTGCTGCGTGCTGCCGCTGCTGCGTGTTGCGTGCTGCCGCTGCTGCGTGCTGCGTGCTGCCGCTGCTGCGTGCTGCGTGCTGCCGAAGCTGCGTGCTGCGTGCTGCCGCTGCTGCGTGCTGCGTGCTGCCGCTGCTGCGTGCTGCGTGCTGCGTGCTGCCGCTGCTGCGTGTTGCGTGCTGCCGCTGCTGCGTGCTGCGTGCTGCCGCTGCTGCGTGCTGCGTGCTGCCGAAGCTGCGTGCTGCGTGCTGCCGCTGCTGCGTGCTGCGTGCTGCCGCTGCTGCGTGCTGCGTGCTGCCGCTGCTGCGTGCTGCCGCTGCTGCGTGCTGCGTGCTGCGTGCTGCGTGCTGCCGGTGCTGCGTGCTGCGTGCTGCGTGCTGCCGGTGCTGCGTGCTGCGTGCTGCCGGTGCTGCGTGCTGCGTGCTGCCGGTGCTGCGTGCTGCGTGCTGCCGGTGCTGCGTGCTGCGTGCTGCCGCTGCTGCGTGCTGCGTGCTGCCGCTGCTGCGTGCTGCGTGCTGCCGCTGCTGCGTGCTGCGTGCTGCCGCTGCTGCGTGCTGCGTGCTGCCGCTGCTGCGTGCTGCGTGCTGCCGCTGCTGCGTGCTGCGTGCTGCCGCTGGTGCGTGCTGCGTGCTGCCGCTGCTGCGTGCTGCCGGTGCTGCGTGCTGCGTGCTGCCGGTGCTGCGTGCTGCGTGCTGCCGGTGCTGCGTGCTGCGTGCTGCCGGTGCTGCGTGCTGCGTGCTGCCGGTGCTGCGTGCTGCGTGCTGCCGCTGCTGCGTGCTGCGTGCTGCCGCTGCTGCGTGCTGCGTGCTGCTGCTGCTGCGTGCTGCTGCTGCTGCTGCGTGCTGCTGCTGCTGCTGCTGCGTGCTGCTGCTGCTGCTGCTGCTGCTGCGTGCTGCTGCTGCTGCTGCTGCTGCTGCTGCTGCTGCGTGCTGCGTGCTGCTGCTGCGTGCTGCCGCTGCTGCGTGCTGCGTGCTGCCGCTGCTGCGTGCTGCGTGCTGCCGCTGCTGCGTGCTGCGTGCTGCCGCTGCTGCGTGCTGCGTGCTGCCGCTGCTGCGTGCTGCGTGCTGCCGAAGCTGCGTGCTGCGTGCTGCCGCTGCTGCGTGCTGCGTGCTGCGTGCTGCTGCTGCGTGCTGCGTGCTGCGTGCTGCGTGCTGCCGCTGCTGCGTGCTGCGTGCTGCGTGCTGCCGCTGCTGCGTGTTGCGTGCTGCCGCTGCTGCGTGCTGCGTGCTGCCGCTGCTGCGTGCTGCGTGCTGCCGAAGCTGCGTGCTGCGTGCTGCCGCTGCTGCGTGCTGCGTGCTGCCGCTGCTGCGTGCTGCGTGCTGCCGCTGCTGCGTGCTGCCGCTGCTGCGTGCTGCGTGCTGCGTGCTGCGTGCTGCCGGTGCTGCGTGCTGCGTGCTGCGTGCTGCCGGTGCTGCGTGCTGCGTGCTGCCGCTGCTGCGTGCTGCGTGCTGCCGCTGCTGCGTGCTGCGTGCTGCCGCTGCTGCGTGCTGCCGCTGCTGCGTGCTGCCGGTGCTGCGTGCTGCCGCTGCTGCGTGCTGCGGTGCTGCCGCTGCTGCGTGCTACGTGCTGCCGCTGCTGCGTGCTGCCGCTGCTGCGTGCTGCGTGCTGCGTGCTGCCGCTGCTGCGTGCTGCGTGCTGCGTGCTGCCGCTGCTGCGTGCTGCGTGCTGCCGCTGCTGCGTGCTGCGTGCTGCCGCTGCTGCGTGTTGCGTGCTGCCGCTGCTGCGTGCTGCGTGCTGCCGCTGCTGCGTGCTGCGTGCTGCCGCTGCCGCTGCTGCGTGCTGCCGCTGCTGCGTGCTGCGTGCTGCGTGCTGCGTGCTGCCGGTGCTGCGTGCTGCGTGCTGCCGGTGCTGCGTGCTGCGTGCTGCGTGCTGCCGGTGCTGCGTGCTGCCGGTGCTGCGTGCTGCGTGCTGCCGGTGCTGCGTGCTGCGTGCTGCCGGTGCTGCGTGCTGCGTGTTGCCGGTGCTGCGTGCTGCGTGCTGCCGGTGCTGCGTGCTGCGTGCTGCCGGTGCTGCGTGCTGCGTGCTGCCGGTGCTGCGTGCTGCGTGCTGCCGGTGCTGCGTGCTGCGTGCTGCCGGTGCTGCGTGCTGCGTGCTGCCGGTGCTGCGTGCTGCGGTGCTGCCGCTGCTGCGTGCTACGTGCTGCCGCTGCTGCGTGCTGCCGCTGCTGCGTGCTGCGTGCTGCGTGCTGCCGCTGCTGCGTGCTGCGTGCTGCGTGCTGCCGCTGCTGCGTGCTGCGTGCTGCCGCTGCTGCGTGCTGCGTGCTGCCGCTGCTGCGTGTTGCGTGCTGCCGCTGCTGCGTGCTGCGTGCTGCCGCTGCTGCGTGCTGCGTGCTGCCGCTGCCGCTGCTGCGTGCTGCCGCTGCTGCGTGCTGCGTGCTGCGTGCTGCGTGCTGCCGGTGCTGCGTGCTGCGTGCTGCCGGTGCTGCGTGCTGCGTGCTGCGTGCTGCCGGTGCTGCGTGCTGCCGGTGCTGCGTGCTGCGTGCTGCCGGTGCTGCGTGCTGCGTGCTGCCGGTGCTGCGTGCTGCGTGTTGCCGGTGCTGCGTGCTGCGTGCTGCCGGTGCTGCGTGCTGCGTGCTGCCGGTGCTGCGAGCTGCGTGCTGCCGGTGCTGCGTGCTGCGTGCTGCCGGTGCTGCGTGCTGCGTGCTGCCGGTGCTGCGTGCTGCGTGCTGCCGGTGCTGCGTGCTGCGTGCTGCCGGTGCTGCGTGCTGCGTGCTGCCGGTGCTGCGTGCTGCGTGCTGCCGGTGCTGCGTGCTGCGTGCTGCCGGTGCTGCGTGCTGCGTGCTGCCGGTGCAGCGTGCTGCGTGCTGCCGGTGCTGCGTGCTGCGTGCTGCCGGTGCTGCGTGCTGCGTGCTGCCGGTGCTGCGTGCTGCGTGCTGCCGGTGCTGCGTGCTGCGTGCTGCCGGTGCTGCGTGCTGCGTGCTGCCGGTGCTGCGTGCTGCGTGCTGCCGGTGCTGCGTGCTGCGTGCTTCCGCTGCTGCGTGCTGCCGCTGCTGCGTGCTGCGTGCTGCTGCTGCTGCGTGCTGCTGCTGCTGCTGCTGCTGCTGCGTGCTGCTGCTGCTGCGTGCTGCTGCTGCTGCTGCTGCTGCTGCTGCTGCGTGCTGCTGCTGCTGCTGCGTGCTGCCGCTGCTGCGTGCTGCGTGCTGCGTGCTGCCGCTGCTGCGTGTTGCGTGCTGCCGCTGCTGCGTGCTGCGTGCTGCCGCTGCTGCGTGCTGCGTGCTGCCGAAGCTGCGTGCTGCCACTGCTGCGTGCTGCGTGCTGCCGCTGCTGCGTGCTGCCGCTGCTGCGTGCTGCGTGCTGCGTGCTGCGTGCTGCCGGTGCTGCGTGCTGCGTGCTGCGTGCTGCCGGTGCTGCGTGCTGCGTGCTGCCGGTGCTGCGTGCTGCGTGCTGCCGGTGCTGCGTGCTGCGTGCTGCAGGTGCTGCGTGCTGCGTGCTGCCGCTGCTGCGTGCTGCGTGCTGCCGCTGCTGCGTGCTGCTGCTGCTGCTGCTGCGTGCTGCTGCTGCTGCGTGCTGCGTGCTGCCGCTGCTGCGTGCTGCGTGCTGCCGCTGCTGCGTGCTGCCGCTGCTGCGTGCTGCGTGCTGCCGCTGCTGCGTGCTGCGTGCTGCCGCTGCTGCGTGCTGCGTGCTGCCGCTGCTGCGTGCTGCGTGCTGCCGCTGCTGCGTGCTGCGTGCTGCCGCTGCTGCGTGCTGCGTGCTGCCGCTGCTGCGTGCTGCGTGCTGCGTGCTGCGTGCTGCCGCTGCGTGCTGCGTGCTGCGTGCTGCGTGCTGCCGCTGCTGCGTGCTGCGTGCTGCGTGCTGCCGCTGCTGCGTGTTGCGTGCTGCCGCTGCTGCGTGCTGCGTGCTGCGTGCTGCCGCTGCTGCGTGTTGCGTGCTGCCGCTGCTGCGTGCTGCGTGCTGCCGCTGCTGCGTGCTGCGTGCTGCCGAAGCTGCGTGCTGCGTGCTGCCGCTGCTGCGTGCTGCGTGCTGCCGCTGCTGCGTGCTGCGTGCTGCCGCTGCTGCGTGCTGCCGCTGCTGCGTGCTGCGTGCTGCGTGCTGCGTGCTGCCGGTGCTGCGTGCTGCGTGCTGCCGGTGCTGCGTGCTGCCGGTGCTGCGTGCTGCGTGCTGCCGGTGCTGCGTGCTGCGTGCTGCCGGTGCTGCGTGCTGCGTGCTGCAGGTGCTGCGTGCTGCGTGCTGCTGCTGCTGCGTGCTGCTGCTGCTGCTGCGTGCTGCTGCTGCTGCTGCTGCGTGCTGCTGCTGCTGCGTGCTGCTGCTGCTGCTGCGTGCTGCTGCTGCTGCTGCTGCTGCTGCTGCTGCTGCGTGCTGCGTGCTGCTGCTGCGTGCTGCCGCTGCTGCGTGCTGCGTGCTGCCGCTGCTGCGTGCTGCGTGCTGCCGCTGCTGCGTGCTGCCGCTGCTGCGTGCTGCGTGCTGCGTGCTGCCGAAGCTGCGTGCTGCGTGCTGCCGCTGCTGCGTGCTGCGTGCTGCCGCTGCTGCGTGCTGCGTGCTGCCGCTGCTGCGTGCTGCGTGCTGCCGCTGCTGCGTGCTGCCGCTGCTGCGTGCTGCGTGCTGCGTGCTGCGTGCTGCCGGTGCTGCGTGCTGCGTGCTGCGTGCTGCCGGTGCTGCGTGCTGCGTGCTGCCGGTGCTGCGTGCTGCGTGCTGCCCGTGCTGCGTGCTGCGTGCTGCCGCTGCTGCGTGCTGCGTGCTGCCGCTGCTGCGTGCTGCTGCTGCTGCTGCTGCTGCGTGCTGCTGCTGCTGCGTGCTGCGCGCTGCCGCTGCTGCGTGCTGCGTGCTGCCGCTGCTGCGTGCTGCCGCTGCTGCGTGCTGCGTGCTGCCGCTGCTGCGTGCTGCGTGCTGCCGCTGCTGCGTGCTGCGTGCTGCCGCTGCTGCGTGCTGCGTGCTGCCGCTGCTGCGTGCTGCGTGCTGCCGCTGCTGCGTGCTGCGTGCTGCCGCTGCTGCGTGCTGCGTGCTGCCGCTGCTGCGTGCTGCGTGCTGCCGCTGCTGCGTGCTGCGTGCTGCCGCTGCTGCGTGCTGAGTGCTGCCGCTGCTGCGTGCTGCGTGCTGCCGCTGCTGCGTGCTGCGTGCTGCCGCTGCTGCGTGCTGCGTGCTGCCGCTGCTGCGTGCTGCGTGCTGCCGGTGCTGCGTGCTGCGTGCTGCCGGTGCTGCGTGCTGCGTGCTGCCGCTGCTGCGTGCTGCGTGCTGCGTGCTGCTGCTGCTGCGTGCTGCTGCTGCTGCTGCGTGCTGCTGCTGCTGCTGCTGCGTGCTGCTGCTGCTGCTGCTGCGTGCTGCTGCTGCTGCTGCTGCTGCTGCGTGCTGCGCGCTGCCGCTGCTGCGTGCTGCGTGCTGCCGCTGCTGCGTGCTGCGTGCTGCCGCTGCTGCGTGCTGCGTGCTGCCGCTGCTGCGTGCTGCGTGCTGCCGCTGCTGCGTGCTGCGTGCTGCCGCTGCTGCGTGCTGCGTGCTGCCGCTGCTGCGTGCTGAGTGCTGCCGCTGCTGCGTGCTGCGTGCTGCCGCTGCTGCGTGCTGCGTGCTGCCGCTGCTGCGTGCTGCGTGCTGCCGCTGCTGCGTGCTGCGTGCTGCCGCTGCTGCGTGCTGCGTGCTGCCGCTGCTGCGTGCTGCGTGCTGCCGCTGGTGCGTGCTGCGTGCTGCCGCTGCTGCGTGCTGCCGCTGCTGCGTGCTGCGTGCTGCGTGCTGCGTGCTGCCGGTGCTGCGTGCTGCGTGCTGCGTGCTGCCGGTGCTGCGTGCTGCGTGCTGCCGGTGCTGCGTGCTGCGTGCTGCCGGTGCTGCGTGCTGCGTGCTGCAGGTGCTGCGTGCTGCGTGCTGCCGCTGCTGCGTGCTGCGTGCTGCCGCTGCTGCGTGCTGCTGCTGCTGCTGCTGCTGCGTGCTGCTGCTGCTGCGTGCTGCGTGCTGCCGCTGCTGCGTGCTGCGTGCTGCCGCTGCTGCGTGCTGCCGCTGCTGCGTGCTGCGTGCTGCCGCTGCTGCGTGCTGCGTGCTGCCGCTGCTGCGTGCTGCGTGCTGCCGCTGCTGCGTGCTGCGTGCTGCCGAAGCTGCGTGCTGCGTGCTGCCGCTGCTGCGTGCTGCGTGCTGCGTGCTACTGCTGCGTGCTGCGTGCTGCGCGCTGCCGCTGCTGCGTGCTGCGTGCTGCGTGCTGCCGCTGCTGCGTGTTGCGTGCTGCCGCTGCTGCGTGCTGCGTGCTGCCGCTGCTGCGTGCTGCGTGCTGCCGAAGCTGCGTGCTGCGTGCTGCCGCTGCTGCGTGCTGCGTGCTGCCGCTGCTGCGTGCTGCGTGCTGCCGCTGCTGCGTGCTGCCGCTGCTGCGTGCTGCGTGCTGCGTGCTGCGTGCTGCCGGTGCTGCGTGCTGCGTGCTGCGTGCTGCCGGTGCTGCGTGCTGCGTGCTGCCGGTGCTGCGTGCTGCGTGCTACCGGTGCTGCGTGCTGCATGCTGCCGGTGCTGCGTGCTGCGTGCTGCAGGTGCTGCGTGCTGCTTGCTGCCGCTGCTGCGTGCCTTGTGCTGCCGCTGCTGCGTGCTGCTGCTGCTGCTGCTGCTGCGTGCTGCTGCTGCTGCGTGCTGCGTGCTGCCGCTGCTGCGTGCTGCGTGCTGCCGCTGCTGCGTGCTGCCGCTGCTGCGTGCTGCCTGCTGCCGCTGCTGCGTGCTGCGTGCTGCCGCTGCTGCGTGCTTGCGTGCTGCCGCTGCTGCGTGCTGCGTGCTGCCGCTGCTCCGTGCTGCGTGCTGCCGCTGCTGCGTGCTGCCGCTGCTGCGTGCTGCCGCTGCTGCGTGCTGCCGGTGCTGCGTGCTGCCGGTGCTGCGTGCTGCGTGCTGCCGGTGCTGCGTGCTGCGTGCTGCCGCTGCTGCGTGCTGCGTGCTGCCGCTGCTGCGTGCTGCGTGCTGCCGCTGCTGCGTGCTGCGTGCTGCCGCTGCTGCGTGCTGCGTGCTGCCGCTGCTGCGTGCTGCGTGCTGCCGCTGCTGCGTGCTGCGTGCTGCGTGCTGCGTGCTGCGTGCTGCCGCTGCTGCGTGCTGCGTGCTGCGTGCTGCCGCTGCTGCGTGTTGCGTGCTGCCGCTGCTGCGTGCTGCGTGCTGCCGCTGCTGCGTGCTGCGTGCTGCCGAAGCTGCGTGCTGCGTGCTGCCGCTGCTGCGTGCTGCGTGCTGCCGCTGCTGCGTGCTGCGTGCTGCCGCTGCTGCGTGCTGCCGCTGCTGCGTGCTGCGTGCTGCCGGTGCTGCGTGCTGCGTGCTGCGTGCTGCCGGTGCTGCGTGCTGCGTGCTGCGTGCTGCCGGTGCTGCGTGCTGCCGGTGCTGCGTGCTGCGTGCTGCCGGTGCTGCGTGCTGCGTGCTGCCGGTGCTGCGTGCTGCGTGCTGCAGGTGCTGCGTGCTGCGTGCTGCCGCTGCTGCGTGCTGCGTGCTGCCGCTGCTGCGTGCTGCGTGCTGCCGCTGCGTGCTGCGTGCTGCGTGCTGCGTGCTGCCGCTGCTGCGTGCTGCGTGCTGCGTGCTGCCGCTGCTGCGTGTTGCGTGCTGCCGCTGCTGCGTGCTGCGTGCTGCCGCTGCTGCGTGCTGCGTGCTGCCGAAGCTGCGTGCTGCGTGCTGCCGCTGCTGCGTGCTGCGTGCTGCCGCTGCTGCGTGCTGCGTGCTGCCGCTGCTGCGTGCTGCCGCTGCTGCGTGCTGCGTGCTGCGTGCTGCGTGCTGCCGGTGCTGCGTGCTGCGTGCTGCGTGCTGCCGGTGCTGCGTGCTGCGTGCTGCCGGTGCTGCGTGCTGCGTGCTGCCGGTGCTGCGTGCTGCGTGCTGCAGGTGCTGCGTGCTGCGTGCTGCCGCTGCTGCGTGCTGCGTGCTGCCGCTGCTGCGTGCTGCTGCTGCTGCTGCTGCTGCGTGCTGCTGCTGCTGCGTGCTGCGTGCTGCCGCTGCTGCGTGCTGCGTGCTGCCGCTGCTGCGTGCTGCCGCTGCTGCGTGCTGCGTGCTGCCGCTGCTGCGTGCTGCGTGCTGCCGCTGCTGCGTGCTGCGTGCTGCCGCTGCTGCGTGCTGCGTGCTGCCGAAGCTGCGTGCTGCGTGCTGCCGCTGCTGCGTGCTGCGTGCTGCTGCTGCTGCGTGCTGCGTGCTGCGTGCTGCCGCTGCTGCGTGCTGCGTGCTGCGTGCTGCCGCTGCTGCGTGTTGCGTGCTGCCGCTGCTGCGTGCTGCGTGCTGCCGCTGCTGCGTGCTGCGTGCTGCCGAAGCTGCGTGCTGCGTGCTGCCGCTGCTGCGTGCTGCGTGCTGCCGCTGCTGCGTGCTGCGTGCTGCCGCTGCTGCGTGCTGCCGCTGCTGCGTGCTGCGTGCTGCGTGCTGCGTGCTGCCGGTGCTGCGTGCTGCGTGCTGCGTGCTGCCGGTGCTGCGTGCTGCGTGCTGCCGGTGCTGCGTGCTGCGTGCTGCCGGTGCTGCGTGCTGCGTGCTGCAGGTGCTGCGTGCTGCGTGCTGCCGCTGCTGCGTGCTGCGTGCTGCCGCTGCTGCGTGCTGCTGCTGCTGCTGCTGCTGCGTGCTGCTGCTGCTGCGTGCTGCGTGCTGCCGCTGCTGCGTGCTGCGTGCTGCCGCTGCTGCGTGCTGCCGCTGCTGCGTGCTGCGTGCTGCCGCTGCTGCGTGCTGCGTGCTGCCGCTGCTGCGTGCTGCGTGCTGCCGCTGCTGCGTGCTGCGTGCTGCCGAAGCTGCGTGCTGCGTGCTGCCGCTGCTGCGTGCTGCGTGCTGCTGCTGCTGCGTGCTGCGTGCTGCGTGCTGCGTGCTGCGTGCTGCGTGCTGCCGGTGCTGCGTGCTGCGTGCTGCCGGTGCTGCGTGCTGCGTGCTGCCGGTGCTGCGTGCTGCGTGCTGCCGGTGCTGCGTGCTGCGTGCTGCCGGTGCAGCGTGCTGCGTGCTGCCGGTGCTGCGTGCTGCGTGCTGCCGGTGCTGCGTGCTGCGTGCTGCCGGTGCTGCGTGCTGCGTGCTGCCGGTGCTGCGTGCTGCGTGCTGCCGGTGCTGCGTGCTGCGTGCTGCCGGTGCTGCGTGCTGCGTGCTGCCGGTGCTGCGTGCTGCGTGCTGCCGGTGCTGCGTGCTGCGTGCTGCCGGTGCTGCGTGCTGCGTGCTGCCGGTGCTGCGTGCTGCGTGCTTCCGCTGCTGCGTGCTGCCGCTGCTGCGTGCTGCGTGCTGCTGCTGCTGCGTGCTGCTGCTGCTGCTGCTGCTGCTGCGTGCTGCTGCTGCTGCGTGCTGCTGCTGCTGCTGCTGCTGCTGCGTGCTGCTGCTGCTGCTGCGTGCTGCCGCTGCTGCGTGCTGCGTGCTGCCGCTGCTGCGTGCTGCCGCTGCTGCGTGCTGCGTGCTGCCGCTGCTGCGTGCTGCGTGCTGCCGAAGCTGCGTGCTGCGTGCTGCCGCTGCTGCGTGCTGCGTGCTGCGTGCTGCTGCTGCGTGCTGCGTGCTGCGTGCTGCGTGCTGCCGCTGCTGCGTGCTGCGTGCTGCGTGCTGCCGCTGCTGCGTGTTGCGTGCTGCCGCTGCTGCGTGCTGCCGCTGCTGCGTGTTGCGTGCTGCCGCTGCTGCGTGCTGCGTGCTGCCGCTGCTGCGTGCTGCGTGCTGCCGAAGCTGCGTGCTGCGTGCTGCCGCTGCTGCGTGCTGCGTGCTGCCGCTGCGTGCTGCGTGCTGCCGCTGCGTGCTGCGTGCTGCGTGCTGCGTGCTGCCGCTGCTGCGTGCTGCGTGCTGCGTGCTGCCGCTGCTGCGTGTTGCGTGCTGCCGCTGCTGCGTGCTGCGTGCTGCCGAAGCTGCGTGCTGCCGCTGCTGCGTGCTGCGTGCTGCCGCTGCTGCGTGCTGCGTGCTGCCGCTGCTGCGTGCTGCCGCTGCTGCGTGCTGCGTGCTGCGTGCTGCGTGCTGCCGGTGCTGCGTGCTGCGTGCTGCGTGCTGCCGGTGCTGCGTGCTGCGTGCTGCCGGTGCTGCGTGCTGCGTGCTGCAGGTGCTGCGTGCTGCGTGCTGCCGCTGCTGCGTGCTGCGTGCTGCCGCTGCTGCGTGCTGCTGCTGCTGCTGCTGCTGCGTGCTGCTGCTGCTGCGTGCTGCGTGCTGCCGCTGCTGCGTGCTGCGTGCTGCCGCTGCTGCGTGCTGCCGCTGCTGCGTGCTGCGTGCTGCCGCTGCTGCGTGCTGCGTGCTGCCGCTGCTGCGTGCTGCCGCTGCTGCGTGCTGCGTGCTGCGTGCTGCGTGCTGCCGGTGCTGCGTGCTGCGTGCTGCGTGCTGCCGGTGCTGCGTGCTGCGTGCTGCCGCTGCTGCGTGCTGCGTGCTGCCGCTAATGCGTGCTGCGTGCTGCCGCTGCTGCGTGCTGCCGCTGCTGCGTGCTGCCGGTGCTGCGTGCTGCCGCTGCTGCGTGCTGCGTGCTGCCGCTGCTGCGTGCTGCGTGCTGCCGCTGCTGCGTGCTGCCGCTGCTGCGTGCTGCGTGCTGCGTGCTGCCGCTGCTGCGTGCTGCGTGCTGCGTGCTGCCGCTGCTGCGTGCTGCTGCTGCTGCTGCTGCTGCTGCTGCTGCTGCTGCTGCTGCTGCTGCTGCTGCTGCTGCTGCTGCTGCTGCTGCTGCTGCTGCTGCTGCTGCTGCTGCTGCTGCTGCTGCTGCTGCTGCTGCTGCTGCTGCTGCTGCTGCTGCTGCTGCTGCTGCTGCTGCTGCTGCTGCTGCTGCTGCTGCTGCTGCTGCTGCTGCTGCTGCTGCTGCTGCTGCTGCTGCTGCTGCTGCTGCTGCTGCTGCTGCTGCTGCTGCTGCTGCTGCTGCTGCTGCTGCTGCTGCTGCTGCTGCTGCTGCTGCTGCTGCTGCTGCTGCTGCTGCTGCTGCTGCTGCTGCTGCTGCTGCTGCTGCTGCTGCTGCTGCTGCTGCTGCTGCTGCTGCTGCTGCTGCTGCTGCTGCTGCTGCTGCTGCTGCTGCTGCTGCTGCTGCTGCTGCTGCTGCTGCTGCTGCTGCTGCTGCTGCTGCTGCTGCTGCTGCTGCTGCTGCTGCTGCTGCTGCTGCTGCTGCTGCTGCTGCTGCTGCTGCTGCTGCTGCTGCTGCTGCTGCTGCTGCTGCTGCTGCTGCTGCTGCTGCTGCTGCTGCTGCTGCTGCTGCTGCTGCTGCTGCTGCTGCTGCTGCTGCTGCTGCTGCTGCTGCTGCTGCTGCTGCTGCTGCTGCTGCTGCTGCTGCTGCTGCTGCTGCTGCTGCTGCTGCTGCTGCTGCTGCTGCTGCTGCTGCTGCTGCTGCGTGCTGCTGCTGCTGCTGCTGCTGCTGCTGCTGCTGCTGCTGCTGCTGCTGCTGCTGCTGCTGCTGCTGCTGCTGCTGCTGCTGCTGCTGCTGCTGCTGCTGCTGCTGCTGCTGCTGCTGCTGCTGCTGCTTGCTGCTGCTGCTGCTGCTGCTGCTGCTGCTGCTGCTGCTGCTGCTGCTGCTGCTGCTGCTGCTGCTGCTGCTGCTGCTGCTGCTGCTGCTGCTGCTGCTGCTGCTGCTGCTGCTGCTGCTGCTGCTGCTGCTGCTGCTGCTGCTGCTGCTGCTGCTGCTGCTGCTGCTGCTGCTGCTGCTGCTGCTGCTGCTGCTGCTGCTGCTGCTGCTGCTGCTGCTGCTGCTGCTGCTGCTGCTGCTGCTGCTGCTGCTGCTGCTGCTGCTGCTGCTGCTGCTGCTGCTGCTGCTGCTGCTGCTGCTGCTGCTGCTGCTGCTGCTGCTGCTGCTGCTGCTGCTGCTGCTGCTGCTGCTGCTGCTGCTGCTGCTGCGTGCTGCCGCTGCTGCGTGCTGCCGCTGCTGCGTGCTGCCGCTGCTGCGTGCTGCCGCTGCTGCGTGCTGCCGCTGCTGCGTGCTGCCGCTGCTGCGTGCTGCCGCTGCTGCGTGCTGCCGCTGCTGCGTGCTGCCGCTGCTGCGTGCTGCCGCTGCTGCTGCTGCTGCTGCTGCTGCGTGCTGCTGCTGCTCCTGCTGCGTGCTGCTGCTGCTGCTGCTGCTGCTGCTGCTGCGTGCTGCGTGCTGCTGCGTGCTGCGTGCTGCTGCTGCGTGCTGCGTGCTGCGTGCTGCGTGCTGCGTGCTGCGTGCTGCCGCTGCTGCGTGCTGCGTGCTGCCGCTGCTGCGTGCTGCGTGCTGCCGCTGCTGCGTGCTGCGTGCTGCCGCTGCTGCGTGCTGCGTGCTGCCGCTGCTGCGTGCTGCGTGCTGCCGCTGCTGCGTGCTGCGTGCTGCCGCTGCTGCGTGCTGCGTGCTGCCGCTGCTGCGTGCTGCGTGCTGCCGCTGCTGCGCGCTGCGTGCTGCCGGTGCTGCGCGCTGCGTGCTGCCGGTGCTGCTGTGCTGCTGCTGCTGCTGCTGCTGCTGCTGCTGCTGCTGCTGCTGCTGCTGCTGCTGCTGCTGCTGCTGCTGCTGCTGCTGCTGCTGCTGCTGCTGCTGCTGCTGCTGCTGCTGCTGCTGCTGCTGCTGCTGCTGCTGCTGCTGCTGCTGCTGCTGCTGCTGCTGCTGCTGCTGCTGCTGCTGCTGCTGCTGCTGCTGCTGCTGCTGCTGCTGCTGCTGCTGCTGCTGCTGCTGCTGCTGCTGCTGCTGCTGCTGCTGCTGCTGCTGCTGCTGCTGCTGCTGCTGCTGCTGCTGCTGCTGCTGCTGCTGCTGCTGCTGCTGCTGCTGCTGCTGCTGCTGCTGCTGCTGCTGCTGCTGCTGCTGCTGCTGCTGCTGCTGCTGCTGCTGCTGCTGCTGCTGCTGCTGCTGCTGCTGCTGCTGCTGCTGCTGCTGCTGCTGCTGCTGCTGCTGCTGCTGCTGCTGCTGCTGCTGCTGCTGCTGCTGCTGCTGCTGCTGCTGCTGCTGCTGCTGCTGCTGCTGCTGCTGCTGCTGCTGCTGCTGCTGCTGCTGCTGCTGCTGCTGCTGCTGCTGCTGCTGCTGCTGCTGCTGCTGCTGCTGCTGCTGCTGCTGCTGCTGCTGCTGCTGCTGCTGCTGCTGCTGCTGCTGCTGCTGCTGCTGCTGCTGCTGCTGCTGCTGCTGCTGCTGCTGCTGCTGCTGCTGCTGCTGCTGCTGCTGCTGCTGCTGCTGCTGCTGCTGCTGCTGCTGCTGCTGCTGCTGCTGCTGCTGCTGCTGCTGCTGCTGCTGCTGCTGCTGCTGCTGCTGCTGCTGCTGCTGCTGCTGCTGCTGCTGCTGCTGCTGCTGCTGCTGCTGCTGCTGCTGCTGCTGCTGCTGCTGCTGCTGCTGCTGCTGCTGCTGCTGCTGCTGCTGCTGCTGCTGCTGCTGCTGCTGCTGCTGCTGCTGCTGCTGCTGCTGCTGCTGCTGCTGCTGCTGCTGCTGCTGCTGCTGCTGCTGCTGCTGCTGCTGCTGCTGCTGCTGCTGCTGCTGCTGCTGCTGCTGCTGCTGCTGCTGCTGCTGCTGCTGCTGCTGCTGCTGCTGCTGCTGCTGCTGCTGCTGCTGCTGCTGCTGCTGCTGCTGCTGCTGCTGCTGCTGCTGCTGCTGCTGCTGCTGCTGCTGCTGCTGCTGCTGCTGCTGCTGCTGCTGCTGCTGCTGCTGCTGCTGCTGCTGCTGCTGCTGCTGCTGCTGCTGCTGCTGCTGCTGCTGCTGCTGCTGCTGCTGCTGCTGCTGCTGCTGCTGCTGCTGCTGCTGCTGCTGCTGCTGCTGCTGCTGCTGCTGCTGCTGCTGCTGCTGCTGCTGCTGCTGCTGCTGCTGCTGCTGCTGCTGCTGCTGCTGCTGCTGCTGCTGCTGCTGCTGCTGCTGCTGCTGCTGCTGCTGCTGCTGCTGCTGCTGCTGCTGCTGCTGCTGCTGCTGCTGCTGCTGCTGCTGCTGCTGCTGCTGCTGCTGCTGCTGCTGCTGCTGCTGCTGCTGCTGCTGCTGCTGCTGCTGCTGCTGCTGCTGCTGCTGCTGCTGCTGCTGCTGCTGCTGCTGCTGCTGCTGCTGCTGCTGCTGCTGCTGCTGCTGCTGCTGCTGCTGCTGCTGCTGCTGCTGCTGCTGCTGCTGCTGCTGCTGCTGCTGCTGCTGCTGCTGCTGCTGCTGCTGCTGCTGCTGCTGCTGCTGCTGCTGCTGCTGCTGCTGCTGCTGCTGCTGCTGCTGCTGCTGCTGCTGCTGCTGCTGCTGCTGCTGCTGCTGCTGCTGCTGCTGCTGCTGCTGCTGCTGCTGCTGCTGCTGCTGCTGCTGCTGCTGCTGCTGCTGCTGCTGCTGCTGCTGCTGCTGCTGCTGCTGCTGCTGCTGCTGCTGCTGCTGCTGCTGCTGCTGCTGCTGCTGCTGCTGCTGCTGCTGCTGCTGCTGCTGCTGCTGCTGCTGCTGCTGCTGCTGCTGCTGCTGCTGCTGCTGCTGCTGCTGCTGCTGCTGCTGCTGCTGCTGCTGCTGCTGCTGCTGCTGCTGCTGCTGCTGCTGCTGCTGCTGCTGCTGCTGCTGCTGCTGCTGCTGCTGCTGCTGCTGCTGCTGCTGCTGCTGCTGCTGCTGCTGCTGCTGCTGCTGCTGCTGCTGCTGCTGCTGCTGCTGCTGCTGCTGCTGCTGCTGCTGCTGCTGCTGCTGCTGCTGCTGCTGCTGCTGCTGCTGCTGCTGCTGCTGCTGCTGCTGCTGCTGCTGCTGCTGCTGCTGCTGCTGCTGCTGCTGCTGCTGCTGCTGCTGCTGCTGCTGCTGCTGCTGCTGCTGCTGCTGCTGCTGCTGCTGCTGCTGCTGCTGCTGCTGCTGCTGCTGCTGCTGCTGCTGCTGCTGCTGCTGCTGCTGCTGCTGCTGCTGCTGCTGCTGCTGCTGCTGCTGCTGCTGCTGCTGCTGCTGCTGCTGCTGCTGCTGCTGCTGCTGCTGCTGCTGCTGCTGCTGCTGCTGCTGCTGCTGCTGCTGCTGCTGCTGCTGCTGCTGCTGCTGCTGCTGCTGCTGCTGCTGCTGCTGCTGCTGCTGCTGCTGCTGCTGCTGCTGCTGCTGCTGCTGCTGCTGCTGCTGCTGCTGCTGCTGCTGCTGCTGCTGCTGCTGCTGCTGCTGCTGCTGCTGCTGCTGCTGCTGCTGCTGCTGCTGCTGCTGCTGCTGCTGCTGCTGCTGCTGCTGCTGCTGCTGCTGCTGCTGCTGCTGCTGCTGCTGCTGCTGCTGCTGCTGCTGCTGCTGCTGCTGCTGCTGCTGCTGCTGCTGCTGCTGCTGCTGCTGCTGCTGCTGCTGCTGCTGCTGCTGCTGCTGCTGCTGCTGCTGCTGCTGCTGCTGCTGCTGCTGCTGCTGCTGCTGCTGCTGCTGCTGCTGCTGCTGCTGCTGCTGCTGCTGCTGCTGCTGCTGCTGCTGCTGCTGCTGCTGCTGCTGCTGCTGCTGCTGCTGCTGCTGCTGCTGCTGCTGCTGCTGCTGCTGCTGCTGCTGCTGCTGCTGCTGCTGCTGCTGCTGCTGCTGCTGCTGCTGCTGCTGCTGCTGCTGCTGCTGCTGCTGCTGCTGCTGCTGCTGCTGCTGCTGCTGCTGCTGCTGCTGCTGCTGCTGCTGCTGCTGCTGCTGCTGCTGCTGCTGCTGCTGCTGCTGCTGCTGCTGCTGCTGCTGCTGCTGCTGCTGCTGCTGCTGCTGCTGCTGCTGCTGCTGCTGCTGCTGCTGCTGCTGCTGCTGCTGCTGCTGCTGCTGCTGCTGCTGCTGCTGCTGCTGCTGCTGCTGCTGCTGCTGCTGCTGCTGCTGCTGCTGCTGCTGCTGCTGCTGCTGCTGCTGCTGCTGCTGCTGCTGCTGCTGCTGCTGCTGCTGCTGCTGCTGCTGCTGCTGCTGCTGCTGCTGCTGCTGCTGCTGCTGCTGCTGCTGCTGCTGCTGCTGCTGCTGCTGCTGCTGCTGCTGCTGCTGCTGCTGCTGCTGCTGCTGCTGCTGCTGCTGCTGCTGCTGCTGCTGCTGCTGCTGCTGCTGCTGCTGCTGCTGCTGCTGCTGCTGCTGCTGCTGCTGCTGCTGCTGCTGCTGCTGCTGCTGCTGCTGCTGCTGCTGCTGCTGCTGCTGCTGCTGCTGCTGCTGCTGCTGCTGCTGCTGCTGCTGCTGCTGCTGCTGCTGCTGCTGCTGCTGCTGCTGCTGCTGCTGCTGCTGCTGCTGCTGCTGCTGCTGCTGCTGCTGCTGCTGCTGCTGCTGCTGCTGCTGCTGCTGCTGCTGCTGCTGCTGCTGCTGCTGCTGCTGCTGCTGCTGCTGCTGCTGCTGCTGCTGCTGCTGCTGCTGCTGCTGCTGCTGCTGCTGCTGCTGCTGCTGCTGCTGCTGCTGCTGCTGCTGCTGCTGCTGCTGCTGCTGCTGCTGCTGCTGCTGCTGCTGCTGCTGCTGCTGCTGCTGCTGCTGCTGCTGCTGCTGCTGCTGCTGCTGCTGCTGCTGCTGCTGCTGCTGCTGCTGCTGCTGCTGCTGCTGCTGCTGCTGCTGCTGCTGCTGCTGCTGCTGCTGCTGCTGCTGCTGCTGCTGCTGCTGCTGCTGCTGCTGCTGCTGCTGCTGCTGCTGCTGCTGCTGCTGCTGCTGCTGCTGCTGCTGCTGCTGCTGCTGCTGCTGCTGCTGCTGCTGCTGCTGCTGCTGCTGCTGCTGTGCTGCTGCTGCTGCTGCTGCTGCTGCTGCTGCTGCTGCTGCTGCTGCTGCTGCTGCTGCTGCTGCTGCTGCTGCTGCTGCTGCTGCTGCTGCTGCTGCTGCTGCTGCTGCTGCTGCTGCTGCTGCTGCTGCTGCTGCTGCTGCTGCTGCTGCTGCTGCTGCTGCTGCTGCTGCTGCTGCTGCTGCTGCTGCTGCTGCTGCTGCTGCTGCTGCTGCTGCTGCTGCTGCTGCTGCTGCTGCTGCTGCTGCTGCTGCTGCTGCTGCTGCTGCTGCTGCTGCTGCTGCTGCTGCTGCTGCTGCTGCTGCTGCTGCTGCTGCTGCTGCTGCTGCTGCTGCTGCTGCTGCTGCTGCTGCTGCTGCTGCTGCTGCTGCTGCTGCTGCTGCTGCTGCTGCTGCTGCTGCTGCTGCTGCTGCTGCTGCTGCTGCTGCTGCTGCTGCTGCTGCTGCTGCTGCTGCTGCTGCTGCTGCTGCTGCTGCTGCTGCTGCTGCTGCTGCTGCTGCTGCTGCTGCTGCTGCTGCTGCTGCTGCTGCTGCTGCTGCTGCTGCTGCTGCTGCTGCTGCTGCTGCTGCTGCTGCTGCTGCTGCTGCTGCTGCTGCTGCTGCTGCTGCTGCTGCTGCTGCTGCTGCTGCTGCTGCTGCTGCTGCTGCTGCTGCTGCTGCTGCTGCTGCTGCTGCTGCTGCTGCTGCTGCTGCTGCTGCTGCTGCTGCTGCTGCTGCTGCTGCTGCTGCTGCTGCTGCTGCTGCTGCTGCTGCTGCTGCTGCTGCTGCTGCTGCTGCTGCTGCTGCTGCTGCTGCTGCTGCTGCTGCTGCTGCTGCTGCTGCTGCTGCTGCTGCTGCTGCTGCTGCTGCTGCTGCTGCTGCTGCTGCTGCTGCTGCTGCTGCTGCTGCTGCTGCTGCTGCTGCTGCTGCTGCTGCTGCTGCTGCTGCTGCTGCTGCTGCTGCTGCTGCTGCTGCTGCTGCTGCTGCTGCTGCTGCTGCTGCTGCTGCTGCTGCTGCTGCTGCTGCTGCTGCTGCTGCTGCTGCTGCTGCTGCTGCTGCTGCTGCTGCTGCTGCTGCTGCTGCTGCTGCTGCTGCTGCTGCTGCTGCTGCTGCTGCTGCTGCTGCTGCTGCTGCTGCTGCTGCTGCTGCTGCTGCTGCTGCTGCTGCTGCTGCTGCTGCTGCTGCTGCTGCTGCTGCTGCTGCTGCTGCTGCTGCTGCTGCTGCTGCTGCTGCTGCTGCTGCTGCTGCTGCTGCTGCTGCTGCTGCTGCTGCTGCTGCTGCTGCTGCTGCTGCTGCTGCTGCTGCTGCTGCTGCTGCTGCTGCTGCTGCTGCTGCTGCTGCTGCTGCTGCTGCTGCTGCTGCTGCTGCTGCTGCTGCTGCTGCTGCTGCTGCTGCTGCTGCTGCTGCTGCTGCTGCTGCTGCTGCTGCTGCTGCTGCTGCTGCTGCTGCTGCTGCTGCTGCTGCTGCTGCTGCTGCTGCTGCTGCTGCTGCTGCTGCTGCTGCTGCTGCTGCTGCTGCTGCTGCTGCTGCTGCTGCTGCTGCTGCTGCTGCTGCTGCTGCTGCTGCTGCTGCTGCTGCTGCTGCTGCTGCTGCTGCTGCTGCTGCTGCTGCTGCTGCTGCTGCTGCTGCTGCTGCTGCTGCTGCTGCTGCTGCTGCTGCTGCTGCTGCTGCTGCTGCTGCTGCTGCTGCTGCTGCTGCTGCTGCTGCTGCTGCTGCTGCTGCTGCTGCTGCTGCTGCTGCTGCTGCTGCTGCTGCTGCTGCTGCTGCTGCTGCTGCTGCTGCTGCTGCTGCTGCTGCTGCTGCTGCTGCTGCTGCTGCTGCTGCTGCTGCTGCTGCTGCTGCTGCTGCTGCTGCTGCTGCTGCTGCTGCTGCTGCTGCTGCTGCTGCTGCTGCTGCTGCTGCTGCTGCTGCTGCTGCTGCTGCTGCTGCTGCTGCTGCTGCTGCTGCTGCTGCTGCTGCTGCTGCTGCTGCTGCTGCTGCTGCTGCTGCTGCTGCTGCTGCTGCTGCTGCTGCTGCTGCTGCTGCTGCTGCTGCTGCTGCTGCTGCTGCTGCTGCTGCTGCTGCTGCTGCTGCTGCTGCTGCTGCTGCTGCTGCTGCTGCTGCTGCTGCTGCTGCTGCTGCTGCTGCTGCTGCTGCTGCTGCTGCTGCTGCTGCTGCTGCTGCTGCTGCTGCTGCTGCTGCTGCTGCTGCGTGCTGCCGCTGCTGCTGCTGCTGCGTGCTGCTGCTGCTGCTGCTGCTGCGTGCTGCTGCTGCTGCTGCGTGCTGCTGCTGCTGCTGCTAATGCGTGCTGCTGCTGCTGCTGCGTGCTGCTGCTGCTGCTGCTAATGCGTGCTGCTGCTGCTGCTGCGTGCTGCTGCTGCTGCTGCTAATGCGTGCTGCTGCTGCTGCGTTCTGCTGCTGCTGCTGCTGCTGCTGCTGCTGCGTGATGCTGCTGCTGCTGCGTGCTGCTGCTGCTGCTGCGTGCTGCTGCTGCTGCTGCGTGCTGCTGCTGCTGCTGCGTGCTGCTGCTGCTGCTGCGTGCTGCGTACTGCTGCTGCTGCTGCTGCTGCGTGCTGCTGCTGCTGCTGCTGCGTGCTGCTGCTGCTGCTGCTGCGTGCTGCTGCTGCTGCTGCGTGCTGCGTACTGCTGCTGCTGCTGCTGCTGCGTGCTGCTGCTGCTGCTGCTGCGTGCTGCTGCTGCTGCTGCTGCGTGCTGCTGCTGCTGCTGCTGCTGCTGCTGCTGCGTGCAGCTGCTGCTGCTGCTGCGTGCTGCTGCTGCTGCCGCTGCTGCTGCTGCTGCTGCTGCTGCTGCTATTGCTGCTGCTGCTGCGTGCTGCTGCTGCTGCTGCGTGCTGCTGCTGCTGCTGCTGCGTGCTGCGTGCTACTGATGCTGCTGCTGCTGCGTGCTGCTGCTGCTGCTGCGTGCTGCTGCTGCTGCGTGCTGCTGCTGCTGCGTGCTGCTGCTGCTGCTGCGTGCTACTGCTGCTGCTGCGTGCTGCTGCTGCTGCTGCGTGCTGCTGCTGCTGCTGCGTGCTACTGCTGCTGCTGCGTGCTGCTGCTGCTGCTGCGTGCTGCTGCTGCTGCTGCGTGCTGCTGCTGCTGTGTGCTGCTGCTGCTGTTGCGTGCTGCTACTGCTGCTGCGTGCTGCTGCGTGCTGCTTCTGCTGCTGCTGCGTGCTGCTGCTGCTGCTGCGTGCTGCTGCTGCTGCGTGCTGCTGCTGCTGCGTGCTGCTGCTGCTGCTGCTGCTGCGTGCTGCTGCTGCTGCGTGCTGCTGCTGCTGCTGCGTGCTGCTGCTGCTGCTGCGTACTGCTGCTGCTGCTGCTGCTGCTGCATGCTGCTGCTGCTGCGTGCTGCTGCCGCTGCTGCTGCGTGCTGCTGCTGCTGCTGCTGCTGCTGCGTGCTGCTGCTGCTGCTGCGTGCTGCTGCTGCTGCGTGGTGCTGCTGCTTCTGCGTGCAGCTGCTGCTGCGTGCTGCTGCTGCTGCTGCGTGCTGCTGCTGCTGCTGCGTGCTGCTGCTGCCGTGTGCAGCTGCTGCTGCTGCGTGCTGCTGCTGCTGCTGCTGCGTCCTGCTGCTGCCGGTGCTGCGTGCTGCTGCTGCGTGCTGCTGCTGCTGCTGCTGCTGCTGCTGCGTGCTGCTGCTGCTGCTGCGTGCTGCTGCTGCTGCTGCGTGCTGCTGCTGCTGCTGCGTGCTGCTGCTGCTGCTGCGTGCAGCTGCTGCTGCTGCTGCGTGCAGCTGCTGCTGCTGCTGCGTGCTGCTGCTGCTGCCGCTGCTGCTGCTGCTGCTGCTGCTGCTGCTGCTGCTGCTGCTGCTGCTGCTGCTGCGTGCTGCCGCTGCTGCTGCTGCTGCGTGCTGCTGCTGCTGCTGCTGCTGCGTGCTGCTGCTGCTGCTGCGTGCTGCTGCTGCTGCTGCGTGCTGCTGCTGCTGCTGCTAATGCGTGCTGCTGCTGCTGCTGCGTGCTGCTGCTGCTGCTGCTAATGCGTGCTGCTGCTGCTGCGTGCTGCTGCTGCTGCTGCTGCTGCTGCTGCTGCTGCTGCTGCTGCTGCTGCTGCTGCGTGCTGCTGCTGCTGCTGCGTGCTGCTGCTGCTGCTGCGTGCTGCTGCTGCTGCTGCGTGCTGCTGCTGCTGCTGCGTGCTGCTGCTGCTGCTGCGTGCTGCTGCTGCTGCTGCGTGCTGCGTACTGCTGCTGCTGCTGCTGCTGCTGGGTGCTGCTGCTGCTGCTGCTGCGTGCTGCTGCTGCTGCTGCTGCGTGCTGCTGCTGCTGCTGCTGCGTGCTGCTGCTGCTGCTGCTGCTGCTGCTGCTGCGTGCAGCTGCTGCTGCTGCTGCGTGCTGCTGCTGCTGCCGCTGCTGCTGCTGCTGCTGCTGCTGCTGCTGCTGCTGCTGCTGCTGCTGCTGCTGCTGCTGCTGCTGCTGCTGCGTGCTGCTGCTGCTGCGTGGTGCTGCTGCTTCTGCGTGCAGCTGCTGCTGCGTGCTGCTGCGTGCTGCTGCTGCTGCTGCGTGCTGCTGCTGCTGCTGCGTGCTGCTGCTGCTGCTGCGTGCTGCTGATGCTGTGTGCTGCTGCTGCTGCTGCTGCTGCGTGCTGCTGCTGCTGCTGCGTCCTGCTGCTGCCGGTGCTGCGTGCTGCTGCTGCGTGCTGCTGCGTGCTGCTGCTGCTGCGTGCTGCTGCCGCTGCTGCTGCGTGCTGCTGCTGCTGCTGCTGCTGCTGCGTGCTGCTGCTGCTGCTGCGTGCTGCTGCTGCTGCGTGCTGCTGCTGCTGCTGCGTGCTGCTGCTGCTGCTGCGTGCTGCTGCTGCTGTGTGCTGCTGCTGCTGCTGTGTGCTGCTGCTGCTGCTGCGTGCTGCTGCTGCTGCTGCTGCGTCCTGCTGCTGCCGGTGCTGCGTGCTGCTGCTGCTGCTGCTGCGTGCTGCTGCTGCTGCTTCTGCTGCTGCTGCGTGCTGCTGCTGCTGCTGCGTGCTGCTGCTGCTGCGTGCTGCTGCTGCTGCGTGCTGCTGCTGCTGCTGCTGCTGCGTGCTGCTGCTGCTGCGCGCTGCTGCTGCTGCTGCGTGCTGCTGCTGCTGCTGCGTGCTGCTGCTGCTGCTGCTGCGTGCTGCTGCTGCTGCTGCTGCGTGCTGCTGCTGCCGTGTGCTGCTGCATGCTGCTGCTGCTGCGTGCTGCTGCCGCTGCTGCTGCGTCCTGCTGCTGCCGGTGCTGCGTGCTGCTGCTGCTGCTGCTGCTGCTGCTGCGTGCTGCTGCTGCTGCTGCGTGCTGCTGCTGCTGCTGCGTGCTGCTGCTGCTGCTGCTGCGTGCTGCTGCTGCTGCTGCTGCTGCTGCTGCTGCTGCTGCTGCTGCTGCTGCTGCTGCTGCTGCTGCTGCTGCTGCTGCTGCTGCTGCTGCTGCTGCTGCTGCTGCTGCTGCTGCTGCTGCTGCTGCTGCTGCTGCTGCTGCTGCTGCTGCTGCTGCTGCTGCTGCTGCTGCTGCTGCTGCTGCTGCTGCTGCTGCTGCTGCTGCTGCTGCTGCTGCTGCTGCTGCTGCTGCTGCTGCTGCTGCTGCTGCTGCTGCTGCTGCTGCTGCTGCTGCTGCTGCTGCTGCTGCTGCTGCTGCTGCTGCTGCTGCTGCTGCTGCTGCTGCTGCTGCTGCTGCTGCTGCTGCTGCTGCTGCTGCTGCTGCTGCTGCTGCTGCTGCTGCTGCTGCTGCTGCTGCTGCTGCTGCTGCTGCTGCTGCTGCTGCTGCTGCTGCTGCTGCTGCTGCTGCTGCTGCTGCTGCTGCTGCTGCTGCTGCTGCTGCTGCTGCTGCTGCTGCTGCTGCTGCTGCTGCTGCTGCTGCTGCTGCTGCTGCTGCTGCTGCTGCTGCTGCTGCTGCTGCTGCTGCTGCTGCTGCTGCTGCTGCTGCTGCTGCTGCTGCTGCTGCTGCTGCTGCTGCTGCTGCTGCTGCTGCTGCTGCTGCTGCTGCTGCTGCTGCTGCTGCTGCTGCTGCTGCTGCTGCTGCTGCTGCTGCTGCTGCTGCTGCTGCTGCTGCTGCTGCTGCTGCTGCTGCTGCTGCTGCTGCTGCTGCTGCTGCTGCTGCTGCTGCTGCTGCTGCTGCTGCTGCTGCTGCTGCTGCTGCTGCTGCTGCTGCTGCTGCTGCTGCTGCTGCTGCTGCTGCTGCTGCTGCTGCTGCTGCTGCTGCTGCTGCTGCTGCTGCTGCTGCTGCTGCTGCTGCTGCTGCTGCTGCTGCTGCTGCTGCTGCTGCTGCTGCTGCTGCTGCTGCTGCTGCTGCTGCTGCTGCTGCTGCTGCTGCTGCTGCTGCTGCTGCTGCTGCTGCTGCTGCTGCTGCTGCTGCTGCTGCTGCTGCTGCTGCTGCTGCTGCTGCTGCTGCTGCTGCTGCTGCTGCTGCTGCTGCTGCTGCTGCTGCTGCTGCTGCTGCTGCTGCTGCTGCTGCTGCTGCTGCTGCTGCTGCTGCTGCTGCTGCTGCTGCTGCTGCTGCTGCTGCTGCTGCTGCTGCTGCTGCTGCTGCTGCTGCTGCTGCTGCTGCTGCTGCTGCTGCTGCTGCTGCTGCTGCTGCTGCTGCTGCTGCTGCTGCTGCTGCTGCTGCTGCTGCTGCTGCTGCTGCTGCTGCTGCTGCTGCTGCTGCTGCTGCTGCTGCTGCTGCTGCTGCTGCTGCTGCTGCTGCTGCTGCTGCTGCTGCTGCTGCTGCTGCTGCTGCTGCTGCTGCTGCTGCTGCTGCTGCTGCTGCTGCTGCTGCTGCTGCTGCTGCTGCTGCTGCTGCTGCTGCTGCTGCTGCTGCTGCTGCTGCTGCTGCTGCTGCTGCTGCTGCTGCTGCTGCTGCTGCTGCTGCTGCTGCTGCTGCTGCTGCTGCTGCTGCTGCTGCTGCTGCTGCTGCTGCTGCTGCTGCTGCTGCTGCTGCTGCTGCTGCTGCTGCTGCTGCTGCTGCTGCTGCTGCTGCTGCTGCTGCTGCTGCTGCTGCTGCTGCTGCTGCTGCTGCTGCTGCTGCTGCTGCTGCTGCTGCTGCTGCTGCTGCTGCTGCTGCTGCTGCTGCTGCTGCTGCTGCTGCTGCTGCTGCTGCTGCTGCTGCTGCTGCTGCTGCTGCTGCTGCTGCTGCTGCTGCTGCTGCTGCTGCTGCTGCTGCTGCTGCTGCTGCTGCTGCTGCTGCTGCTGCTGCTGCTGCTGCTGCTGCTGCTGCTGCTGCTGCTGCTGCTGCTGCTGCTGCTGCTGCTGCTGCTGCTGCTGCTGCTGCTGCTGCTGCTGCTGCTGCTGCTGCTGCTGCTGCTGCTGCTGCTGCTGCTGCTGCTGCTGCTGCTGCTGCTGCTGCTGCTGCTGCTGCTGCTGCTGCTGCTGCTGCTGCTGCTGCTGCTGCTGCTGCTGCTGCTGCTGCTGCTGCTGCTGCTGCTGCTGCTGCTGCTGCTGCTGCTGCTGCTGCTGCTGCTGCTGCTGCTGCTGCTGCTGCTGCTGCTGCTGCTGCTGCTGCTGCTGCTGCTGCTGCTGCTGCTGCTGCTGCTGCTGCTGCTGCTGCTGCTGCTGCTGCTGCTGCTGCTGCTGCTGCTGCTGCTGCTGCTGCTGCTGCTGCTGCTGCTGCTGCTGCTGCTGCTGCTGCTGCTGCTGCTGCTGCTGCTGCTGCTGCTGCTGCTGCTGCTGCTGCTGCTGCTGCTGCTGCTGCTGCTGCTGCTGCTGCTGCTGCTGCTGCTGCTGCTGCTGCTGCTGCTGCTGCTGCTGCTGCTGCTGCTGCTGCTGCTGCTGCTGCTGCTGCTGCTGCTGCTGCTGCTGCTGCTGCTGCTGCTGCTGCTGCTGCTGCTGCTGCTGCTGCTGCTGCTGCTGCTGCTGCTGCTGCTGCTGCTGCTGCTGCTGCTGCTGCTGCTGCTGCTGCTGCTGCTGCTGCTGCTGCTGCTGCTGCTGCTGCTGCTGCTGCTGCTGCTGCTGCTGCTGCTGCTGCTGCTGCTGCTGCTGCTGCTGCTGCTGCTGCTGCTGCTGCTGCTGCTGCTGCTGCTGCTGCTGCTGCTGCTGCTGCTGCTGCTGCTGCTGCTGCTGCTGCTGCTGCTGCTGCTGCTGCTGCTGCTGCTGCTGCTGCTGCTGCTGCTGCTGCTGCTGCTGCTGCTGCTGCTGCTGCTGCTGCTGCTGCTGCTGCTGCTGCTGCTGCTGCTGCTGCTGCTGCTGCTGCTGCTGCTGCTGCTGCTGCTGCTGCTGCTGCTGCTGCTGCTGCTGCTGCTGCTGCTGCTGCTGCTGCTGCTGCTGCTGCTGCTGCTGCTGCTGCTGCTGCTGCTGCTGCTGCTGCTGCTGCTGCTGCTGCTGCTGCTGCTGCTGCTGCTGCTGCTGCTGCTGCTGCTGCTGCTGCTGCTGCTGCTGCTGCTGCTGCTGCTGCTGCTGCTGCTGCTGCTGCTGCTGCTGCTGCTGCTGCTGCTGCTGCTGCTGCTGCTGCTGCTGCTGCTGCTGCTGCTGCTGCTGCTGCTGCTGCTGCTGCTGCTGCTGCTGCTGCTGCTGCTGCTGCTGCTGCTGCTGCTGCTGCTGCTGCTGCTGCTGCTGCTGCTGCTGCTGCTGCTGCTGCTGCTGCTGCTGCTGCTGCTGCTGCTGCTGCTGCTGCTGCTGCTGCTGCTGCTGCTGCTGCTGCTGCTGCTGCTGCTGCTGCTGCTGCTGCTGCTGCTGCTGCTGCTGCTGCTGCTGCTGCTGCTGCTGCTGCTGCTGCTGCTGCTGCTGCTGCTGCTGCTGCTGCTGCTGCTGCTGCTGCTGCTGCTGCTGCTGCTGCTGCTGCTGCTGCTGCTGCTGCTGCTGCTGCTGCTGCTGCTGCTGCTGCTGCTGCTGCTGCTGCTGCTGCTGCTGCTGCTGCTGCTGCTGCTGCTGCTGCTGCTGCTGCTGCTGCTGCTGCTGCTGCTGCTGCTGCTGCTGCTGCTGCTGCTGCTGCTGCTGCTGCTGCTGCTGCTGCTGCTGCTGCTGCTGCTGCTGCTGCTGCTGCTGCTGCTGCTGCTGCTGCTGCTGCTGCTGCTGCTGCTGCTGCTGCTGCTGCTGCTGCTGCTGCTGCTGCTGCTGCTGCTGCTGCTGCTGCTGCTGCTGCTGCTGCTGCTGCTGCTGCTGCTGCTGCTGCTGCTGCTGCTGCTGCTGCTGCTGCTGCTGCTGCTGCTGCTGCTGCTGCTGCTGCTGCTGCTGCTGCTGCTGCTGCTGCTGCTGCTGCTGCTGCTGCTGCTGCTGCTGCTGCTGCTGCTGCTGCTGCTGCTGCTGCTGCTGCTGCTGCTGCTGCTGCTGCTGCTGCTGCTGCTGCTGCTGCTGCTGCTGCTGCTGCTGCTGCTGCGGCTGCTGCTGCTGCTGCTGCTGCTGCTGCTGCTGCTGCTGCTGCTGCTGCTGCTGCTGCTGCTGCTGCTGCTGCTGCTGCTGCTGCTGCTGCTGCTGCTGCTGCTGCTGCTGCTGCTGCTGCTGCTGCTGCTGCTGCTGCTGCTGCTGCTGCTGCTGCTGCTGCTGCTGCTGCTGCTGCTGCTGCTGCTGCTGCTGCTGCTGCTGCTGCTGCTGCTGGCTGCTGCTGCTGCTGCTGCTGCTGCTGCTGCTGCTGCTGCTGCTGCTGCTGGCTGCTGCTGCTGCTGCTGCTGCTGCTGCTGCTGCTGCTGCTGCTGCTGCTGCTGCTGCTGCTGCTGCTGCTGCTGCTGCTGCTGCTGCTGCTGCTGCTGCTGCTGCTGCTGCTGCTGCTGCTGCTGCTGCTGCTGCTGCTGCTGCTGCTGCTGCTTGCTGCTGCTGCTGCTGCTGCTGCTGCTGCTGCTGCTGCTGCTGCTGCTGCTGCTGCTGCTGCTGCTGCTGCTGCTGCTGCTGCTGCTGCTGCTGCTGCTGCTGCTGCTGCTGCTGCTTGCTGCTGCTGCTGCTGCTGCTGCTGCTGCTGCTGCTGCTGCTGCTGCTGCTGCCTGCTGCTGCTGCTGCTGCTGCTGCTGCTGCTGCTGCTGCTGCTGCTGCTGCTGCTGCTGGCTGCTGCTGCTGCTGCTGCGCTGCTGCTGCTGCTGCTGCTGCTGCTGCTGCTGCTGCTGCTGCTGCTGCCTGCTGCTGCTGCGCTGCTGCTGCTGCTGCTGCTGCTGCTGCTGCTGCTGCTGCGCTGCTGCTGCTGCTGCTGCTGCTGCTGCTGCTGCTGCTGCTGCTGCTGCTGCTGCTGCTGCTGCTGCTGCTGCTGCTGCTGCTGCTGCTGCTGCTGCTGCTGCTGCTGCTGCTGCTGCTGCTGCTGCTGCTGCTGCTGCTGCTGCTGCTGCTGCTGCTGCTGCTGCTGCTGCTGCTGCTGCTGCTGCTGCTGCTGCTGCTGCTGCTGCTGCTGCTGCTGCTGCTGCTGCTGCTGCTGCTGCTGCTGCTGCTGCTGCTGCTGCTGCTGCTGCTGCTGCTGCTGCTGCTGCT
>OW121707.1:23686913-23699413 GCA_933228785.1 Lasioglossum pauxillum | reverse complement strand
GTGCTGCTGCTGCTGCGTGCTGCTGCTGCTGCTGCTGCGTGCTGCTGCTGCTGCGTGCTGCTACTGCTGCTGCGTGCTGCTGCTGCTGCTGCTGCTGCTGCGTGCTGCTGCTGCTGCTGCCTGCTGCTGCTGCTGCTACGTGCTGCAGCTGCTGCTGCTTGCTGCTGCTGCGTGCTGCTGCTGCGTGCTGCAGCTGCTGCTGCTTGCTGCTGCTGCTGCTGCTGCGTGCTGCTGCTGCTGCTGCGTGCTGCTGCTGCTGCGTGCTGCTGCTGCTGCTGCGTGCTGCTGCTGCTGCTGCTGCGTGCTGCTGCTGCTGCTGCGTGCTGCTGCTGCTGCGTGCTGATGCTGCTGCGTGCTGATGCTGCTGCGTGCTGCTGCGTGCTGCAGCTGCTGCAGCTTGCTGCTGCTGCGTGCTGCTGCTGCTGCTGCGTGCTGCAGCTGCTGCTGCTTGCTGCTGCTGCTGCGTGCTGCTGCTGCGTGCTGATGCTGCTGCGTGCTGCTGCTGCTGCGTGCTGCTGCTGCTGCTGAGGCTGCTGCGTGCTGCTGCTGCTGCGTGCTGCTGCTGCTGCGGCGTGCTGCTGCTGCGTGCTGCTGCTGCTGCTGCGTGCTGCTGCTGATGCTGCTGCTGCTGCTGCGTGCTGCTGCTGCTGCTGCTGCTGCGTGCTGCTGCTGCTGCGTGCTGCTGCTGCTGCGTGCTGCTGCTGCTGCTGCTGCTGCGTGCTGCTGCTGCTGCGTGCTGCTGCTGCTGCTGCGTGCTGCTGCTGCTGCTGCGTGCTGCTGCTGCTGCTGCGTGCTGCTGCTGCTGCTGCGTGCTGCTGCTGCTGCTGCGTGCTGCTGCTGCTGCTGCTGCGTGCTGCTGCTGCTGCTGCGTGCTGATGCTGCTGCGTGCTGATGCTGCGTGCTGATGCTGCTGCGTGCTGCTGCGTGCTGCTGCTGCTGCTGCGTGCTGCTGCTGCTGCTGCTGCTGCTGCTGCTGCTGCTGCTGCTGCTGCTGCTGCTGCTGCTGCTGCTGCTGCTGCTGCTGCTGCTGCTGCTGCTGCTGCTGCTGCTGCTGCTGCTGCTGCTGCTGCTGCTGCTGCTGCTGCTGCTGCTGCTGCTGCTGCTGCTGCTGCTGCTGCTGCTGCTGCTGCTGCTGCTGCTGCTGCTGCTGCTGCTGCTGCTGCTGCTGCTGCTGCTGCTGCTACGTGCTGCTGCTGCTACGTGCTGCTGCTGCTGCTGCTTGCTGATGCTGCTTCGTGCTGCTGCTGCTGCGTGCTGCTGCTGCTGCTGCTGCGTGCTGCTGCTGCTGCGTGCTGCTACTGCTGCTGCGTGCTGCTGCTGCTGCTGCTGCTGCTGCGTGCTGCTGCTGCTGCTGCCTGCTGCTGCTGCTGCTACGTGCTGCAGCTGCTGCTGCTTGCTGCTGCTGCGTGCTGCTGCTGCGTGCTGCAGCTGCTGCTGCTTGCTGCTGCTGCTGCTGCTGCGTGCTGCTGCTGCTGCTGCGTGCTGCTGCTGCTGCTGCGTGCTGCTGCTGCTGCGTGCTGATGCTGCTGCGTGCTGATGCTGCTGCGTGCTGCTGCGTGCTGCAGCTGCTGCAGGTTGCTGCTGCTGCGTGCTGCTGCTGCTGCTGCGTGCTGCAGCTGCTGCTGCTTGCTGCTGCTGCTGCGTGCTGCTGCTGCGTGCTGATGCTGCTGCGTGCTGCTGCTGCTGCGTGCTGCTGCTGCTGCTGAGGCTGCTGCGTGCTGCTGCTGCTGCGTGCTGCTGCTGCTGCGGCGTGCTGCTGCTGCGTGCTGCTGCTGCTGCTGCGTGCTGCTGCTGATGCTGCTGCTGCTGCTGCGTGCTGCTGCTGCTGCTGCTGCTGCGTGCTGCTGCTGCTGCGTGCTGCTGCTGCTGCGTGCTGCTGCTGCTGCTGCTGCTGCGTGCTGCTGCTGCTGCGTGCTGCTGCTGCGTGCTGCTGCTGCTGCTGCGTGCTGCTGCTGCTGCGTGCTGATGCTGCTGCGTGCTGATGCTGCTGCGTGCTGCTGCGTGCTGCAGCTGCTGCAGCTTGCTGCTGCTGCGTGCTGCTGCTGCTGCTGCTGCTGCGTGCTGCAGCTGCTGCTGCTTGCTGCTGCTGCTGCGTGCTGCTGCTGCGTGCTGATGCTGCTGCGTGCTGCTGCTGCTGCTGAGGCTGCTGCGTGCTGCTGCTGCTGCGTGCTGCTGCTGCTGCGGCGTGCTGCTGCTGCGTGCTGCTGCTGCTGCTGCGTGCTGCTGCTGATGCTGCTGCTGCTGCTGCGTGCTGCTGCTGCTGCTGCTGCTGCGTGCTGCTGCTGCTGCGTGCTGCTGCTGCTGCGTGCTGCTGCTGCTGCTGCTGCTGCGTGCTGCTGCTGCTGCTGCTGCTGCGTGCTGCTGCTGCTGCGTGCTGCTGCTGCTGCGTGCTGCTGCTGCTGCTGCGTGCTGCTGCTGCTGCTGCGTGCTGCTGCTGCTGCTGCGTGCTGCTGCTGCTGCTGCGTGCTGCTGCTGCGTGCTGCTGCTGCTGCGTGCTGCTGCTGCTGCTGCGTGCTGCTGCTGCTGCTGCTGCGTGCTGCTGCTGCTGCGTGCTGATGCTGCTGCGTGCTGATGCTGCGTGCTGATGCTGCTGCGTGCTGCTGCGTGCTGCTGCTGCTGCTGCGTGCTGCTGCTGCTGCTGCTGCTGCTGCTGCTGCTGCTGCTGCTGCTGCTGCTGCTGCTGCTGCTGCTGCTGCTGCTGCTGCTGCTGCTGCTGCTGCTGCTGCTGCTGCTGCTGCTGCTGCTGCTGCTGCTGCTGCTGCTGCTGCTGCTGCTGCTGCTGCTGCTGCTGCTGCTGCTGCTGCTGCTGCTGCTGCTGCTGCTGCTGCTGCTGCTGCTGCTGCTGCTGCTGCTGCTGCTGCTGCTGCTGCTGCTGCTGCTGCTGCTGCTGCTGCTGCTGCTGCTGCTGCTGCTGCTGCTGCTGCTGCTGCTGCTGCTGCTGCTGCTGCTGCTGCTGCTGCTGCTGCTGCTGCTGCTGCTGCTGCTGCTGCTGCTGCTGCTGCTGCTGCTGCTGCTGCTGCTGCTGCTGCTGCTGCTGCTGCTGCTGCTGCTGCTGCTGCTGCTGCTGCTGCTGCTGCTGCTGCTGCTGCTGCTGCTGCTGCTGCTGCTGCTGCTGCTGCTGCTGCTGCTGCTGCTGCTGCTGCTGCTGCTGCTGCTGCTGCTGCTGCTGCTGCTGCTGCTGCTGCTGCTGCTGCTGCTGCTGCTGCTGCTGCTGCTGCTGCTGCTGCTGCTGCTGCTGCTGCTGCTGCTGCTGCTGCTGCTGCTGCTGCTGCTGCTGCTGCTGCTGCTGCTGCTGCTGCTGCTGCTGCTGCTGCTGCTGCTGCTGCTGCTGCTGCTGCTGCTGCTGCTGCTGCTGCTGCTGCTGCTGCTGCTGCTGCTGCTGCTGCTGCTGCTGCTGCTGCTGCTGCTGCTGCTGCTGCTGCTGCTGCTGCTGCTGCTGCTGCTGCTGCTGCTGCTGCTGCTGCTGCTGCTGCTGCTGCTGCTGCTGCTGCTGCTGCTGCTGCTGCTGCTGCTGCTGCTGCTGCTGCTGCTGCTGCTGCTGCTGCTGCTGCTGCTGCTGCTGCTGCTGCTGCTGCTGCTGCTGCTGCTGCTGCTGCTGCTGCTGCTGCTGCTGCTGCTGCTGCTGCTGCTGCTGCTGCTGCTGCTGCTGCTGCTGCTGCTGCTGCTGCTGCTGCTGCTGCTGCTGCTGCTGCTGCTGCTGCTGCTGCTGCTGCTGCTGCTGCTGCTGCTGCTGCTGCTGCTGCTGCTGCTGCTGCTGCTGCTGCTGCTGCTGCTGCTGCTGCTGCTGCTGCTGCTGCTGCTGCTGCTGCTGCTGCTGCTGCTGCTGCTGCTGCTGCTGCTGCTGCTGCTGCTGCTGCTGCTGCTGCTGCTGCTGCTGCTGCTGCTGCTGCTGCTGCTGCTGCTGCTGCTGCTGCTGCTGCTGCTGCTGCTGCTGCTGCTGCTGCTGCTGCTGCTGCTGCTGCTGCTGCTGCTGCTGCTGCTGCTGCTGCTGCTGCTGCTGCTGCTGCTGCTGCTGCTGCTGCTGCTGCTGCTGCTGCTGCTGCTGCTGCTGCTGCTGCTGCTGCTGCTGCTGCTGCTGCTGCTGCTGCTGCTGCTGCTGCTGCTGCTGCTGCTGCTGCTGCTGCTGCTGCTGCTGCTGCTGCTGCTGCTGCTGCTGCTGCTGCTGCTGCTGCTGCTGCTGCTGCTGCTGCTGCTGCTGCTGCTGCTGCTGCTGCTGCTGCTGCTGCTGCTGCTGCTGCTGCTGCTGCTGCTGCTGCTGCTGCTGCTGCTGCTGCTGCTGCTGCTGCTGCTGCTGCTGCTGCTGCTGCTGCTGCTGCTGCTGCTGCTGCTGCTGCTGCTGCTGCTGCTGCTGCTGCTGCTGCTGCTGCTGCTGCTGCTGCTGCTGCTGCTGCTGCTGCTGCTGCTGCTGCTGCTGCTGCTGCTGCTGCTGCTGCTGCTGCTGCTGCTGCTGCTGCTGCTGCTGCTGCTGCTGCTGCTGCTGCTGCTGCTGCTGCTGCTGCTGCTGCTGCTGCTGCTGCTGCTGCTGCTGCTGCTGCTGCTGCTGCTGCTGCTGCTGCTGCTGCTGCTGCTGCTGCTGCTGCTGCTGCTGCTGCTGCTGCTGCTGCTGCTGCTGCTGCTGCTGCTGCTGCTGCTGCTGCTGCTGCTGCTGCTGCTGCTGCTGCTGCTGCTGCTGCTGCTGCTGCTGCTGCTGCTGCTGCTGCTGCTGCTGCTGCTGCTGCTGCTGCTGCTGCTGCTGCTGCTGCTGCTGCTGCTGCTGCTGCTGCTGCTGCTGCTGCTGCTGCTGCTGCTGCTGCTGCTGCTGCTGCTGCTGCTGCTGCTGCTGCTGCTGCTGCTGCTGCTGCTGCTGCTGCTGCTGCTGCTGCTGCTGCTGCTGCTGCTGCTGCTGCTGCTGCTGCTGCTGCTGCTGCTGCTGCTGCTGCTGCTGCTGCTGCTGCTGCTGCTGCTGCTGCTGCTGCTGCTGCTGCTGCTGCTGCTGCTGCTGCTGCTGCTGCTGCTGCTGCTGCTGCTGCTGCTGCTGCTGCTGCTGCTGCTGCTGCTGCTGCTGCTGCTGCTGCTGCTGCTGCTGCTGCTGCTGCTGCTGCTGCTGCTGCTGCTGCTGCTGCTGCTGCTGCTGCTGCTGCTGCTGCTGCTGCTGCTGCTGCTGCTGCTGCTGCTGCTGCTGCTGCTGCTGCTGCTGCTGCTGCTGCTGCTGCTGCTGCTGCTGCTGCTGCTGCTGCTGCTGCTGCTGCTGCTGCTGCTGCTGCTGCTGCTGCTGCTGCTGCTGCTGCTGCTGCTGCTGCTGCTGCTGCTGCTGCTGCTGCTGCTGCTGCTGCTGCTGCTGCTGCTGCTGCTGCTGCTGCTGCTGCTGCTGCTGCTGCTGCTGCTGCTGCTGCTGCTGCTGCTGCTGCTGCTGCTGCTGCTGCTGCTGCTGCTGCTGCTGCTGCTGCTGCTGCTGCTGCTGCTGCTGCTGCTGCTGCTGCTGCTGCTGCTGCTGCTGCTGCTGCTGCTGCTGCTGCTGCTGCTGCTGCTGCTGCTGCTGCTGCTGCTGCTGCTGCTGCTGCTGCTGCTGCTGCTGCTGCTGCTGCTGCTGCTGCTGCTGCTGCTGCTGCTGCTGCTGCTGCTGCTGCTGCTGCTGCTGCTGCTGCTGCTGCTGCTGCTGCTGCTGCTGCTGCTGCTGCTGCTGCTGCTGCTGCTGCTGCTGCTGCTGCTGCTGCTGCTGCTGCTGCTGCTGCTGCTGCTGCTGCTGCTGCTGCTGCTGCTGCTGCTGCTGCTGCTGCTGCTGCTGCTGCTGCTGCTGCTGCTGCTGCTGCTGCTGCTGCTGCTGCTGCTGCTGCTGCTGCTGCTGCTGCTGCTGCTGCTGCTGCTGCTGCTGCTGCTGCTGCTGCTGCTGCTGCTGCTGCTGCTGCTGCTGCTGCTGCTGCTGCTGCTGCTGCTGCTGCTGCTGCTGCTGCTGCTGCTGCTGCTGCTGCTGCTGCTGCTGCTGCTGCTGCTGCTGCTGCTGCTGCTGCTGCTGCTGCTGCTGCTGCTGCTGCTGCTGCTGCTGCTGCTGCTGCTGCTGCTGCTGCTGCTGCTGCTGCTGCTGCTGCTGCTGCTGCTGCTGCTGCTGCTGCTGCTGCTGCTGCTGCTGCTGCTGCTGCTGCTGCTGCTGCTGCTGCTGCTGCTGCTGCTGCTGCTGCTGCTGCTGCTGCTGCTGCTGCTGCTGCTGCTGCTGCTGCTGCTGCTGCTGCTGCTGCTGCTGCTGCTGCTGCTGCTGCTGCTGCTGCTGCTGCTGCTGCTGCTGCTGCTGCTGCTGCTGCTGCTGCTGCTGCTGCTGCTGCTGCTGCTGCTGCTGCTGCTGCTGCTGCTGCTGCTGCTGCTGCTGCTGCTGCTGCTGCTGCTGCTGCTGCTGCTGCTGCTGCTGCTGCTGCTGCTGCTGCTGCTGCTGCTGCTGCTGCTGCTGCTGCTGCTGCTGCTGCTGCTGCTGCTGCTGCTGCTGCTGCTGCTGCTGCTGCTGCTGCTGCTGCTGCTGCTGCTGCTGCTGCTGCTGCTGCTGCTGCTGCTGCTGCTGCTGCTGCTGCTGCTGCTGCTGCTGCTGCTGCTGCTGCTGCTGCTGCTGCTGCTGCTGCTGCTGCTGCTGCTGCTGCTGCTGCTGCTGCTGCTGCTGCTGCTGCTGCTGCTGCTGCTGCTGCTGCTGCTGCTGCTGCTGCTGCTGCTGCTGCTGCTGCTGCTGCTGCTGCTGCTGCTGCTGCTGCTGCTGCTGCTGCTGCTGCTGCTGCTGCTGCTGCTGCTGCTGCTGCTGCTGCTGCTGCTGCTGCTGCTGCTGCTGCTGCGTGCTACTGCTGCTGCGTGCTGCTGCTGCTGCTGCTGCTGCTGCTGCTGCTGCTGCTGCTGCTGCTGCTGCTGCTGCTGCTGCTGCTGCCTGCTGCAGCTGCTGCTGCTTGCTGCTGCTGCGTGCTGCAGCTGCTGCTGCTTGCTGCTGCTGCTGCTGCTGCGTGCTTGCTGCTGCTGCTGCGTGCTGCTGCTGCTGCTGCGTGCTGCTGCTGCTGCGTGCTGCTGCTGCTGCTGCGTGCTGCTGCTGCTGCTGCTGCGTGCTGCTGCTGCTGCTGCTGCGGCGTGCTGCTGCTGCGTGCTGCTGCTGCTGCTGCGTGCTGCTGCTGATGCTGCTGCTGCTGCTGCGTGCTGCTGCTGCTGCTGCTGCTGCGTGCTGCTGCTGCTGCGTGGCTGCTGCTGCTGCGTGCTGCTGCTACTGCTGCTGCTGCTGCTGCTGCTGCTGCTGCTGCTGCTGCTGCTGCTGCTGCTGCTGCTGCTGCTGCTGCTGCTGCTGCTGCTGCTGCTGCTGCTGCTGCTGCTGCTGCTGCTGCTGCTGCTGCTGCTGCTGCTGCTGCTGCTGCTGCTGCTGCTGCTGCTGCTGCTGCTGCTGCTGCTGCTGCTGCTGCTGCTGCTGCTGCTGCTGCTGCTGCTGCTGCTGCTGCTGCTGCTGCTGCTGCTGCTGCTGCTGCTGCTGCTGCTGCTGCTGCTCGCTGCTGCTGCTGCTGCTGCTGCTGCTGCTGCTGCTGCTGCTGCTGCTGCTGCTGCGTGCTGCTGCTGCTGCGTGCTGCTCTACTGCTGCTGCGTGCTGCTACTGCTGCTGCGTGCTGCTGCTGCTGCTGCTGCTGCTGCTGCTGCCTGCTGCTGCTGCTGCTACGTGCTGCAGCTGCTGCTGCTTGCTGCTGCTGCGTGCTGCAGCTGCTGCTGCTTGCTGCTGCTGCTGCTGCTGCGTGCTGCTGCTGCTGCTGCGTGCTGCTGCTGCTGCGTGCTGCTGCTGCTGCTGCGTGCTGCTGCTGCTGCTGCTGCGTGCTGCTGCTGCTGCTGCGTGCTGCTGCTGCTGCGTGCTGATGCTGCTGCGTGCTGATGCTGCTGCGTGCTGCTGCGTGCTGCAGCTGCTGCAGCTTGCTGCTGCTGCGTGCTGCTGCTGCTGCTGCGTGCTGCAGCTGCTGCTGCTTGCTGCTGCTGCTGCGTGCTGCTGCTGCGTGCTGATGCTGCTGCGTGCTGCTGCTGCTGCTGAGGCTGCTGCGTGCTGCTGCTGCTGCGTGCTGCTGCTGCTGCGGCGTGCTGCTGCTGCGTGCTGCTGCTGCTGCTGCGTGCTGCTGCTGATGCTGCTGCTGCTGCTGCGTGCTGCTGCTGCTGCTGCTGCTGCGTGCTGCTGCTGCTGCGTGCTGCTGCTGCTGCGTGCTGCTGCTGCTGCTGCTGCTGCGTGCTGCTGCTGCTGCGTGCTGCTGCTGCTGCGTGCTGCTGCTGCTGCTGCGTGCTGCTGCTGCTGCTGCGTGCTGCTGCTGCTGCTGCTGCTGCGTGCTGCTGCTGCTGCGTGCTGCTGCTGCTGCGTGCTGCTGCTGCTGCTGCTGCTGCGTGCTGCTGCTGCTGCGTGCTGCTTGCTGCTGCGTGCTGCTGCTGCTGCTGCGTGCTGCTGCTGCTGCTGCGTGCTGCTGCTGCTGCTGCGTGCTGCTGCTGCTGCTGCGTGCTGCTGCTGCGTGCTGCTGCTGCTGCTGCGTGCTGCTGCTGCTGCTGCTGCGTGCTGCTGCTGCTGCGTGCTGATGCTGCTGCGTGCTGATGCTGCGTGCTGATGCTGCTGCGTGCTGCTGCGTGCTGCTGCTGCTGCTGCTGCTGCTGCTGCTGCTGCTGCTGCTGCTGCTGCTGCTGCTGCTGCTGCTGCTGCTGCTGCTGCTGCTGCTGCTGCTGCTGCTGCTGCTGCTGCTGCTGCTGCTGCTGCTGCTGCTGCTGCTGCTGCTGCTGCTGCTGCTGCTGCTGCTGCTGCTGCTGCTGCTGCTGCTGCTGCTGCTGCTGCTGCTGCTGCTGCTGCTGCTGCTGCTGCTGCTGCTGCTGCTGCTGCTGCTGCTGCTGCTGCTGCTGCTGCTGCTGCTGCTGCTGCTGCTGCTGCTGCTGCTGCTGCTGCTGCTGCTGCTGCTGCTGCTGCTGCTGCTGCTGCTGCTGCTGCTGCTGCTGCTGCTGCTGCTGCTGCTGCTGCTGCTGCTGCTGCTGCTGCTGCTGCTGCTGCTGCTGCTGCTGCTGCTGCTGCTGCTGCTGCTGCTGCTGCTGCTGCTGCTGCTGCTGCTGCTGCTGCTGCTGCTGCTGCTGCTGCTGCTGCTGCTGCTGCTGCTGCTGCTGCTGCTGCTGCTGCTGCTGCTGCTGCTGCTGCTGCTGCTGCTGCTGCTGCTGCTGCTGCTGCTGCTGCTGCTGCTGCTGCTGCTGCTGCTGCTGCTGCTGCTGCTGCTGCTGCTGCTGCTGCTGCTGCTGCTGCTGCTGCTGCTGCTGCTGCTGCTGCTGCTGCTGCTGCTGCTGCTGCTGCTGCTGCTGCTGCTGCTGCTGCTGCTGCTGCTGCTGCTGCTGCTGCTGCTGCTGCTGCTGCTGCTGCTGCTGCTGCTGCTGCTGCTGCTGCTGCTGCTGCTGCTGCTGCTGCTGCTGCTGCTGCGTGCTGCTGCTGCTGCTGCGTGCTGCTGCTGCTGCGTGCTGCTGCTGCTGCTGCGTGCTGCTGCTGCTGCTGCTGCGTGCTGCTGCTGCTGCTGCGTGCTGCTGCTGCTGCGTGCTGATGCTGCTGCGTGCTGATGCTGCTGCGTGCTGCTGCGTGCTGCAGCTGCTGCAGCTTGCTGCTGCTGCGTGCTGCTGCTGCTGCTGCGTGCTGCAGCTGCTGCTGCTTGCTGCTGCTGCTGCGTGCTGCTGCTGCGTGCTGATGCTGCTGCGTGCTGCTGCTGCTGCTGAGGCTGCTGCGTGCTGCTGCTGCTGCGTGCTGCTGCTGCTGCGGCGTGCTGCTGCTGCGTGCTGCTGCTGCTGCTGCGTGCTGCTGCTGATGCTGCTGCTGCTGCTGCGTGCTGCTGCTGCTGCTGCTGCTGCGTGCTGCTGCTGCTGCGTGCTGCTGCTGCTGCGTGCTGCTGCTGCTGCTGCTGCTGCGTGCTGCTGCTGCTGCGTGCTGCTGCTGCTGCGTGCTGCTGCTGCTGCTGCGTGCTGCTGCTGCTGCTGCGTGCTGCTGCTGCTGCTGCTGCTGCGTGCTGCTGCTGCTGCGTGCTGCTGCTGCTGCGTGCTGCTGCTGCTGCTGCTGCTGCGTGCTGCTGCTGCTGCGTGCTGCTGCTGCTGCGTGCTGCTGCTGCTGCTGCGTGCTGCTGCTGCTGCTGCGTGCTGCTGCTGCTGCTGCGTGCTGCTGCTGCTGCTGCGTGCTGCTGCTGCGTGCTGCTGCTGCTGCTGCGTGCTGCTGCTGCTGCTGCTGCGTGCTGCTGCTGCTGCGTGCTGATGCTGCTGCGTGCTGATGCTGCGTGCTGATGCTGCTGCGTGCTGCTGCGTGCTGCTGCTGCTGCTGCTGCTGCTGCTGCTGCTGCTGCTGCTGCTGCTGCTGCTGCTGCTGCTGCTGCTGCTGCTGCTGCTGCTGCTGCTGCTGCTGCTGCTGCTGCTGCTGCTGCTGCTGCTGCTGCTGCTGCTGCTGCTGCTGCTGCTGCTGCTGCTGCTGCTGCTGCTGCTGCTGCTGCTGCTGCTGCTGCTGCTGCTGCTGCTGCTGCTGCTGCTGCTGCTGCTGCTGCTGCTGCTGCTGCTGCTGCTGCTGCTGCTGCTGCTGCTGCTGCTGCTGCTGCTGCTGCTGCTGCTGCTGCTGCTGCTGCTGCTGCTGCTGCTGCTGCTGCTGCTGCTGCTGCTGCTGCTGCTGCTGCTGCTGCTGCTGCTGCTGCTGCTGCTGCTGCTGCTGCTGCTGCTGCTGCTGCTGCTGCTGCTGCTGCTGCTGCTGCTGCTGCTGCTGCTGCTGCTGCTGCTGCTGCTGCTGCTGCTGCTGCTGCTGCTGCTGCTGCTGCTGCTGCTGCTGCTGCTGCTGCTGCTGCTGCTGCTGCTGCTGCTGCTGCTGCTGCTGCTGCTGCTGCTGCTGCTGCTGCTGCTGCTGCTGCTGCTGCTGCTGCTGCTGCTGCTGCTGCTGCTGCTGCTGCGCGCTGCTGCTGCTGCTGCTGCTGCTGCTGCTGCTGCTGCTGCTGCTGCTGCTGCTGCTGCTGCTGCTGCTGCTGCTGCTGCTGCTGCTGCTGCTGCTGCTGCTGCTGCTGCTGCTGCTGCTGCTGCTGCTGCTGCTGCTGCTGCTGCTGCTGCTGCTGCTGCTGCTGCTGCTGCTGCTGCTGCTGCTGCTGCTGCTGCTGCTGCTGCTGCTGCTGCTGCTGCTGCTGCTGCTGCTGCTGCTGCTGCTGCTGCTGCTGCTGCTGCTGCTGCTGCTGCTGCTGCTGCTGCTGCTGCTGCTGCTGCTGCTGCTGCTGCTGCTGCTGCTGCTGCTGCTGCTGCTGCTGCTGCTGCTGCTGCTGCTGCTGCTGCTGCTGCTGCTGCTGCTGCTGCTGCTGCTGCTGCTGCTGCTGCTGCTGCTGCTGCTGCTGCTGCTGCTGCTGCTGCTGCTGCTGCTGCTGCTGCTGCTGCTGCTGCTGCTGCTGCTGCTGCTGCTGCTGCTGCTGCTGCTGCTGCTGCTGCTGCTGCTGCTGCTGCTGCTGCTGCTGCTGCTGCTGCTGCTGCTGCTGCTGCTGCTGCTGCTGCTGCTGCTGCTGCTGCTGCTGCTGCTGCTGCTGCTGCTGCTGCTGCTGCTGCTGCTGCTGCTGCTGCTGCTGCTGCTGCTGCTGCTGCTGCTGCTGCTGCTGCTGCTGCTGCTGCTGCTGCTGCTGCTGCTGCTGCTGCTGCTGCTGCTGCTGCTGCTGCTGCTGCTGCTGCTGCTGCTGCTGCTGCTGCTGCTGCTGCTGCTGCTGCTGCTGCTGCTGCTGCTGCTGCTGCTGCTGCTGCTGCTGCTGCTGCTGCTGCTGCTGCTGCTGCTGCTGCTGCTGCTGCTGCTGCTGCTGCTGCTGCTGCTGCTGCTGCTGCTGCTGCTGCTGCTGCTGCTGCTGCTGCTGCTGCTGCTGCTGCTGCTGCTGCTGCTGCTGCTGCTGCTGCTGCTGCTGCTGCTGCTGCTGCTGCTGCTGCTGCTGCTGCTGCTGCTGCTGCTGCTGCTGCTGCTGCTGCTGCTGCTGCTGCTGCTGCTGCTGCTGCTGCTGCTGCTGCTGCTGCTGCTGCTGCTGCTGCTGCTGCTGCTGCTGCTGCTGCTGCTGCTGCTGCTGCTGCTGCTGCTGCTGCTGCTGCTGCTGCTGCTGCTGCTGCTGCTGCTGCTGCTGCTGCTGCTGCTGCTGCTGCTGCTGCTGCTGCTGCTGCTGCTGCTGCTGCTGCTGCTGCTGCTGCTGCTGCTGCTGCTGCTGCTGCTGCTGCTGCTGCTGCTGCTGCTGCTGCTGCTGCTGCTGCTGCTGCTGCTGCTGCTGCTGCTGCTGCTGCTGCTGCTGCTGCTGCTGCTGCTGCTGCTGCTGCTGCTGCTGCTGCTGCTGCTGCTGCTGCTGCTGCTGCTGCTGCTGCTGCTGCTGCTGCTGCTGCTGCTGCTGCTGCTGCTGCTGCTGCTGCTGCTGCTGCTGCTGCTGCTGCTGCTGCTGCTGCTGCTGCTGCTGCTGCTGCTGCTGCTGCTGCTGCTGCTGCTGCTGCTGCTGCTGCTGCTGCTGCTGCTGCTGCTGCTGCTGCTGCTGCTGCTGCTGCTGCTGCTGCTGCTG
>OW121707.1:23659139-23686713 GCA_933228785.1 Lasioglossum pauxillum | reverse complement strand
CAGCAGCAGCAGCAGCAGCAGCAGCAGCAGCAGCAGCAGCAGCAGCAGCAGCAGCAGCAGCAGCAGCAGCAGCAGCAGCAGCAGCAGCAGCAGCAGCAGCAGCAGCAGCAGCAGCAGCAGCAGCAGCAGCAGCAGCAGCAGCAGCAGCAGCAGCAGCAGCAGCAGCAGCAGCAGCAGCAGCAGCAGCAGCAGCAGCAGCAGCAGCAGCAGCAGCAGCAGCAGCAGCAGCAGCAGCAGCAGCAGCAGCAGCAGCAGCAGCAGCAGCAGCAGCAGCAGCAGCAGCAGCAGCAGCAGCAGCAGCAGCAGCAGCAGCAGCAGCAGCAGCAGCAGCAGCAGCAGCAGCAGCAGCAGCAGCAGCAGCAGCAGCAGCAGCAGCAGCAGCAGCAGCAGCAGCAGCAGCAGCAGCAGCAGCAGCAGCAGCAGCAGCAGCAGCAGCAGCAGCAGCAGCAGCAGCAGCAGCAGCAGCAGCAGCAGCAGCAGCAGCAGCAGCAGCAGCAGCAGCAGCAGCAGCAGCAGCAGCAGCAGCAGCAGCAGCAGCAGCAGCAGCAGCAGCAGCAGCAGCAGCAGCAGCAGCAGCAGCAGCAGCAGCAGCAGCAGCAGCAGCAGCAGCAGCAGCAGCAGCAGCAGCAGCAGCAGCAGCAGCAGCAGCAGCAGCAGCAGCAGCAGCAGCAGCAGCAGCAGCAGCAGCAGCAGCAGCAGCAGCAGCAGCAGCAGCAGCAGCAGCAGCAGCAGCAGCAGCAGCAGCAGCAGCAGCAGCAGCAGCAGCAGCAGCAGCAGCAGCAGCAGCAGCAGCAGCAGCAGCAGCAGCAGCAGCAGCAGCAGCAGCAGCAGCAGCAGCAGCAGCAGCAGCAGCAGCAGCAGCAGCAGCAGCAGCAGCAGCAGCAGCAGCAGCAGCAGCAGCAGCAGCAGCAGCAGCAGCAGCAGCAGCAGCAGCAGCAGCAGCAGCAGCAGCAGCAGCAGCAGCAGCAGCAGCAGCAGCAGCAGCAGCAGCAGCAGCAGCAGCAGCAGCAGCAGCAGCAGCAGCAGCAGCAGCAGCAGCAGCAGCAGCAGCAGCAGCAGCAGCAGCAGCAGCAGCAGCAGCAGCAGCAGCAGCAGCAGCAGCAGCAGCAGCAGCAGCAGCAGCAGCAGCAGCAGCAGCAGCAGCAGCAGCAGCAGCAGCAGCAGCAGCAGCAGCAGCAGCAGCAGCAGCAGCAGCAGCAGCAGCAGCAGCAGCAGCAGCAGCAGCAGCAGCAGCAGCAGCAGCAGCAGCAGCAGCAGCAGCAGCAGCAGCAGCAGCAGCAGCAGCAGCAGCAGCAGCAGCAGCAGCAGCAGCAGCAGCAGCAGCAGCAGCAGCAGCAGCAGCAGCAGCAGCAGCAGCAGCAGCAGCAGCAGCAGCAGCAGCAGCAGCAGCAGCAGCAGCAGCAGCAGCAGCAGCAGCAGCAGCAGCAGCAGCAGCAGCAGCAGCAGCAGCAGCAGCAGCAGCAGCAGCAGCAGCAGCAGCAGCAGCAGCAGCAGCAGCAGCAGCAGCAGCAGCAGCACGCAGCAGCAGCAGCAGCACGCAGCAGCAGCAGCAGCAGCACGCAGCAGCAGCAGCAGCACGCAGCAGCAGCAGCAGCACGCAGCAGCAGCAGCAGCAGCAGCAGCACGCAGCAGCAGCAGCAGCACGCAGCAGCAGCAGCAGCACGCAGCAGCAGCAGCAGCACGCAGCAGCAGCAGCAGCACGCAGCAGCAGCAGCAGCACGCAGCAGCAGCAGCAGCACGCAGCAGCAGCAGCAGCACGCAGCAGCAGCACGCAGCAGCAGCAGCAGCACGCAGCAGCAGCAGCAGCAGCAGCACGCAGCAGTAGCAGCAGCACGCAGCAGTAGCAGCAGCACGCAGCAGCAACAGCAGCAGCACGCAGCAGCAGCACGCAGCAGCAGCAGCAGCACGCAGCAGCAGCAGCAGTACGCAGCAGCAGCAGCACGCAGCAATAGCAGCAGCACGCAGCAGCAGCAGCAGCACGCAGCAGCAGCACGCAGCAGTAGCACCAGCAGCAGCACGCAGCAGCAGCACGCAGCATCAGCAGCAGCAGCAGCAGCACGCAGCAGCAGCAGCAGCACGCAGCAGCAGCACGCAGCAGCAGCAGCAGCACGCAGCAGCAGCAGCAGCACGCAGGAGCAGCAGCAGGACGCAGCAGTAGCACGCAGCAGCAGCAGCAGTACGCAGCAGCAGCAGCACGCAGCAGCAGCAGCACGCAGCAGTAGCAGCAGCACGCAACAGCAGCAGCAGCAGCACGCAGCAACAGCAGCAGCACGCAGCAGCAGCACGCAGCAGCAGCAGCAGTACGCAGCAGCAGCAGCACGCAGCAGCAGCAGCAGCACGCAGCAATAGCAGCAGCACGCAGCAGCAGCAGCAGCACGCAGCAGCAGCACGCAGCAGTAGCACCAGCAGCAGCACGCAGCAGCAGCACGCAGCAGCAGCACGCAGCATCAGCAGCACGCAGCAGCAGCACGCAGCATCAGCAGCAGCACGCAGCAGCAGCACGCAGCAGCAGCAGCAGCACGCAGCAGCAGCAGCAGCACGCAGCAGCAGCAGCAGCAGCAGCAGCACGCAGCAGCACGCAGCAGCAGCACGCAGCAGCAGCACGCAGCAGCAGCAGCAGCACGCAGGAGCAGCAGCAGGACGCAGCACTAGCACGCAGCAGCAGCAGCAGTACGCAGCAGCAGCAGCACGCAGCAGCAGCAGCAGCACGCAGCAGTAGCAGCAGCAGCACGCAGATGCAGCAGCAGCACGCAGCAACAGCAGCAGCACGCAGCAGCAGCAGCAGCACGCAGCAATAGCAGCAGCACGCAGCAGCAGCAGCAGCACGCAGCAGCAGCACGCAGCAGTAGCACCAGCAGCAGCACGCAGCAGCAGCACGCAGCATCAGCAGCAGCACGCAGCAGCAGCACGCAGCAGCAGCAGCAGCACGCAGCAGCAGCAGCAGCACGCAGCAGCAGCAGCAGCACGCAGCAGCAGCAGCAGCACGCAGCAGCAGCAGCAGCACGCAGCAGCAGCAGCAGCACGCAGCAGCAGCAGCAGCAGCAGCACGCAGCAGCAGCAGCAGCACGCAGCAGCAGCAGCAGCATCAGCAGCACGCAGCAGCAGCACGCAGCATCAGCAGCAGCACGCAGCAGCAGCACGCAGCAGCAGCAGCAGCACGCAGCAGCAGCAGCAGCACGCAGCAGCAGCAGCAGCAGCAGCAGCACGCAGCAGCACGCAGCAGCAGCACGCAGCAGCAGCACGCAGCAGCAGCAGCAGCACGCAGGAGCAGCAGCAGGACGCAGCACTAGCACGCAGCAGCAGCAGCAGTACGCAGCAGCAGCAGCACGCAGCAGCAGCAGCAGCACGCAGCAGTAGCAGCAGCAGCACGCAGATGCAGCAGCAGCACGCAGCAACAGCAGCAGCACGCAGCAGCAGCAGCAGCACGCAGCAATAGCAGCAGCACGCAGCAGCAGCAGCAGCACGCAGCAGCAGCACGCAGCAGTAGCACCAGCAGCAGCACGCAGCAGCAGCACGCAGCATCAGCAGCAGCACGCAGCAGCAGCACGCAGCAGCAGCAGAAGCACGCAGCAGCAGCAGCAGCACGCAGCAGCAGCAGCAGCACGCAGCAGCAGCAGCAGCACGCAGCAGCAGCAGCAGCACGCAGCAGCAGCAGCAGCACGCAGCAGCAGCAGCAGCAGCAGCACGCAGCAGCAGCAGCAGCACGCAGCAGCAGCAGCAGCAGCAGCAGCAGCACGCAGCAGCAGCAGCAGCAGCAGCAGCAGCAGCAGCAGCAGCAGCAGCAGCAGCAGCAGCAGCAGCAGCAGCAGCAGCAGCAGCAGCAGCAGCAGCAGCAGCAGCAGCAGCAGCAGCAGCAGCAGCAGCAGCAGCAGCAGCAGCAGCAGCAGCAGCAGCAGCAGCAGCAGCACGCAGGAGCAGCAGCAGGACGCAGCACTAGCACGCAGCAGCAGCAGCAGTACGCAGCAGCAGCAGCACGCAGCAGCAGCAGCAGCACGCAGCAGTAGCAGCAGCAGCACGCAGATGCAGCAGCAGCACGCAGCAACAGCAGCAGCACGCAGCAGCAGCAGCAGCACGCAGCAATAGCAGCAGCACGCAGCAGCAGCAGCAGCACGCAGCAGCAGCACGCAGCAGTAGCACCAGCAGCAGCACGCAGCAGCAGCACGCAGCATCAGCAGCAGCACGCAGCAGCAGCACGCAGCAGCAGCAGCAGCACGCAGCAGCAGCAGCAGCACGCAGCAGCAGCAGCAGCACGCAGCAGCAGCAGCAGCACGCAGCAGCAGCAGCAGCACGCAGCAGCAGCAGCAGCACGCAGCAGCAGCAGCAGCACGCAGCAGCAGCAGCAGCAGCAGCACGCAGCAGCAGCAGCAGCACGCAGCAGCAGCAGCAGCATCAGCAGCACGCAGCAGCAGCACGCAGCATCAGCAGCAGCACGCAGCAGCAGCACGCAGCAGCAGCAGCAGCACGCAGCAGCAGCAGCAGCACGCAGCAGCAGCAGCAGCAGCAGCAGCACGCAGCAGCACGCAGCAGCAGCACGCAGCAGCAGCACGCAGCAGCAGCAGCAGCACGCAGGAGCAGCAGCAGGACGCAGCACTAGCACGCAGCAGCAGCAGCAGTACGCAGCAGCAGCAGCACGCAGCAGCAGCAGCAGCACGCAGCAGTAGCAGCAGCAGCACGCAGATGCAGCAGCAGCACGCAGCAACAGCAGCAGCACGCAGCAGCAGCAGCAGCACGCAGCAATAGCAGCAGCACGCAGCAGCAGCAGCAGCACGCAGCAGCAGCACGCAGCAGTAGCACCAGCAGCAGCACGCAGCAGCAGCACGCAGCATCAGCAGCAGCACGCAGCATCAGCAGCAGCACGCAGCAGCAGCACGCAGCAGCAGCAGAAGCACGCAGCAGCAGCAGCAGCACGCAGCAGCAGCAGCAGCACGCAGCAGCAGCAGCAGCACGCAGCAGCAGCAGCAGCACGCAGCAGCAGCAGCAGCACGCAGCAGCAGCACGCAGCAGCAGCAGCAGCACGCAGCAGCAGCAGCAGCAGCAGCACGCAGCAGCAGCAGCAGCACGCAGCAGCAGCAGCAGCAGCAGCAGCAGCAGCAGCAGCAGCAGCAGCAGCAGCAGCAGCAGCAGCAGCAGCAGCAGCAGCAGCAGCAGCAGCAGCAGCAGCAGCAGCAGCAGCAGCAGCAGCAGCAGCAGCAGCAGCAGCAGCAGCAGCAGCAGCAGCAGCAGCAGCAGCAGCAGCAGCAGCAGCAGCAGCAGCAGCAGCAGCAGCAGCAGCAGCAGCAGCAGCAGCAGCAGCAGCAGCAGCAGCAGCAGCAGCAGCAGCAGCAGCAGCAGCAGCAGCAGCAGCAGCAGCAGCAGCAGCAGCAGCAGCAGCAGCAGCAGCAGCAGCAGCAGCAGCAGCAGCAGCAGCAGCAGCAGCAGCAGCAGCAGCAGCAGCAGCAGCAGCAGCAGCAGCAGCAGCAGCAGCAGCAGCAGCAGCAGCAGCAGCAGCAGCAGCAGCAGCAGCAGCAGCAGCAGCAGCAGCAGCAGCAGCAGCAGCAGCAGCAGCAGCAGCAGCAGCAGCAGCAGCAGCAGCAGCAGCAGCAGCAGCAGCAGCAGCAGCAGCAGCAGCAGCAGCAGCAGCAGCAGCAGCAGCAGCAGCAGCAGCAGCAGCAGCAGCAGCAGCAGCAGCAGCAGCAGCAGCAGCAGCAGCAGCAGCAGCAGCAGCAGCAGCAGCAGCAGCAGCAGCAGCAGCAGCAGCAGCAGCAGCAGCAGCAGCAGCAGCAGCAGCAGCAGCAGCAGCAGCAGCAGCAGCAGCAGCAGCAGCAGCAGCAGCAGCAGCAGCAGCAGCAGCAGCAGCAGCAGCAGCAGCAGCAGCAGCAGCAGCAGCAGCAGCAGCAGCAGCAGCAGCAGCAGCAGCAGCAGCAGCAGCAGCAGCAGCAGCAGCAGCAGCAGCAGCAGCAGCAGCAGCAGCAGCAGCAGCAGCAGCAGCAGCAGCAGCAGCAGCAGCAGCAGCAGCAGCAGCAGCAGCAGCAGCAGCAGCAGCAGCAGCAGCAGCAGCAGCAGCAGCAGCAGCAGCAGCAGCAGCAGCAGCAGCAGCAGCAGCAGCAGCAGCAGCAGCAGCAGCAGCAGCAGCAGCAGCAGCAGCAGCAGCAGCAGCAGCAGCAGCAGCAGCAGCAGCAGCAGCAGCAGCAGCAGCAGCAGCAGCAGCAGCAGCAGCAGCAGCAGCAGCAGCAGCAGCAGCAGCAGCAGCAGCAGCAGCAGCAGCAGCAGCAGCAGCAGCAGCAGCAGCAGCAGCAGCAGCAGCAGCAGCAGCAGCAGCAGCAGCAGCAGCAGCAGCAGCAGCAGCAGCAGCAGCAGCAGCAGCAGCAGCAGCAGCAGCAGCAGCAGCAGCAGCAGCAGCAGCAGCAGCAGCAGCAGCAGCAGCAGCAGCAGCAGCAGCAGCAGCAGCAGCAGCAGCAGCAGCAGCAGCAGCAGCAGCAGCAGCAGCAGCAGCAGCAGCAGCAGCAGCAGCAGCAGCAGCAGCAGCAGCAGCAGCAGCAGCAGCAGCAGCAGCAGCAGCAGCAGCAGCAGCAGCAGCAGCAGCAGCAGCAGCAGCAGCAGCAGCAGCAGCAGCAGCAGCAGCAGCAGCAGCAGCAGCAGCAGCAGCAGCAGCAGCAGCAGCAGCAGCAGCAGCAGCAGCAGCAGCAGCAGCAGCAGCAGCAGCAGCAGCAGCAGCAGCAGCAGCAGCAGCAGCAGCAGCAGCAGCAGCAGCAGCAGCAGCAGCAGCAGCAGCAGCAGCAGCAGCAGCAGCAGCAGCAGCAGCAGCAGCAGCAGCAGCAGCAGCAGCAGCAGCAGCAGCAGCAGCAGCAGCAGCAGCAGCAGCAGCAGCAGCAGCAGCAGCAGCAGCAGCAGCAGCAGCAGCAGCAGCAGCAGCAGCAGCAGCAGCAGCAGCAGCAGCAGCAGCAGCAGCAGCAGCAGCAGCAGCAGCAGCAGCAGCAGCAGCAGCAGCAGCAGCAGCAGCAGCAGCAGCAGCAGCAGCAGCAGCAGCAGCAGCAGCAGCAGCAGCAGCAGCAGCAGCAGCAGCAGCAGCAGCAGCAGCAGCAGCAGCAGCAGCAGCAGCAGCAGCAGCAGCAGCAGCAGCAGCAGCAGCAGCAGCAGCAGCAGCAGCAGCAGCAGCAGCAGCAGCAGCAGCAGCAGCAGCAGCAGCAGCAGCAGCAGCAGCAGCAGCAGCAGCAGCAGCAGCAGCAGCAGCAGCAGCAGCAGCAGCAGCAGCAGCAGCAGCAGCAGCAGCAGCAGCAGCAGCAGCAGCAGCAGCAGCAGCAGCAGCAGCAGCAGCAGCAGCAGCAGCAGCAGCAGCAGCAGCAGCAGCAGCAGCAGCAGCAGCAGCAGCAGCAGCAGCAGCAGCAGCAGCAGCAGCAGCAGCAGCAGCAGCAGCAGCAGCAGCAGCAGCAGCAGCAGCAGCAGCAGCAGCAGCAGCAGCAGCAGCAGCAGCAGCAGCAGCAGCAGCAGCAGCAGCAGCAGCAGCAGCAGCAGCAGCAGCAGCAGCAGCAGCAGCAGCAGCAGCAGCAGCAGCAGCAGCAGCAGCAGCAGCAGCAGCAGCAGCAGCAGCAGCAGCAGCAGCAGCAGCAGCAGCAGCAGCAGCAGCAGCAGCAGCAGCAGCAGCAGCAGCAGCAGCAGCAGCAGCAGCAGCAGCAGCAGCAGCAGCAGCAGCAGCAGCAGCAGCAGCAGCAGCAGCAGCAGCAGCAGCAGCAGCAGCAGCAGCAGCAGCAGCAGCAGCAGCAGCAGCAGCAGCAGCAGCAGCAGCAGCAGCAGCAGCAGCAGCAGCAGCAGCAGCAGCAGCAGCAGCAGCAGCAGCAGCAGCAGCAGCAGCAGCAGCAGCAGCAGCAGCAGCAGCAGCAGCAGCAGCAGCAGCAGCAGCAGCAGCAGCAGCAGCAGCAGCAGCAGCAGCAGCAGCAGCAGCAGCAGCAGCAGCAGCAGCAGCAGCAGCAGCAGCAGCAGCAGCAGCAGCAGCAGCAGCAGCAGCAGCAGCAGCAGCAGCAGCAGCAGCAGCAGCAGCAGCAGCAGCAGCAGCAGCAGCAGCAGCAGCAGCAGCAGCAGCAGCAGCAGCAGCAGCAGCAGCAGCAGCAGCAGCAGCAGCAGCAGCAGCAGCAGCAGCAGCAGCAGCAGCAGCAGCAGCAGCAGCAGCAGCAGCAGCAGCAGCAGCAGCAGCAGCAGCAGCAGCAGCAGCAGCAGCAGCAGCAGCAGCAGCAGCAGCAGCAGCAGCAGCAGCAGCAGCAGCAGCAGCAGCAGCAGCAGCAGCAGCAGCAGCAGCAGCAGCAGCAGCAGCAGCAGCAGCAGCAGCAGCAGCAGCAGCAGCAGCAGCAGCAGCAGCAGCAGCAGCAGCAGCAGCAGCAGCAGCAGCAGCAGCAGCAGCAGCAGCAGCAGCAGCAGCAGCAGCAGCAGCAGCAGCAGCAGCAGCAGCAGCAGCAGCAGCAGCAGCAGCAGCAGCAGCAGCAGCAGCAGCAGCAGCAGCAGCAGCAGCAGCAGCAGCAGCAGCAGCAGCAGCAGCAGCAGCAGCAGCAGCAGCAGCAGCAGCAGCAGCAGCAGCAGCAGCAGCAGCAGCAGCAGCAGCAGCAGCAGCAGCAGCAGCAGCAGCAGCAGCAGCAGCAGCAGCAGCAGCAGCAGCAGCAGCAGCAGCAGCAGCAGCAGCAGCAGCAGCAGCAGCAGCAGCAGCAGCAGCAGCAGCAGCAGCAGCAGCAGCAGAGCAGCAGCAGCAGCAGCAGCAGCAGCAGCAGCAGCAGCAGCAGCAGCAGCAGCAGCAGCAGCAGCAGCAGCAGCAGCAGCAGCAGCAGCAGCAGCAGCAGCAGCAGCAGCAGCAGCAGCAGCAGCAGCAGCAGCAGCAGCAGCAGCAGCAGCAGCAGCAGCAGCAGCAGCAGCAGCAGCAGCAGCAGCAGCAGCAGCAGCAGCAGCAGCAGCAGCAGCAGCAGCAGCAGCAGCAGCAGCAGCAGCAGCAGCAGCAGCAGCAGCAGCAGCAGCAGCAGCAGCAGCAGCAGCAGCAGCAGCAGCAGCAGCAGCAGCAGCAGCAGCAGCAGCAGCAGCAGCAGCAGCAGCAGCAGCAGCAGCAGCAGCAGCAGCAGCAGCAGCAGCAGCAGCAGCAGCAGCAGCAGCAGCAGCAGCAGCAGCAGCAGCAGCAGCAGCAGCAGCAGCAGCAGCAGCAGCAGCAGCAGCAGCAGCAGCAGCAGCAGCAGCAGCAGCAGCAGCAGCAGCAGCAGCAGCAGCAGCAGCAGCAGCAGCAGCAGCAGCAGCAGCAGCAGCAGCAGCAGCAGCAGCAGCAGCAGCAGCAGCAGCAGCAGCAGCAGCAGCAGCAGCAGCAGCAGCAGCAGCAGCAGCAGCAGCAGCAGCAGCAGCAGCAGCAGCAGCAGCAGCAGCAGCAGCAGCAGCAGCAGCAGCAGCAGCAGCAGCAGCAGCAGCAGCAGCAGCAGCAGCAGCAGCAGCAGCAGCAGCAGCAGCAGCAGCAGCAGCAGCAGCAGCAGCAGCAGCAGCAGCAGCAGCAGCAGCAGCAGCAGCAGCAGCAGCAGCAGCAGCAGCAGCAGCAGCAGCAGCAGCAGCAGCAGCAGCAGCAGCAGCAGCAGCAGCAGCAGCAGCAGCAGCAGCAGCAGCAGCAGCAGCAGCAGCAGCAGCAGCAGCAGCAGCAGCAGCAGCAGCAGCAGCAGCAGCAGCAGCAGCAGCAGCAGCAGCAGCAGCAGCAGCAGCAGCAGCAGCAGCAGCAGCAGCAGCAGCAGCAGCAGCAGCAGCAGCAGCAGCAGCAGCAGCAGCAGCAGCAGCAGCAGCAGCAGCAGCAGCAGCAGCAGCAGCAGCAGCAGCAGCAGCAGCAGCAGCAGCAGCAGCAGCAGCAGCAGCAGCAGCAGCAGCAGCAGCAGCAGCAGCAGCAGCAGCAGCAGCAGCAGCAGCAGCAGCAGCAGCAGCAGCAGCAGCAGCAGCAGCAGCAGCAGCAGCAGCAGCAGCAGCAGCAGCAGCAGCAGCAGCAGCAGCAGCAGCAGCAGCAGCAGCAGCAGCAGCAGCAGCAGCAGCAGCAGCAGCAGCAGCAGCAGCAGCAGCAGCAGCAGCAGCAGCAGCAGCAGCAGCAGCAGCAGCAGCAGCAGCAGCAGCAGCAGCAGCAGCAGCAGCAGCAGCAGCAGCAGCAGCAGCAGCAGCAGCAGCAGCAGCAGCAGCAGCAGCAGCAGCAGCAGCAGCAGCAGCAGCAGCAGCAGCAGCAGCAGCAGCAGCAGCAGCAGCAGCAGCAGCAGCAGCAGCAGCAGCAGCAGCAGCAGCAGCAGCAGCAGCAGCAGCAGCAGCAGCAGCAGCAGCAGCAGCAGCAGCAGCAGCAGCAGCAGCAGCAGCAGCAGCAGCAGCACGCAGCAGCAGCAGCAGCACGCAGCAGCAGCAGCAGCAGCAGCAGCAGCAGCAGCAGCAGCAGCAGCAGCAGCAGCAGCAGCAGCAGCAGCACGCAGCAGCAGCAGCAGCACGCAGCAGCAGCAGCAGCACGCAGCAGCAGCAGCAGCACGCAGCAGCAGCAGCAGCACGCAGCAGCAGCAGCAGCACGCAGCAGCAGCACGCAGCACGCAGCAGCAGCAGCAGCAGCAGCAGCAGCAGCAGCAGCAGCAGCAGCAGCACGCAGCAGCAGCAGCAGCACGCAGCAGCAGCAGCAGCAGCAGCAGCACGCAGCAGCAGCAGCAGCACGCAGCAGCAGCAGCAGCACGCAGCAGCAGCAGCAGCACGCAGCAGCAGCAGCAGCACGCAGCAGCAGCAGCAGCACGCAGCAGCAGCAGCAGCACGCAGCAGCAGCACGCAGCAGCAGCAGCAGCACGCAGCAGCAGCAGCAGCAGCAGCACGCAGCAGTAGCAGCAGCACGCAGCAGTAGCAGCAGCACGCAGCAGCAACAGCAGCAGCACGCAGCAGCAGCACGCAGCAGCAGCAGCAGCACGCAGCAGCAGCAGCAGTACGCAGCAGCAGCAGCACGCAGCAATAGCAGCAGCACGCAGCAGCAGCAGCAGCACGCAGCAGCAGCACGCAGCAGTAGCACCAGCAGCAGCACGCAGCAGCAGCACGCAGCATCAGCAGCAGCAGCAGCAGCACGCAGCAGCAGCAGCAGCACGCAGCAGCAGCACGCAGCAGCAGCAGCAGCACGCAGCAGCAGCAGCAGCACGCAGGAGCAGCAGCAGGACGCAGCAGTAGCACGCAGCAGCAGCAGCAGTACGCAGCAGCAGCAGCACGCACGCAGCAGCAGCAGCAGCACGCAGCAGCAGCAGCAGCACGCAGCAGCAGCAGCAGCACGCAGCAGCAGCAGCAGCACGCAGCAGCAGCAGCAGCACGCAGCAGCAGCAGCAGCACGCAGCAGCAGCAGCAGCACGCAGCAGCAGCAGCACGCAGCAGCAGCAGCAGCAGCAGCAGCAGCACGCAGCAGCAGCAGCAGCACGCAGCAGCAGCAGCAGCACGCAGCAGCAGCAGCACGCAGCAGCAGCAGCAGCACGCAGCAGCAGCAGCAGCACGCAGCAGCAGCAGCAGCACGCAGCAGCAGCAGCAGCACGCAGCAGCAGCAGCAGCACGCAGCAGCAGCAGCAGCACGCAGCAGCAGCAGCAGCACGCAGCAGCAGCAGCAGCACGCAGCAGCAGCAGCAGCACGCAGCAGCAGCAGCAGCACGCAGCAGCAGCAGCAGCAGCAGCACGCAGCAGGAGCAGCAGCACGCAGCAGCAGCAGCAGCACGCAGCAGCAGCAGCAGCACGCAGCAGCAGCAGCAGCAGCAGCACGCAGCAGCAGCAGCAGCACGCAGCAGCACGCAGCAGCACGCAGCAGCAGCAGCAGCACGCAGCAGCAGCAGCAGCACGCAGCAGCAGCAGCAGCACGCAGCAGCAGCAGCAGCACGCAGCAGCAGCAGCAGCACGCAGCAGCAGCAGCAGCACGCAGCAGCAGCAGCAGCACGCAGCAGCAGCAGCAGCACGCAGCAGCAGCAGCAGCACGCAGCAGCAGCAGCAGCACGCAGCAGCACGCAGCAGCACGCAGCAGCAGCAGCAGCACGCAGCCGCAGCAGCAGCACGCAGCAGCAGCAGCACGCAGCAGCAGCAGCAGCACGCAGCAGCAGCAGCAGCACGCAGCAGCAGCAGCAGCACGCAGCAGCAGCAGCCGCAGCAGCAGCAGCACGCAGCAGCAGCAGCAGCAGCAGCAGCACGCAGCAGCAGCAGCAGCACGCAGCAGCAGCAGCAGCACGCAGCAGCAGCAGCAGCACGCAGCAGCAGCAGCAGCACGCAGCAGCAGCAGCAGCACGCAGCAGCAGCAGCAGCACGCAGCAGCAGCAGCAGCAGCACGCAGCAGCAGCAGCAGCACGCAGCAGCAGCAGCAGCACGCAGCAGCAGCAGCAGCACGCAGCAGCAGCAGCAGCACGCAGCAGCAGCAGCAGCACGCAGCAGCAGCAGCAGCACGCAGCAGCAGCAGCAGCACGCAGCAGCAGCAGCAGCACGCAGCAGCAGCAGCAGCACGCAGCAGCAGCAGCAGCACGCAGCAGCAGCAGCAGCACGCAGCAGCAGCAGCAGCACGCAGCAGCAGGCAGCAGCACGCAGCAGCAGCAGCAGCACGCAGCAGCAGCAGCAGCACGCAGCAGCAGCAGCAGCACGCAGCAGCAGCAGCAGCACGCAGCAGCACGCAGCAATAGCAGCAGCACGCAGCAGCAGCAGCAGCACGCAGCAGCAGCACGCAGCAGTAGCACCAGCAGCAGCACGCAGCAGCAGCACGCAGCATCAGCAGCAGCAGCAGCAGCACGCAGCAGCAGCAGCAGCACGCAGCAGCAGCACGCAGCAGCAGCAGCAGCACGCAGCAGCAGCAGCAGCACGCAGGGAGCAGCAGCAGGACGCAGCAGTAGCACGCAGCAGCAGCAGCAGTACGCAGCAGCAGCAGCACGCAGCAGCAGCAGCACGCAGCAGTAGCAGCAGCACGCAGCAGCAGCAGCAGCAGCACGCAGCAACAGCAGCAGCACGCAGCAGCAGCACGCAGCAGCAGCAGCAGTACGCAGCAGCAGCAGCACGCAGCAGCAGCAGCAGCACGCAGCAATAGCAGCAGCACGCAGCAATAGCAGCAGCACGCAGCAGCACGCAGCAGCAGCACGCAGCAGTAGCACCAGCAGCAGCACGCAGCAGCAGCACGCAGCAGCAGCACGCAGCATCAGCAGCACGCAGCAGCAGCACGCAGCATCAGCAGCAGCACGCAGCAGCAGCACGCAGCAGCAGCAGCAGCACGCAGCAGCAGCAGCAGCACGCAGCAGCAGCAGCAGCACGCAGCAGCAGCAGCAGCACGCAGCAGAAGCAGCAGCACGCAGCAGCAGCAGCAGCACGCAGCAGCAGCAGCAGCACGCAGCAGCAGCAGCAGCACGCAGCAGCAGCAGCAGCACGCAGCAGCAGCAGCAGCACGCAGCAGCAGCAGCAGCACGCAGCAGCAGCAGCAGCACGCAGCAGCAGCAGCAGCACGCAGCATCAGCAGCACGCAGCAGCAGCACGCAGCATCAGCAGCAGCACGCAGCAGCAGCACGCAGCAGCAGCAGCAGCACGCAGCAGCAGCAGCAGCACGCAGCAGCAGCAGCAGCACGCAGCAGCAGCAGCAGCACGCAGCAGAAGCAGCAGCACGCAGCAGCAGCAGCAGCACGCAGCAGCAGCAGCAGCACGCAGCAGCAGCAGCAGCACGCAGCAGCAGCAGCAGCAGCAGCACGCAGCAGCACGCAGCAGCACGCAGCAGCAGCAGCAGCACGCAGCAGCAGCAGCAGCACGCAGCAGCAGCAGCAGCACGCAGCAGCAGCAGCAGCACGCAGCAGCAGCAGCAGCACGCAGCAGCAGCAGCAGCACGCAGCAGCAGCAGCAGCACGCAGCAGCAGCAGCAGCACGCAGCAGCAGCAGCAGCACGCAGCAGCAGCAGCAGCACGCAGCAGCACGCAGCAGCACGCAGCAGCAGCAGCAGCACGCAGCAGCAGCAGCACGCAGCAGCAGCAGCAGCACGCAGCAGCAGCAGCAGCACGCAGCAGCAGCAGCAGCACGCAGCAGCAGCAGCAGCAGCAGCACGCAGCAGCAGCAGCAGCACGCAGCAGCAGCAGCAGCACGCAGCAGCAGCAGCAGCACGCAGCAGCAGCAGCAGCACGCAGCAGCAGCAGCAGCACGCAGCAGCAGCAGCAGCACGCAGCAGCAGCAGCAGCACGCAGCAGCAGCAGCAGCACGCAGCAGCAGCAGCAGCACGCAGCAGCAGCAGCAGCACGCAGCAGCAGCAGCAGCACGCAGCAGCAGCAGCAGCACGCAGCAGCAGCAGCAGCACGCAGCAGCAGCAGCAGCACGCAGCAGCAGCAGCAGCACGCAGCAGCAGCAGCAGCACGCAGCAGCAGCAGCAGCACGCAGCAGCAGCAGCAGCACGCAGCAGCAGCAGCAGCACGCAGCAGCAGCAGCAGCACGCAGCAGCAGCAGCAGCACGCAGCAGCAGCAGCAGCACGCAGCAGCAGCAGCAGCACGCAGCAGCAGCAGCAGCACGCAGCAGCAGCAGCAGCAGCACGCAGCAGCAGCAGCAGCAGCAGCACGCAGCAGCAGCAGCAGCACGCAGCAGCAGCAGCAGCACGCAGCAGCAGCAGCAGCACGCAGCAACAGCAGCAGCACGCAGCAGCAGCAGCAGCACGCAGCAGCAGCAGCAGCACGCAGCAGCAGCAGCAGCACGCAGCAGCAGCAGCAGCACGCAGCAGCAGCAGCAGCACGCAGCAGCAGCAGCAGCAGCAGCACGCAGCAGTAGCAGCAGCACGCAGCAGTAGCAGCAGCACGCAGCAGCAACAGCAGCAGCACGCAGCAGCAGCACGCAGCAGCAGCAGCAGCACGCAGCAACAGCAGCAGTACGCAGCAGCAGCAGCACGCAGCAATAGCAGCAGCACGCAGCAGCAGCAGCAGCACGCAGCAGCAGCACGCAGCAGTAGCACCAGCAGCAGCACGCAGCAGCAGCACGCAGCATCAGCAGCAGCAGCAGCAGCACGCAGCAGCAGCAGCAGCACGCAGCAGCAGCACGCAGCAGCAGCAGCAGCACGCAGCAGCAGCAGCAGCACGCAGGAGCAGCAGCAGGACGCAGCAGTAGCACGCAGCAGCAGCAGCAGTACGCAGCAGCAGCAGCACGCAGCAGCAGCAGCACGCAGCAGTAGCAGCAGCACGCAGCAGCAGCAGCAGCAGCACGCAGCAACAGCAGCAGCACGCAGCAGCAGCACGCAGCAGCAGCAGCAGTACGCAGCAGCAGCAGCACGCAGCAGCAGCAGCAGCACGCAGCAATAGCAGCAGCACGCAGCAGCAGCAGCAGCACGCAGCAGCAGCACGCAGCAGTAGCACCAGCAGCAGCACGCAGCAGCAGCACGCAGCAGCAGCACGCAGCATCAGCAGCACGCAGCAGCAGCACGCAGCATCAGCAGCAGCACGCAGCAGCAGCACGCAGCAGCAGCAGCAGCACGCAGCAGCAGCACGCAGCAGCAGCAGCAGCACGCAGCAGCAGCAGCAGCACGCAGCAGCAGCAGCAGCACGCAGCAGCAGCAGCAGCACGCAGCAGCAGCAGCAGCACGCAGCAGCAGCAGCAGCAGCAGCACGCAGCAGGAGCAGCAGCACGCAGCAGCAGCAGCAGCACGCAGCAGCAGCAGCAGCACGCAGCAGCAGCAGCAGCACGCAGCAGCAGCAGCAGCACGCAGCAGCACGCAGCAGCACGCAGCAGCAGCAGCAGCACGCAGCAGCAGCAGCAGCACGCAGCAGCAGCAGCAGCACGCAGCAGCAGCAGCAGCACGCAGCAGCAGCAGCAGCACGCAGCAGCAGCAGCAGCACGCAGCAGCAGCAGCAGCACGCAGCAGCAGCAGCAGCACGCAGCAGCAGCAGCAGCACGCAGCAGCAGCAGCAGCACGCAGCAGCAGCAGCAGCACGCAGCAGCACGCAGCAGCACGCAGCAGCAGCAGCAGCACGCAGCAGCAGCAGCAGCACGCAGCAGCAGCAGCAGCACGCAGCAGCAGCAGCAGCACGCAGCAGCAGCAGCAGCACGCAGCAGCAGCAGCAGCACGCAGCAGCAGCAGCAGCACGCAGCAGCAGCAGCAGCAGCAGCAGCACGCAGCAGCAGCAGCAGCACGCAGCAGCAGCAGCAGCACGCAGCAGCAGCAGCAGCACGCAGCAGCAGCAGCAGCACGCAGCAGCAGCAGCAGCACGCAGCAGCAGCAGCAGCACGCAGCAGCAGCAGCAGCACGCAGCAGCAGCAGCAGCACGCAGCAGCAGCAGCAGCACGCAGCAGCAGCAGCAGCACGCAGCAGCAGCAGCAGCACGCAGCAGCAGCAGCAGCACGCAGCAGCAGCAGCAGCACGCAGCAGCAGCAGCAGCACGCAGCAGCAGCAGCAGCACGCAGCAGCACGCAGCAGCAGCAGCAGCACGCAGCAGCAGCAGCAGCACGCAGCAGCACGCAGCAGCAGCAGCAGCACGCAGCAGCAGCAGCAGCACGCAGCAGCAGCAGCAGCACGCAGCAGCAGCAGCAGCACGCAGCAGCAGCAGCAGCAGCAGCACGCAGCAGTAGCAGCAGCACGCAGCAGTAGCAGCAGCACGCAGCAGCAACAGCAGCAGCACGCAGCAGCAGCAGCAGCACGCAGCAGCAGCAGCAGTACGCAGCAGCAGCAGCACGCAGCAATAGCAGCAGCACGCAGCAGCAGCAGCAGCACGCAGCAGCAGCACGCAGCAGTAGCACCAGCAGCAGCACGCAGCAGCAGCACGCAGCATCAGCAGCAGCAGCAGCAGCACGCAGCAGCAGCAGCAGCACGCAGCAGCAGCACGCAGCAGCAGCAGCAGCACGCAGCAGCAGCAGCAGCACGCAGGAGCAGCAGCAGGACGCAGCAGTAGCACGCAGCAGCAGCAGCAGTACGCAGCAGCAGCAGCACGCAGCAGCAGCAGCACGCAGCAGTAGCAGCAGCACGCAGCAGCAGCAGCAGCAGCACGCAGCAACAGCAGCAGCACGCAGCAGCAGCACGCAGCAGCAGCAGCAGTACGCAGCAGCAGCAGCACGCAGCAGCAGCAGCAGCACGCAGCAATAGCAGCAGCACGCAGCAGCACGCAGCAGCAGCACGCAGCAGTAGCACCAGCAGCAGCACGCAGCAGCAGCACGCAGCAGCAGCACGCAGCATCAGCAGCACGCAGCAGCAGCACGCAGCATCAGCAGCAGCACGCAGCAGCAGCACGCAGCAGCAGCAGCAGCACGCAGCAGCAGCAGCAGCACGCAGCAGCAGCAGCAGCAGCAGCACGCAGCAGCAGCAGCAGCACGCAGCAGAAGCAGCAGCACGCAGCAGCAGCAGCAGCACGCAGCAGCAGCAGCAGCACGCAGCAGCAGCAGCAGCACGCAGCAGCAGCAGCAGCACGCAGCAGCAGCAGCAGCACGCAGCAGCAGCAGCAGCAGCACGCAGCAGCAGCAGCAGCACGCAGCAGCAGCAGCAGCACGCAGCAGCAGCAGCAGCACGCAGCAGCAGCAGCAGCACGCAGCAGCAGCAGCAGCACGCAGCAGCAGCAGCAGCACGCAGCAGCAGCAGCAGCACGCAGCAGCAGCAGCAGCACGCAGCAGCAGCAGCAGCACGCAGCAGCAGCAGCAGCACGCAGCAGCAGCAGCAGCACGCAGCAGCAGCAGCAGCACGCAGCAGCAGCAGCAGCACGCAGCAGCAGCAGCAGCACGCAGCAACAGCAGCAGCACGCAGCAGCAGCAGCAGCACGCAGCAGCAGCAGCAGCACGCAGCAGCAGCAGCAGCACGCAGCAGCAGCAGCAGCACGCAGCAGCAGCAGCAGCACGCAGCAGCAGCAGCAGCAGCAGCACGCAGCAGTAGCAGCAGCACGCAGCAGTAGCAGCAGCACGCAGCAGCAACAGCAGCAGCACGCAGCAGCAGCACGCAGCAGCAGCAGCAGCACGCAGCAACAGCAGCAGTACGCAGCAGCAGCAGCACGCAGCAATAGCAGCAGCACGCAGCAGCAGCAGCAGCACGCAGCAGCAGCACGCAGCAGTAGCACCAGCAGCAGCACGCAGCAGCAGCACGCAGCATCAGCAGCAGCAGCAGCAGCACGCAGCAGCAGCAGCAGCACGCAGCAGCAGCACGCAGCAGCAGCAGCAGCACGCAGCAGCAGCAGCAGCACGCAGGAGCAGCAGCAGGACGCAGCAGTAGCACGCAGCAGCAGCAGCAGTACGCAGCAGCAGCAGCACGCAGCAGCAGCAGCACGCAGCAGTAGCAGCAGCACGCAGCAGCAGCAGCAGCAGCACGCAGCAACAGCAGCAGCACGCAGCAGCAGCACGCAGCAGCAGCAGCAGTACGCAGCAGCAGCAGCACGCAGCAGCAGCAGCAGCACGCAGCAATAGCAGCAGCACGCAGCAGCAGCAGCAGCACGCAGCAGCAGCACGCAGCAGTAGCACCAGCAGCAGCACGCAGCAGCAGCACGCAGCAGCAGCACGCAGCATCAGCAGCACGCAGCAGCAGCACGCAGCATCAGCAGCAGCACGCAGCAGCAGCACGCAGCAGCAGCAGCAGCACGCAGCAGCAGCAGCAGCACGCAGCAGCAGCAGCAGCACGCAGCAGCAGCAGCAGCACGCAGCAGCAGCAGCAGCACGCAGCAGCAGCAGCAGCACGCAGCAGCAGCAGCAGCACGCAGCAGCAGCAGCAGCACGCAGCAGCAGCAGCAGCACGCAGCAGCAGCAGCAGCACGCAGCAGCAGCAGCAGCACGCAGCAGCAGCAGCAGCACGCAGCAGCACGCAGCAGCACGCAGCAGCAGCAGCAGCACGCAGCAGCAGCAGCAGCACGCAGCAGCAGCAGCACGCAGCAGCAGCAGCAGCACGCAGCAGCAGCAGCAGCACGCAGCAGCAGCAGCAGCACGCAGCAGCAGCAGCAGCACGCAGCAGCAGCAGCAGCACGCAGCAGCAGCAGCAGCAGCAGCAGCACGCAGCAGCAGCAGCAGCACGCAGCAGCAGCAGCAGCACGCAGCAGCAGCAGCAGCACGCAGCAGCAGCAGCAGCACGCAGCAGCAGCAGCAGCACGCAGCAGCAGCAGCAGCACGCAGCAGCAGCAGCAGCACGCAGCAGCAGCAGCAGCACGCAGCAGCAGCAGCAGCACGCAGCAGCAGCAGCAGCACGCAGCAGCAGCAGCAGCACGCAGCAGCAGCAGCAGCACGCAGCAGCAGCAGCAGCACGCAGCAGCAGCAGCAGCACGCAGCAGCACGCAGCAGCAGCAGCAGCACGCAGCAGCAGCAGCAGCACGCAGCAGCACGCAGCAGCAGCAGCAGCACGCAGCAGCAGCAGCAGCACGCAGCAGCAGCAGCAGCACGCAGCAGCAGCAGCAGCACGCAGCAGCAGCAGCAGCAGCAGCACGCAGCAGTAGCAGCAGCACGCAGCAGTAGCAGCAGCACGCAGCAGCAACAGCAGCAGCACGCAGCAGCAGCAGCAGCACGCAGCAGCAGCAGCAGTACGCAGCAGCAGCAGCACGCAGCAATAGCAGCAGCACGCAGCAGCAGCAGCAGCACGCAGCAGCAGCACGCAGCAGTAGCACCAGCAGCAGCACGCAGCAGCAGCACGCAGCATCAGCAGCAGCAGCAGCAGCACGCAGCAGCAGCAGCAGCACGCAGCAGCAGCACGCAGCAGCAGCAGCAGCACGCAGCAGCAGCAGCAGCACGCAGGAGCAGCAGCAGGACGCAGCAGTAGCACGCAGCAGCAGCAGCAGTACGCAGCAGCAGCAGCACGCAGCAGCAGCAGCACGCAGCAGTAGCAGCAGCACGCAGCAGCAGCAGCAGCAGCACGCAGCAACAGCAGCAGCACGCAGCAGCAGCACGCAGCAGCAGCAGCAGTACGCAGCAGCAGCAGCACGCAGCAGCAGCAGCAGCACGCAGCAATAGCAGCAGCACGCAGCAGCACGCAGCAGCAGCACGCAGCAGTAGCACCAGCAGCAGCACGCAGCAGCAGCACGCAGCAGCAGCACGCAGCATCAGCAGCACGCAGCAGCAGCACGCAGCATCAGCAGCAGCACGCAGCAGCAGCACGCAGCAGCAGCAGCAGCACGCAGCAGCAGCAGCAGCACGCAGCAGCAGCAGCAGCAGCAGCACGCAGCAGCAGCAGCAGCACGCAGCAGAAGCAGCAGCACGCAGCAGCAGCAGCAGCACGCAGCAGCAGCAGCAGCACGCAGCAGCAGCAGCAGCACGCAGCAGCAGCAGCAGCACGCAGCAGCAGCAGCAGCACGCAGCAGCAGCAGCAGCAGCACGCAGCAGCAGCAGCAGCACGCAGCAGCAGCAGCAGCACGCAGCAGCAGCAGCAGCACGCAGCAGCAGCAGCAGCACGCAGCAGCAGCAGCAGCACGCAGCAGCAGCAGCAGCACGCAGCAGCAGCAGCAGCACGCAGCAGCAGCAGCAGCACGCAGCAGCAGCAGCAGCACGCAGCAGCAGCAGCAGCACGCAGCAGCAGCAGCAGCACGCAGCAGCAGCAGCAGCACGCAGCAGCAGCAGCAGCACGCAGCAGCAGCAGCAGCACGCAGCAGCAGCAGCAGCACGCAGCAGCAGCAGCAGCACGCAGCAGCAGCAGCACGCAGCAGCAGCAGCAGCAGCAGCAGCAGCACGCAGCAGCAGCAGCAGCACGCAGCAGCAGCAGCAGCACGCAGCAGCAGCAGCAGCACGCAGCAGCAGCAGCAGCACGCAGCAGCAGCAGCAGCACGCAGCAGCAGCAGCAGCACGCAGCAGCAGCAGCAGCACGCAGCAGCAGCAGCAGCACGCAGCAGCAGCAGCAGCACGCAGCAGCAGCAGCAGCACGCAGCAGCAGCAGCAGCACGCAGCAGCAGCAGCAGCACGCAGCAGCAGCAGTAGCACGCAGCAGCAGCAGCAGCACGCAGCAGCAGCAGCAGCACGCAGCAGCAGCAGCAGCAGCAGCACGCAGCAGGAGCAGCAGCACGCAGCAGCAGCAGCAGCACGCAGCAGCAGCAGCAGCACGCAGCAGCAGCAGCAGCACGCAGCAGCAGCAGCAGCACGCAGCAGCACGCAGCAGCACGCAGCAGCAGCAGCAGCACGCAGCAGCAGCAGCAGCACGCAGCAGCAGCAGCAGCACGCAGCAGCAGCAGCAGCACGCAGCAGCAGCAGCAGCACGCAGCAGCAGCAGCAGCACGCAGCAGCAGCAGCAGCACGCAGCAGCAGCAGCAGCACGCAGCAGCAGCAGCAGCACGCAGCAGCAGCAGCAGCACGCAGCAGCAGCAGCAGCACGCAGCAGCACGCAGCAGCACGCAGCAGCAGCAGCAGCACGCAGCAGCAGCAGCACGCAGCAGCAGCAGCAGCACGCAGCAGCAGCAGCAGCACGCAGCAGCAGCAGCAGCACGCAGCAGCAGCAGCAGCAGCACGCAGCAGCAGCAGCAGCACGCAGCAGCAGCAGCAGCACGCAGCAGCAGCAGCAGCAGCAGCACGCAGCAGCAGCAGCAGCACGCAGCAGCAGCAGCAGCACGCAGCAGCAGCAGCAGCACGCAGCAGCAGCAGCAGCACGCAGCAGCAGCAGCAGCACGCAGCAGCAGCAGCAGCACGCAGCAGCAGCAGCAGCACGCAGCAGCAGCAGCAGCAGCACGCAGCAGCAGCAGCAGCACGCAGCAGCAGCAGCAGCACGCAGCAGCAGCAGCAGCACGCAGCAGCAGCAGCAGCACGCAGCAGCAGCAGCAGCACGCAGCAGCAGCAGCAGCACGCAGCAGCAGCAGCAGCACGCAGCAGCAGCAGCAGCACGCAGCAGCAGCAGCAGCACGCAGCAGCAGCAGCAGCACGCAGCAGCAGCAGCAGCACGCAGCAGCAGCAGCAGCAGCACGCAGCAGCAGCAGCAGCAGCAGCAGCACGCAGCAGCAGCAGCAGCACGCAGCAGCAGCAGCAGCACGCAGCAGCAACAGCAGCAGCACGCAGCAGCAGCACGCAGCAGCAGCAGCAGCACGCAGCAATAGCAGCAGTACGCAGCAGCAGCAGCACGCAGCAATAGCAGCAGCACGCAGCAGCAGCAGCAGCACGCAGCAGCAGCACGCAGCAGTAGCACCAGCAGCAGCACGCAGCAGCAGCACGCAGCATCAGCAGCAGCAGCAGCAGCACGCAGCAGCAGCAGCAGCACGCAGCAGCAGCACGCAGCAGCAGCAGCAGCACGCAGCAGCAGCAGCAGCACGCAGGAGCAGCAGCAGGACGCAGCAGTAGCACGCAGCTGCAGCAGCAGTACGCAGCAGCAGCAGCACGCAGCAGCAGCAGCACGCAGCAGTAGCAGCAGCACGCAGCAGCAGCAGCAGCAGCACGCAGCAACAGCAGCAGCACGCAGCAGCAGCACGCAGCAGCAGCAGCAGTACGCAGCAGCAGCAGCACGCAGCAGCAGCAGCAGCACGCAGCAATAGCAGCAGCACGCAGCAGCAGCAGCAGCACGCAGCAGCAGCACGCAGCAGTAGCACCAGCAGCAGCACGCAGCAGCAGCACGCAGCAGCAGCACGCAGCATCAGCAGCACGCAGCATCAGCAGCACGCAGCAGCAGCACGCAGCATCAGCAGCAGCACGCAGCAGCAGCACGCAGCAGCAGCAGCAGCACGCAGCAGCACGCAGCAGCAGCACGCAGCAGCAGCACGCAGCAGCAGCACGCAGCAGCAGCAGCAGCACGCAGGAGCAGCAGCAGGACGCAGCACTAGCACGCAGCAGCAGCAGCAGTACGCAGCAGCAGCAGCAGCAGCAGCACGCAGCAGTAGCAGCAGCAGCACGCAGCAGCAGCAGCACGCAGCAACAGCAGCAGGACGCAGCAGCAGCACGCAGCAGCAGCAGCAGTACGCAGCAGCAGCAGCACGCAGCAGCAGCAGCAGCACGCAGCAATAGCAGCAGCACGCAGCAGCAGCAGCAGCACGCAGCAGCAGCACGCAGCAGTAGCACCAGCAGCAGCACGCAGCAGCAGCACGCAGCATCAGCAGCAGCACGCAGCAGCAGCACGCAGCAGCAGCAGCAGCACGCAGCAGCAGCAGCAGCACGCAGCAGCAGCAGCAGCACGCAGCAGCAGCAGCAGCACGCAGCAGCAGCAGCAGCACGCAGCAGCAGCAGCAGCACGCAGCAGCAGCAGCAGCACGCAGCAGCAGCAGCAGCACGCAGCAGCAGCAGCAGCACGCAGCAGCAGCAGCAGCACGCAGCAGCAGCAGCAGCACGCAGCAGCAGCAGCAGCACGCAGCAGCAGCAGCAGCACGCAGCAGCAGCAGCAGCACGCAGCAGCAGCAGCAGCACGCAGCAGCAGCAGCAGCACGCAGCAGCAGCAGCAGCAGCAGCAGCAGCAGCAGCAGCAGCAGCAGCAGCACGCAGCAGCAGCAGCAGCAGCAGCAGCAGCAGCAGCAGCAGCAGCAGCAGCAGCAGCAGCAGCAGCAGCAGCAGCAGCAGCAGCAGCAGCAGCAGCAGCAGCAGCAGCAGCAGCAGCAGCAGCAGCAGCAGCAGCAGCAGCAGCAGCAGCAGCAGCAGCAGCAGCAGCAGCAGCAGCAGCAGCAGCAGCAGCAGCAGCAGCAGCAGCAGCAGCAGCAGCAGCAGCAGCAGCAGCAGCAGCAGCAGCAGCAGCAGCAGCAGCAGCAGCAGCAGCAGCAGCAGCAGCAGCAGCAGCAGCAGCAGCAGCAGCAGCAGCAGCAGCAGCAGCAGCAGCAGCAGCAGCAGCAGCAGCAGCAGCAGCAGCAGCAGCAGCAGCAGCAGCAGCAGCAGCAGCAGCAGCAGCAGCAGCAGCAGCAGCAGCAGCAGCAGCAGCAGCAGCAGCAGCAGCAGCAGCAGCAGCAGCAGCAGCAGCAGCAGCAGCAGCAGCAGCAGCAGCAGCAGCAGCAGCAGCAGCAGCAGCAGCAGCAGCAGCAGCAGCAGCAGCAGCAGCAGCAGCAGCAGCAGCAGCAGCAGCAGCAGCAGCAGCAGCAGCAGCAGCAGCAGCAGCAGCAGCAGCAGCAGCAGCAGCAGCAGCAGCAGCAGCAGCAGCAGCAGCAGCAGCAGCAGCAGCAGCAGCAGCAGCAGCAGCAGCAGCAGCAGCAGCAGCAGCAGCAGCAGCAGCAGCAGCAGCAGCAGCAGCAGCAGCAGCAGCAGCAGCAGCAGCAGCAGCAGCAGCAGCAGCAGCAGCAGCAGCAGCAGCAGCAGCAGCAGCAGCAGCAGCAGCAGCAGCAGCAGCAGCAGCAGCAGCAGCAGCAGCAGCAGCAGCAGCAGCAGCAGCAGCAGCAGCAGCAGCAGCAGCAGCAGCAGCAGCAGCAGCAGCAGCAGCAGCAGCAGCAGCAGCAGCAGCAGCAGCAGCAGCAGCAGCAGCAGCAGCAGCAGCAGCAGCAGCAGCAGCAGCAGCAGCAGCAGCAGCAGCAGCAGCAGCAGCAGCAGCAGCAGCAGCAGCAGCAGCAGCAGCAGCAGCAGCAGCAGCAGCAGCAGCAGCAGCAGCAGCAGCAGCAGCAGCAGCAGCAGCAGCAGCAGCAGCAGCAGCAGCAGCAGCAGCAGCAGCAGCAGCAGCAGCAGCAGCAGCAGCAGCAGCAGCAGCAGCAGCAGCAGCAGCAGCAGCAGCAGCAGCAGCAGCAGCAGCAGCAGCAGCAGCAGCAGCAGCAGCAGCAGCAGCAGCAGCAGCAGCAGCAGCAGCAGCAGCAGCAGCAGCAGCAGCAGCAGCAGCAGCAGCAGCAGCAGCAGCAGCAGCAGCAGCAGCAGCAGCAGCAGCAGCAGCAGCAGCAGCAGCAGCAGCAGCAGCAGCAGCAGCAGCAGCAGCAGCAGCAGCAGCAGCAGCAGCAGCAGCAGCAGCAGCAGCAGCAGCAGCAGCAGCAGCAGCAGCAGCAGCAGCAGCAGCAGCAGCAGCAGCAGCAGCAGCAGCAGCAGCAGCAGCAGCAGCAGCAGCAGCAGCAGCAGCAGCAGCAGCAGCAGCAGCAGCAGCAGCAGCAGCAGCAGCAGCAGCAGCAGCAGCAGCAGCAGCAGCAGCAGCAGCAGCAGCAGCAGCAGCAGCAGCAGCAGCAGCAGCAGCAGCAGCAGCAGCAGCAGCAGCAGCAGCAGCAGCAGCAGCAGCAGCAGCAGCAGCAGCAGCAGCAGCAGCAGCAGCAGCAGCAGCAGCAGCAGCAGCAGCAGCAGCAGCAGCAGCAGCAGCAGCAGCAGCAGCAGCAGCAGCAGCAGCAGCAGCAGCAGCAGCAGCAGCAGCAGCAGCAGCAGCAGCAGCAGCAGCAGCAGCAGCAGCAGCAGCAGCAGCAGCAGCAGCAGCAGCAGCAGCAGCAGCAGCAGCAGCAGCAGCAGCAGCAGCAGCAGCAGCAGCAGCAGCAGCAGCAGCAGCAGCAGCAGCAGCAGCAGCAGCAGCAGCAGCAGCAGCAGCAGCAGCAGCAGCAGCAGCAGCAGCAGCAGCAGCAGCAGCAGCAGCAGCAGCAGCAGCAGCAGCAGCAGCAGCAGCAGCAGCAGCAGCAGCAGCAGCAGCAGCAGCAGCAGCAGCAGCAGCAGCAGCAGCAGCAGCAGCAGCAGCAGCAGCAGCAGCAGCAGCAGCAGCAGCAGCAGCAGCAGCAGCAGCAGCAGCAGCAGCAGCAGCAGCAGCAGCAGCAGCAGCAGCAGCAGCAGCAGCAGCAGCAGCAGCAGCAGCAGCAGCAGCAGCAGCAGCAGCAGCAGCAGCAGCAGCAGCAGCAGCAGCAGCAGCAGCAGCAGCAGCAGCAGCAGCAGCAGCAGCAGCAGCAGCAGCAGCAGCAGCAGCAGCAGCAGCAGCAGCAGCAGCAGCAGCAGCAGCAGCAGCAGCAGCAGCAGCAGCAGCAGCAGCAGCAGCAGCAGCAGCAGCAGCAGCAGCAGCAGCAGCAGCAGCAGCAGCAGCAGCAGCAGCAGCAGCAGCAGCAGCAGCAGCAGCAGCAGCAGCAGCAGCAGCAGCAGCAGCAGCAGCAGCAGCAGCAGCAGCAGCAGCAGCAGCAGCAGCAGCAGCAGCAGCAGCAGCAGCAGCAGCAGCAGCAGCAGCAGCAGCAGCAGCAGCAGCAGCAGCAGCAGCAGCAGCAGCAGCAGCAGCAGCAGCAGCAGCAGCAGCAGCAGCAGCAGCAGCAGCAGCAGCAGCAGCAGCAGCAGCAGCAGCAGCAGCAGCAGCAGCAGCAGCAGCAGCAGCAGCAGCAGCAGCAGCAGCAGCAGCAGCAGCAGCAGCAGCAGCAGCAGCAGCAGCAGCAGCAGCAGCAGCAGCAGCAGCAGCAGCAGCAGCAGCAGCAGCAGCAGCAGCAGCAGCAGCAGCAGCAGCAGCAGCAGCAGCAGCAGCAGCAGCAGCAGCAGCAGCAGCAGCAGCAGCAGCAGCAGCAGCAGCAGCAGCAGCAGCAGCAGCAGCAGCAGCAGCAGCAGCAGCAGCAGCAGCAGCAGCAGCAGCAGCAGCAGCAGCAGCAGCAGCAGCAGCAGCAGCAGCAGCAGCAGCAGCAGCAGCAGCAGCAGCAGCAGCAGCAGCAGCAGCAGCAGCAGCAGCAGCAGCAGCAGCAGCAGCAGCAGCAGCAGCAGCAGCAGCAGCAGCAGCAGCAGCAGCAGCAGCAGCAGCAGCAGCAGCAGCAGCAGCAGCAGCAGCAGCAGCAGCAGCAGCAGCAGCAGCAGCAGCAGCAGCAGCAGCAGCAGCAGCAGCAGCAGCAGCAGCAGCAGCAGCAGCAGCAGCAGCAGCAGCAGCAGCAGCAGCAGCAGCAGCAGCAGCAGCAGCAGCAGCAGCAGCAGCAGCAGCAGCAGCAGCAGCAGCAGCAGCAGCAGCAGCAGCAGCAGCAGCAGCAGCAGCAGCAGCAGCAGCAGCAGCAGCAGCAGCAGCAGCAGCAGCAGCAGCAGCAGCAGCAGCAGCAGCAGCAGCAGCAGCAGCAGCAGCAGCAGCAGCAGCAGCAGCAGCAGCAGCAGCAGCAGCAGCAGCAGCAGCAGCAGCAGCAGCAGCAGCAGCAGCAGCAGCAGCAGCAGCAGCAGCAGCAGCAGCAGCAGCAGCAGCAGCAGCAGCAGCAGCAGCAGCAGCAGCAGCAGCAGCAGCAGCAGCAGCAGCAGCAGCAGCAGCAGCAGCAGCAGCAGCAGCAGCAGCAGCAGCAGCAGCAGCAGCAGCAGCAGCAGCAGCAGCAGCAGCAGCAGCAGCAGCAGCAGCAGCAGCAGCAGCAGCAGCAGCAGCAGCAGCAGCAGCAGCAGCAGCAGCAGCAGCAGCAGCAGCAGCAGCAGCAGCAGCAGCAGCAGCAGCAGCAGCAGCAGCAGCAGCAGCAGCAGCAGCAGCAGCAGCAGCAGCAGCAGCAGCAGCAGCAGCAGCAGCAGCAGCAGCAGCAGCAGCAGCAGCAGCAGCAGCAGCAGCAGCAGCAGCAGCAGCAGCAGCAGCAGCAGCAGCAGCAGCAGCAGCAGCAGCAGCAGCAGCAGCAGCAGCAGCAGCAGCAGCAGCAGCAGCAGCAGCAGCAGCAGCAGCAGCAGCAGCAGCAGCAGCAGCAGCAGCAGCAGCAGCAGCAGCAGCAGCAGCAGCAGCAGCAGCAGCAGCAGCAGCAGCAGCAGCAGCAGCAGCAGCAGCAGCAGCAGCAGCAGCAGCAGCAGCAGCAGCAGCAGCAGCACGCAGCAGCAGCAGCAGCAGCAGCAGCAGCAGCAGCAGCAGCAGCAGCAGCAGCAGCAGCAGCAGCAGCAGCAGCAGCAGCAGCAGCAGCAGCAGCAGCAGCAGCAGCAGCAGCAGCAGCAGCA
>OW121707.1:23618421-23658939 GCA_933228785.1 Lasioglossum pauxillum | reverse complement strand
GCAGCAGCAGCAGCAGCAGCAGCAGCAGCAGCAGCAGCAGCAGCAGCAGCAGCAGCAGCAGCAGCAGCAGCAGCAGCAGCAGCAGCAGCAGCAGCAGCAGCAGCAGCAGCAGCAGCAGCAGCAGCAGCAGCAGCAGCAGCAGCAGCAGCAGCAGCAGCAGCAGCAGCAGCAGCAGCAGCAGCAGCAGCAGCAGCAGCAGCAGCAGCAGCAGCAGCAGCAGCAGCAGCAGCAGCAGCAGCAGCAGCAGCAGCAGCAGCAGCAGCAGCAGCAGCAGCAGCAGCAGCAGCAGCAGCAGCAGCAGCAGCAGCAGCAGCAGCAGCAGCAGCAGCAGCAGCAGCAGCAGCAGCAGCAGCAGCAGCAGCAGCAGCAGCAGCAGCAGCAGCAGCAGCAGCAGCAGCAGCAGCAGCAGCAGCAGCAGCAGCAGCAGCAGCAGCAGCAGCAGCAGCAGCAGCAGCAGCAGCAGCAGCAGCAGCAGCAGCAGCAGCAGCAGCAGCAGCAGCAGCAGCAGCAGCAGCAGCAGCAGCAGCAGCAGCAGCAGCAGCAGCAGCAGCAGCAGCAGCAGCAGCAGCAGCAGCAGCAGCAGCAGCAGCAGCAGCAGCAGCAGCAGCAGCAGCAGCAGCAGCAGCAGCAGCAGCAGCAGCAGCAGCAGCAGCAGCAGCAGCAGCAGCAGCAGCAGCAGCAGCAGCAGCAGCAGCAGCAGCAGCAGCAGCAGCAGCAGCAGCAGCAGCAGCAGCAGCAGCAGCAGCAGCAGCAGCAGCAGCAGCAGCAGCAGCAGCAGCAGCAGCAGCAGCAGCAGCAGCAGCAGCAGCAGCAGCAGCAGCAGCAGCAGCAGCAGCAGCAGCAGCAGCAGCAGCAGCAGCAGCAGCAGCAGCAGCAGCAGCAGCAGCAGCAGCAGCAGCAGCAGCAGCAGCAGCAGCAGCAGCAGCAGCAGCAGCAGCAGCAGCAGCAGCAGCAGCAGCAGCAGCAGCAGCAGCAGCAGCAGCAGCAGCAGCAGCAGCAGCAGCAGCAGCAGCAGCAGCAGCAGCAGCAGCAGCAGCAGCAGCAGCAGCAGCAGCAGCAGCAGCAGCAGCAGCAGCAGCAGCAGCAGCAGCAGCAGCAGCAGCAGCAGCAGCAGCAGCAGCAGCAGCAGCAGCAGCAGCAGCAGCAGCAGCAGCAGCAGCAGCAGCAGCAGCAGCAGCAGCAGCAGCAGCAGCAGCAGCAGCAGCAGCAGCAGCAGCAGCAGCAGCAGCAGCAGCAGCAGCAGCAGCAGCAGCAGCAGCAGCAGCAGCAGCAGCAGCAGCAGCAGCAGCAGCAGCAGCAGCAGCAGCAGCAGCAGCAGCAGCAGCAGCAGCAGCAGCAGCAGCAGCAGCAGCAGCAGCAGCAGCAGCAGCAGCAGCAGCAGCAGCAGCAGCAGCAGCAGCAGCAGCAGCAGCAGCAGCAGCAGCAGCAGCAGCAGCAGCAGCAGCAGCAGCAGCAGCAGCAGCAGCAGCAGCAGCAGCAGCAGCAGCAGCAGCAGCAGCAGCAGCAGCAGCAGCAGCAGCAGCAGCAGCAGCAGCAGCAGCAGCAGCAGCAGCAGCAGCAGCAGCAGCAGCAGCAGCAGCAGCAGCAGCAGCAGCAGCAGCAGCAGCAGCAGCAGCAGCAGCAGCAGCAGCAGCAGCAGCAGCAGCAGCAGCAGCAGCAGCAGCAGCAGCAGCAGCAGCAGCAGCAGCAGCAGCAGCAGCAGCAGCAGCAGCAGCAGCAGCAGCAGCAGCAGCAGCAGCAGCAGCAGCAGCAGCAGCAGCAGCAGCAGCAGCAGCAGCAGCAGCAGCAGCAGCAGCAGCAGCAGCAGCAGCAGCAGCAGCAGCAGCAGCAGCAGCAGCAGCAGCAGCAGCAGCAGCAGCAGCAGCAGCAGCAGCAGCAGCAGCAGCAGCAGCAGCAGCAGCAGCAGCAGCAGCAGCAGCAGCAGCAGCAGCAGCAGCAGCAGCAGCAGCAGCAGCAGCAGCAGCAGCAGCAGCAGCAGCAGCAGCAGCAGCAGCAGCAGCAGCAGCAGCAGCAGCAGCAGCAGCAGCAGCAGCAGCAGCAGCAGCAGCAGCAGCAGCAGCAGCAGCAGCAGCAGCAGCAGCAGCAGCAGCAGCAGCAGCAGCAGCAGCAGCAGCAGCAGCAGCAGCAGCAGCAGCAGCAGCAGCAGCAGCAGCAGCAGCAGCAGCAGCAGCAGCAGCAGCAGCAGCAGCAGCAGCAGCAGCAGCAGCAGCAGCAGCAGCAGCAGCAGCAGCAGCAGCAGCAGCAGCAGCAGCAGCAGCAGCAGCAGCAGCAGCAGCAGCAGCAGCAGCAGCAGCAGCAGCAGCAGCAGCAGCAGCAGCAGCAGCAGCAGCAGCAGCAGCAGCAGCAGCAGCAGCAGCAGCAGCAGCAGCAGCAGCAGCAGCAGCAGCAGCAGCAGCAGCAGCAGCAGCAGCAGCAGCAGCAGCAGCAGCAGCAGCAGCAGCAGCAGCAGCAGCAGCAGCAGCAGCAGCAGCAGCAGCAGCAGCAGCAGCAGCAGCAGCAGCAGCAGCAGCAGCAGCAGCAGCAGCAGCAGCAGCAGCAGCAGCAGCAGCAGCAGCAGCAGCAGCAGCAGCAGCAGCAGCAGCAGCAGCAGCAGCAGCAGCAGCAGCAGCAGCAGCAGCAGCAGCAGCAGCAGCAGCAGCAGCAGCAGCAGCAGCAGCAGCAGCAGCAGCAGCAGCAGCAGCAGCAGCAGCAGCAGCAGCAGCAGCAGCAGCAGCAGCAGCAGCAGCAGCAGCAGCAGCAGCAGCAGCAGCAGCAGCAGCAGCAGCAGCAGCAGCAGCAGCAGCAGCAGCAGCAGCAGCAGCAGCAGCAGCAGCAGCAGCAGCAGCAGCAGCAGCAGCAGCAGCAGCAGCAGCAGCAGCAGCAGCAGCAGCAGCAGCAGCAGCAGCAGCAGCAGCAGCAGCAGCAGCAGCAGCAGCAGCAGCAGCAGCAGCAGCAGCAGCAGCAGCAGCAGCAGCAGCAGCAGCAGCAGCAGCAGCAGCAGCAGCAGCAGCAGCAGCAGCAGCAGCAGCAGCAGCAGCAGCAGCAGCAGCAGCAGCAGCAGCAGCAGCAGCAGCAGCAGCAGCAGCAGCAGCAGCAGCAGCAGCAGCAGCAGCAGCAGCAGCAGCAGCAGCAGCAGCAGCAGCAGCAGCAGCAGCAGCAGCAGCAGCAGCAGCAGCAGCAGCAGCAGCAGCAGCAGCAGCAGCAGCAGCAGCAGCAGCAGCAGCAGCAGCAGCAGCAGCAGCAGCAGCAGCAGCAGCAGCAGCAGCAGCAGCAGCAGCAGCAGCAGCAGCAGCAGCAGCAGCAGCAGCAGCAGCAGCAGCAGCAGCAGCAGCAGCAGCAGCAGCAGCAGCAGCAGCAGCAGCAGCAGCAGCAGCAGCAGCAGCAGCAGCAGCAGCAGCAGCAGCAGCAGCAGCAGCAGCAGCAGCAGCAGCAGCAGCAGCAGCAGCAGCAGCAGCAGCAGCAGCAGCAGCAGCAGCAGCAGCAGCAGCAGCAGCAGCAGCAGCAGCAGCAGCAGCAGCAGCAGCAGCAGCAGCAGCAGCAGCAGCAGCAGCAGCAGCAGCAGCAGCAGCAGCAGCAGCAGCAGCAGCAGCAGCAGCAGCAGCAGCAGCAGCAGCAGCAGCAGCAGCAGCAGCAGCAGCAGCAGCAGCAGCAGCAGCAGCAGCAGCAGCAGCAGCAGCAGCAGCAGCAGCAGCAGCAGCAGCAGCAGCAGCAGCAGCAGCAGCAGCAGCAGCAGCAGCAGCAGCAGCAGCAGCAGCAGCAGCAGCAGCAGCAGCAGCAGCAGCAGCAGCAGCAGCAGCAGCAGCAGCAGCAGCAGCAGCAGCAGCAGCAGCAGCAGCAGCAGCAGCAGCAGCAGCAGCAGCAGCAGCAGCAGCAGCAGCAGCAGCAGCAGCAGCAGCAGCAGCAGCAGCAGCAGCAGCAGCAGCAGCAGCAGCAGCAGCAGCAGCAGCAGCAGCAGCAGCAGCAGCAGCAGCAGTCAGCAGCAGCAGCAGCAGCAGCAGCAGCAGCAGCAGCAGCAGCAGCAGCAGCAGCAGCAGCAGCAGCAGCAGCAGCAGCAGCAGCAGCAGCAGCAGCAGCAGCAGCAGCAGCAGCAGCAGCAGCAGCAGCAGCAGCAGCAGCAGCAGCAGCAGCAGCAGCAGCAGCAGCAGCAGCAGCAGCAGCAGCAGCAGCAGCAGCAGCAGCAGCAGCAGCAGCAGCAGCAGCAGCAGCAGCAGCAGCAGCAGCAGCAGCAGCAGCAGCAGCAGCAGCAGCAGCAGCAGCAGCAGCAGCAGCAGCAGCAGCAGCAGCAGCAGCAGCAGCAGCAGCAGCAGCAGCAGCAGCAGCAGCAGCAGCAGCAGCAGCAGCAGCAGCAGCAGCAGCAGCAGCAGCAGCAGCAGCAGCAGCAGCAGCAGCAGCAGCAGCAGCAGCAGCAGCAGCAGCAGCAGCAGCAGCAGCAGCAGCAGCAGCAGCAGCAGCAGCAGCAGCAGCAGCAGCAGCAGCAGCAGCAGCAGCAGCAGCAGCAGCAGCAGCAGCAGCAGCAGCAGCAGCAGCAGCAGCAGCAGCAGCAGCAGCAGCAGCAGCAGCAGCAGCAGCAGCAGCAGCAGCAGCAGCAGCAGCAGCAGCAGCAGCAGCAGCAGCAGCAGCAGCAGCAGCAGCAGCAGCAGCAGCAGCAGCAGCAGCAGCAGCAGCAGCAGCAGCAGCAGCAGCAGCAGCAGCAGCAGCAGCAGCAGCAGCAGCAGCAGCAGCAGCAGCAGCAGCAGCAGCAGCAGCAGCAGCAGCAGCAGCAGCAGCAGCAGCAGCAGCAGCAGCAGCAGCAGCAGCAGCAGCAGCACAGCAGCAGCAGCAGCAGCAGCAGCAGCAGCAGCAGCAGCAGCAGCAGCAGCAGCAGCAGCAGCAGCAGCAGCAGCAGCAGCAGCAGCAGCAGCAGCAGCAGCAGCAGCAGCAGCAGCAGCAGCAGCAGCAGCAGCAGCAGCAGCAGCAGCAGCAGCAGCAGCAGCAGCAGCAGCAGCAGCAGCAGCAGCACAGCAGCAGCAGCAGCAGCAGCAGCAGCAGCAGCAGCAGCAGCAGCAGCAGCAGCAGCAGCAGCAGCAGCAGCAGCAGCAGCAGCAGCAGCAGCAGCAGCAGCAGCAGCAGCACAGCAGCAAGCAGCAGCAGCAGCAGCAGCAGCAGCAGCAGCAGCAGCAGCAGCAGCAGCAGCAGCAGCAGCAGCAGCAGCAGCAGCAGCAGCAGCAGCAGCAGCAGCAGCAGCAGCAGCAGCAGCACAGCAGCAGCAGCAGCAGCAGCAGCAGCAGCACAAGCAGCAGCAGCAGCAGCAGCAGCAGCAGCAGCAGCAGCAGCAGCAGCAGCAGCAGCAGCAGCAGCAGCAGCAGCAGCAGCAGCAGCAGCAGCAGCAGCAGCAGCAGCAGCAGCAGCAGCAGCAGCAGCAGCAGCAGCAGCAGCAGCAGCAGCAGCAGCAGCAGCAGCAGCAGCAGCAGCAGCAGCAGCAGCAGCACAGCAGCAGCAGCAGCAGCAGCAGCAGCAGCAGCAGCAGCAGCAAGCAGCAGCAGCAAGCAGCAGCAGCAGCAGCAGCAGCAGCAGCAGCAGCAGCAGCAGCCAGCAGCAGCAGCAGCAGCAGCAGCAGCAGCAGCAGCAGCAGCAGCAGCAGCAGCAGCAGCAGCAGCAGCTAGCAGCAGCAGCAGCAGCAGCAGCAGCAGCAGCAGCAGCAGCACAGCAGCAGCAGCAGCAGCAGCAGCAGCAGCAGCAGCAGCAGCAGCAGCAGCAGCAGCAGCAGCAGCAGCAGCAGCAGCAGCAGCAGCAGCAGCAGCAGCAGCAGCAGCAGCAGCAGCAGCAGCAGCAGCAGCAGCAGCAGCAGCCAGCAGCAGCAGCAGCAGCAGCAGCAGCAGCCAGCAGCAGCAGCAGCAGCAGCAGCAGCAGCAGCAGCAGCAGCAGCAGCAGCAGCAGCAGAGCAGCAGCAGCCAGCAGCAGCAGCAGCAGCAGCACAGCAGCAGCAGCAGCAGCAGCAGCAGCAGCAGCAGCAGCAGCAGCAGCAGCAGCAGCAGCAGCAGCAGCAGCAGCAGCAGCAGCAGCAGCAGCAGCAGCAGCAGCAGCACAGCCGCAGCAGCAGCAGCAGCAGCAGCAGCAGCAGCAGCAGCAGCAGCAGCAGCAGCAGCAGCAGCAGCAGCAGCAGCAGCAGCAGCTGCAGCAGCAGCAGCAGCAGCAGCAGCAGCAGCAGCAGCAGCAGCAGCAGCAGCAGCAGCAGCAAGCAGCAGCAGCAGCTAGCAGCAGCAGCAGCACAGCAGCAGCAGCAGCAGCAGCAGCAGCAGCAGCAGCAGCAGCAGCAGCAGCAGCAGCAGCAGCAGCAGCAGCAGCAGCAGCAGCAGCAGCAGCAGCAGCAGCAGCAGCAGCAGCAGCAGCAGCAGCAGCAGCAGCAGCAGCAGCAGCAGCAGCAGCAGCAGCAGCAGCAGCAGCAGCAGCACAGCAGCAGCAGCAGCAGCAGCAGCAGCAGCAGCAGCAGCAGCAGCAGCAGCAGCAGCAGCAGCAGCAGCAGCAGCAGCAGCAGCAGCAGCAGCAGCAGCAGCACAGCAGCAGCAGCAGCAGCTCAGCAGCAGCAGCAGCAAGCAGCAGCAGCAGCAGCAGCAGCAGCAGCAGCAGCAGAAGCCAGTAGCAGCAGCAGCACAGCAGCACGCAGCAGCAGCAGCAGCAGCAGCAGCAGCAGCAGCACGCTGCAGCAGCAGCAGCACGTAGCAGCAGCAGCAGCAGCAGCAGCACGCAGCAGCAGCAGCACGCAGCAGCAGCAGCACGCAGCAGCAGCAGCAGCAGCAGCACGCAGCAGCAGCAGCAGCACGCAGCAGCAGCAGCAGCACGCAGCAGCAGAAGCAGCAGCAGCACGCAGCCAGCAGCAGAAGCAGCAGCAGCACGCAGCAGCAGCAGCAGCACGCAGCAGCAGCAGCAGCAGCACGCAGCAGCAGCAGCAGCACGCAGCAGCAGCAGCAGCAGCAGCAGCAGCAGCACGCAGCAGCAGTACGCAGCAGCAGCAGCACGCAGCAGCAGCAGCAGCACGCAGCAGTAGCAGCAGCACGCAGCAGCAGCAGCAGCAGCAGCAGCAGCAGCACGCAGCAGCAGTACGCAGCAGCAGCAGCACGCAGCAGCAGCAGCAGCACGCAGCAGTAGCAGCAGCACGCAGCAGCAGCAGCAGCACGCAGCAGCACGCAGCAGTAGCACCAGCAGCAGCACGCAGCAGCAGCACGCAGCACGCAGCAGCAGCAGCACGCAGCAGCAGCACGCAGCAGCAGGACGCAGCAGCAGCACGCAGCAGCAGCAGCAGCACGCAGCAGCAGCAGCAGCAGCACGCAGCAGCAGCAGCACGCAGCAGCAGGACGCAGCAGCAGCACGCAGCAGCAGCAGCAGTACGCAGCAGCAGCAGCACGCAGCAGTAGCAGCAGCACGCAGCAGTAGCAGCAGCAGCAGCACGCAGCAGCAGCAGCAGCACGCAGCAGCAGCAGCAGCAGCACGCAGCAGCACGTAGCAGCAGCAGCAGCAGCAGCAGCAGCACGCAGCAGCAGCAGCAGCAGCAGCAGCAGCAGCACGCAGCAGCAGCAGCAGCACGTAGCAGCAGCAGCAGCACGCAGCAGCAGCAGCAGCAGCAGCAGCAAGCAGCACGCAGCAGCAGCAGCAGCACGCAGCAGCAGCAGCAGCACGCAGCAGCAGCAGCAGCACGCAGCAGCAGCAGCAGCAGCACGCAGCAGCAGCAGCAGCAGCACGCAGCAGCAGCAGCAGCAGCAGCAGCAGCAGCAGCAGCAGCAGCAGCAGCAGCAGCAGCAGCAGCAGCAGCAGCAGCAGCAGCAGCAGCAGCAGCAGCAGCAGCAGCAGCAGCAGCAGCAGCAGCAGCAGCAGCAGCAGCAGCAGCAGCAGCAGCAGCAGCAGCAGCAGCAGCAGCAGCAGCAGCAGCAGCAGCAGCAGCAGCAGCAGCAGCAGCAGCAGCAGCAGCAGCAGCAGCAGCAGCAGCAGCAGCAGCAGCAGCAGCAGCAGCAGCAGCAGCAGCAGCAGCAAGCAGGCAGCAGCAGCAGCAGGCAGCAGCAGCAGCAGCAGCAGCAGCAGCAGCAGCAGCAGCAGCAGCAGCAGCAGCAGCAGCAGCAGCAGCAGCAGCAGCAGCAGCAGCAGCAGCAGCAGCAGCAGCAGCAGCAGCAGCAGCAGCAGCAGCAGCAGCAGCAGCAGCAGCAGCAGCAGCAGCAGCAGCAGCAGCAGCAGCAGCAGCAGCAGCAGCAGCAGCAGCAGCAGCAGCAGCAGCAGCAGCAGCACAGCAGCAGCAGCAGCAGCAGCAGCAGCAGCAGCAGCAGCAGCAGCAGCAGCAGCAGCAGCAGCAGCAGCAGCACAGCAGCAGCCAGCAGCAGCAGCAGCAGCAGCAGCAGCAGCAGCAGCAGCAGCGAGCAGCAGCAGCAGCAGCAGCAGCAGCAGCAGCAGCAGCAGCAGCAGCAGCAGCAGCAGCAGCAGCAGCAGCAGCAGCAGCAGCAGCAGCAGCAGCAAGCAGCAGCAGCAGCAGCAGCAGCAGCAGCAGCAGCAGCAGCAGCAGCAGCAGCAGCAGGCAGCAGCACAGCAGCAGCAGCAGCAGCAGCAGCAGCAGGCAGCAGCAGCAGCAGCAGCAGCAGCAGCAGCAGCAGCAGCAGCAAGCAGCAGCAGCAGCAGCAGCAGCAGCAGCAGCAGCAGCAGCAGCAGCAGCAAGCAGCAGCAGCAGCAGCAGCAGCAGCAGCAGCAGCAGCAGCAGCAGCAGCAGCAGCAGCAGCAGCAGCAGCAGCAGCAGCAGCAGCAGCAGCAGCAGCAGCAGCAGCAGCAGCAGCAGCAGCAGCAGCAGCAGCAGCAGCAGCAGCAGCAGCAGCAGCAGCAGGCAGCAGCAGCAGCTAGCAGCAGCAGCAGCAGCAGCAGCAGCAGCAGCAGCAGCAGCAGCAGCAGCAGCAGCAGCAGCAGCAGCAGCCAGCAGCAAGCAGCAGCAGCAGCAGCAGCAGCAGCAGCAGCAGCAGCAGCAGCAGCAGCAGCAGCAGCAGCAGCAGCAGCAGCAGCAGCAGCAGCAGCAGCAGCAGCAGCAGCAGCAGCAGCAGCAGCAGCAGCAGCAGCAGCAGCAGCAGCAGCAGCAGCAGCAGCAGCAGCAGCAGCAGCAGCAGCAGCAGCAGCAGCAGCAGCAGCAGCAGCAGCAGCAGCAGCAGCAGCAGCAGCAGCAGCAGCAGCAGCAGCAGCAGCAGCAGCAGCAGCAGCAGCAGCAGCAGCAGCAGCAAGCAGCAGCAGCAGCAGCAGCAGCAGCAGCAGCAGCAGCAGCAGCAGCACAGCAGCAGCAGCAGCAGCAGCAGCAGCAGCAGCAGCAGCAGCAGCAGCAGCAGCAGCAGCAGCAGCAGCAGCAGCAGCAGCAGCAGCAGCAGCAGCAGCAGCAGCAGCAGCAGCAGCAGCAGCCAGCAGCAGCAGCAGCAGCCAGCAGCAGCAGCAGCAGCAGCAGCAGCAGCAGCAGCAGCAGCAGCAGCAGCAGCAGCAGCAGCAGCAGCAGCAGCAGCAGCAGCAGCAGCAGCAGCAGCAGCAGCAGCAGCAGCAGCAGCAGCAGCACAGCAGCAGCAGCAGCAGCAGCAGCAGCAGCAGCAGCAGCAGCAGCAGCAGCAGCAGCAGCAGCAGCAGCAGCAGCAGCAGCAGCAGCAGCAGCAGCAGCAGCAGCAGCAGCAGCAGCAGCAGCAGCAGCAGCAGCAGCAGCAGCAGCAGCAGCAGCAGCAGCAGCAGCAGCAGCACAGCAGCAGCAGCAGCAGCAGCAGCAGCAGCAGCAGCAGCAGCAGCAGCAGCAGCAGCAGCAGCAGCAGCAGCAGCAGCAGCAGCAGCAGCAGCAGCAGCAGCAGCAGCAGCAGCAGCAGCAGCAGCAGCAGCAGCAGCAGCAGCAGCAGCACAGCAGCAGCAGCAGCAGCAGCAGCAGCAGCAGCAGCAGCAGCAGCAGCAGCAGCAGCAGCAGCAGCAGCAGCAGCAGCAGCAGCCAGCAGCAGCAGCAGCAGCAGCAGCAGCAGCAGCAGCAGCAGCAGCAGCAGCAGCAGCAGCAGCAGCAGCAGCAGCAGCAGCAGCAGCAGCAGCAGCAGCAGCAGCAGCAGCAGCAGCAGCAGCAGCAGCAGCAGCAGCAGCAGCAGCAGGCAGCAGCAGCAGCAGCAGCAGCAGCAGCAGCAGCAGCAGCAGCAGCAGAGCAGCAGCAGCAGCAGCAGCAGCAGCCGCAGCAGCAGCAGCAGCAGCAGCAGCAGCAGCACAGCAGCAGCAGCAGCAGCAGCAGCAGCAGCAGCAGCGCAGCAGCAGCAGCAGCAGCTGCAGCAGCAGCAGCAGCAGCAGCAGCAGCAGCAGCAGCAGCAGCAGCAGCAGCAGCAGCAGCAGCAGCAGCAGCCAGCAGCAGCAGCAGCAGCAGCAGCAGCAGAGCAGCAGCAAGCAGCACGCAGCAGCCAGCAGCAGCAGCAGCAGCAGCAGCCAGCACGCTGCAGCAGCAGCAGCACGTAGCAGCAGCAGCAGCAGCAGCAGCACGCAGCAGCAGCAGCACGCAGCAGCAGCAGCACGCAGCAGCAGCAGCAGCAGCAGCACGCAGCAGCAGCAGCAGCACGCAGCAGCAGCAGCAGCACGCAGCAGCAGAAGCAGCAGCAGCACGCAGCAGCAGCAGCAGAAGCAGCAGCAGCACGCAGCAGCAGCAGCAGCACGCAGCAGCAGCAGCAGCAGCACGCAGCAGCAGCAGCAGCACGCAGCAGCAGCAGCAGCAGCAGCAGCAGCAGCACGCAGCAGCAGTACGCAGCAGCAGCAGCACGCAGCAGCAGCAGCAGCACGCAGCAGTAGCAGCAGCACGCAGCAGCAGCAGCAGCAGCAGCAGCAGCAGCACGCAGCAGCAGTACGCAGCAGCAGCAGCACGCAGCAGCAGCAGCAGCACGCAGCAGTAGCAGCAGCACGCAGCAGCAGCAGCAGCACGCAGCAGCACGCAGCAGTAGCACCAGCAGCAGCACGCAGCAGCAGCACGCAGCACGCAGCAGCAGCAGCACGCAGCAGCAGCACGCAGCAGCAGGACGCAGCAGCAGCACGCAGCAGCAGCAGCAGCACGCAGCAGCAGCAGCAGCAGCACGCAGCAGCAGCAGCACGCAGCAGCAGGACGCAGCAGCAGCACGCAGCAGCAGCAGCAGTACGCAGCAGCAGCAGCACGCAGCAGTAGCAGCAGCACGCAGCAGTAGCAGCAGCAGCAGCACGCAGCAGCAGCAGCAGCACGCAGCAGCAGCAGCAGCAGCACGCAGCAGCACGTAGCAGCAGCAGCAGCAGCAGCAGCAGCACGCAGCAGCAGCAGCAGCAGCAGCAGCAGCAGCACGCAGCAGCAGCAGCAGCACGTAGCAGCAGCAGCAGCACGCAGCAGCAGCAGCAGCAGCAGCAGCAGCAGCACGCAGCAGCAGCAGCAGCACGCAGCAGCAGCAGCAGCACGCAGCAGCAGCAGCAGCACGCAGCAGCAGCAGCAGCACGCAGCAGCAGCAGCACGCAACAGCAGCAGCAGCACGCAGCAGCAGCAGCAGCACGCAGCAGCAGCACGCAGCACGCAGCAGCAGCACGCAGCAGCAGCAGCAGCACGCAGCAGCAGCAGCAGCACGCAGCAGCAGCAGCAGCACGCAGCAGCAGCAGCAGCACGCAGCAGCAGCAGCAGCACGCAGCAGCAGCAGCAGTACGCAGCAGCAGCAGCAGCACGCAGCAGCAGCAGCAGCACGCAGCAGCACGCAGCAGCAGCAGCAGTACGCAGCAGCAGCAGCAGCACGCAGCAGCAGCAGCAGCACGCAGCAGCACGCAGCAGCAGCAGCAGCACGCAGCAGCAGCAGCAGCACGCAGCAGCAGCAGCAGCAGCAGCAGCACGCAGCAGCAGCAGCAGCACGCAGCAGCAGCAGCAGCACGCAGCAGCAGCACGCAGCAGCAGCACGCAGCAGCAGGACGCAGCAGCAGCACGCAGCAGCAGCAGCAGTACGCAGCAGCAGCAGCACGCAGCAGCAGCAGCAGCACGCAGCAGTAGCAGCAGCACGCAGCAGCAGCAGCAGCACGCAGCAGCAGCAACAGCACGCAGCAGCAGCAGCAGCACGCAGCAGCAGCAGCAGCAGCAGCACGCAGCAGCAGCAGCAGCACGCAGCAGCAGCAGCAGCACGCAGCAGCAGCAGCACGCAGCAGCAGCAGCAGCACGCAGCAGCAGCAGCAGCACGCAGCAGCAGCACGCAGCAGCAGGACGCAGCAGCAGCACGCAGCAGCAGCAGCAGTACGCAGCAGCAGCAGCACGCAGCAGCAGCAGCAGCACGCAGCAGCAGCAGCAGCAGCACGCAGCAGCAGCAGCAGCACGTAGCAGCAGCAGCAGCAGCAGCAGCAGCACGCAGCAGCAGCAGCAGCAGCAGCACGCAGCAGCAGCAGCAGCACGTAGCAGCAGCAGCAGCACGCTGCAGCAGCAGCAGCAGCAGCACGCAGCAGCAGCAGCACGCAGCAACAGCAGCAGCAGCAGCACGCAGCAGCAGCAGCAGCAGCAGCACGCAGCAGCACGCAGCAGCAGCAGCAGCACGCAGCAGCAGCAGCAGCAGCAGCAGCACGCAGCAGCAGCAGCACGCAGCAGCAGCAGCACGCAGCAGCAGCAGCAGCACGCAGCAGCAGCAGCAGCACGCAGCAGCAGCAGCAGCACGCAGCAGCAGCAGCAGCACGTAGCAGCAGCAGCAGCAGCAGCAGCAGCACGCAGCAGCAGCAGCAGCAGCAGCAGCAGCAGCACGCAGCAGCAGCAGCAGCACGTAGCAGCAGCAGCAGCAGCAGCAGCACGCAGCAGCAGCAGCACGCAGCAGCAGCAGCAGCAGCAGCACGCAGCAGCAGCAGCAGCACGCAGCAGCAGCAGCAGCACGCAGCAGCAGAAGCAGCAGCAGCACGCAGCAGCAGCAGCAGAAGCAGCAGCAGCACGCAGCAGCAGCAGCAGCACGCAGCAGCAGCAGCAGCAGCACGCAGCAGCAGCAGCAGCACGCAGCAGCAGCAGCAGCAGCAGCAGCAGCAGCACGCAGCAGCAGTACGCAGCAGCAGCAGCACGCAGCAGCAGCAGCAGCATGCAGCAGTAGCAGCAGCACGCAGCAGCAGCAGCAGCACGCAGCAGCAGCACGCAGCAGTAGCACCAGCAGCAGCACGCAGCAGCAGCAGCAGCACGCAGCAGCAGCAGCAGCAGCAGTACGCAGCAGCAGCAGCAGCACGCAGCAGCAGCAGCACGCAGCAGCACGCAGCAGCAGCAGCAGCACGCAGCAGCAGCAGCAGCAGCAGCAGCAGCAGCACGCAGCAGCACGCAGCAGCAGCAGCAGCAGCAGCACGCAGCAGCAGCAGCAGCACGCAGCAGCAGCAGCAGCAGCACGCAGCAGCACGTAGCAGCAGCAGCAGCAGCAGCAGCAGCAGCAGCACGCAGCAGCAGCAGCACGCAGCAGCAGCAGCAGCAGCAGCACGCAGCAGCAGCAGCAGCACGCAGCAGCAGCAGCAGCACGCAGCAGCAGCAGCAGCAGCAGCACGCAGCAGCAGCAGCAGCACGCAGCAGCAGCAGCAGCAGCACGCAGCAGCAGCAGCAGCACGCAGCAGCAGCAGCAGCACGCAGCAGCAGCAGCAGCACGCAGCAGCAGCAGCAGTACGCAGCAGCAGCAGCAGCACGCAGCAGCCGCAAGACGCAGCAGCAGCAGCAGCACGCAGCAGCACGCAGCAGCAGCAGCAGCACGCAGCAGCAGCAGCAGCAGCACGCAGCAGCACGCAGCAGCAGCAGCAGCACGCTGCAGCAGCAGCAGCAGCAGCAGCAGCACGCAGCAGCAGCAGCAGCAGCAGCAGCAGCAGCAGCAGCAGCAGCACGCAGCAGCAGCAGCAGCACGCAGCAGCAGCAGCAGCACGCAGCAGCAGCAGCAGCACGCAGCAGCAGCAGCAGCACGCTGCAGCAGCAGCAGCAGCAGCAGCAGCACGCAGCAGCACGCAGCAGCAGCAGCAGCACGCAGCAGCAGCAGCAGCAGCACGCAGCAGCACGCAGCAGCAGCAGCAGCACGCTGCAGCAGCAGCAGCAGCAGCAGCAGCACGCAGCAGCAGCAGCAGCAGCAGCAGCAGCACGCAGCAGCAGCAGCAGCAGCAGCAGCACGCAGCAGCAGCAGCAGCACGTAGCAGCAGCAGCAGCAGCAGCACGCTGCAGCAGCAGCAGCAGCAGCAGCAGCACGCAGCAGCAGCAGCACGCAGCAGCAGCAGCAGCAGCAGCACGCAGCAGCAGCAGCAGCACGCAGCAGCAGCAGCAGCACGCAGCAGCAGCAGCAGCAGCAGCACGCAGCAGCAGCAGCAGCACGCAGCAGCAGCAGCAGCAGCACGCAGCAGCAGCAGCAGCACGCAGCAGCAGCAGCAGCACGCAGCAGCAGCAGCAGCACGCAGCAGCAGCAGCAGTACGCAGCAGCAGCAGCAGCACGCAGCAGCCGCAAGACGCAGCAGCAGCAGCAGCACGCAGCAGCACGCAGCAGCAGCAGCAGCACGCAGCAGCAGCAGCAGCAGCACGCAGCAGCACGCAGCAGCAGCAGCAGCACGCTGCAGCAGCAGCAGCAGCAGCAGCAGCACGCAGCAGCAGCAGCAGCAGCAGCAGCAGCAGCAGCAGCAGCAGCAGCACGCAGCAGCAGCAGCAGCACGCAGCAGCAGCAGCAGCAGCAGCACGCAGCAGCAGCAGCAGCACGCAGCAGCAGCAGCAGCAGCACGCAGCAGCAGCAGCAGCAGCACGCAGCAGCAGCAGCAGCAGCACGCAGCATCACGTAGCAGCAGCAGCAGCAGCAGCAGCAGCACGCAGCAGCAGCAGCAGCAGCAGCACGCAGCAGCAGCAGCAGCACGTAGCAGCAGCAGCAGCAGCACGCAGCAGCAGCAGCAGCAGCACGCAGCAGCAGCAGCAGCAGCACGTAGCAGCAGCAGCAGCACGCAGCAGCAGCAGCAGCACGCAGCAGCAGCAGAAGCACGCAGCAGCAGCACGCAGCAGCAGCAGCAGCACACAGCAGCAGCAGCAGCAGCAGCAGCAGCACGCAGCAGCAGCAGCAGCACGCAGCAGCAGCAGCAGCAGCACGCAGCAGCAGCAGCAGCACGCAGCAGCAGCACGCAGCAGCAGCACGCAGCAGTAGCACCAGCAGCAGGACGCAGCAGCAGCACGCAGCAGCAGCAGCAGCAGCACGCAGCAGCAGCAGCAGCAGCACGCAGCAGCAGCACGCAGCAGCAGGACGCAGCAGCAGCACGCAGCAGCAGCAGCAGTACGCAGCAGCAGCAGCACGCAGCAGCAGCAGCAGCACGCAGCAGTAGCAGCAGCAGCAGCACGCAGCAGCAGCAGCAGCACGCAGCAGCAGCAGCAGCACGCAGCAGCAGCAGCAGCAGCACGCAGCAGCACGTAGCAGCAGCAGCAGCAGCAGCAGCAGCACGCAGCAGCAGCAGCAGCAGCAGCAGCAGCAGCACGCAGCAGCAGCAGCAGCACGTAGCAGCAGCAGCAGCACGCAGCAGCAGCAGCAGCAGCAGCAGCAGCAGCACGCAGCAGCAGCAGCAGCACGCAGCAGCAGCAGCAGCACGCAGCAGCAGCAGCAGCACGCAGCAGCAGCAGCAGCACGCAGCAGCAGCAGCAGCACGCAGCAGCAGCAGCAGCACGCAGCAGCAGCAGCAGCACGCAGCAGCAGCAGCAGCACGCAGCAGCAGCAGCAGCACGCAGCAGCAGCAGCAGCACGCAGCAGCAGCAGCAGCACGCAGCAGCAGCAGCAGTACGCAGCAGCAGCAGCAGCACGCAGCAGCAGCAGCAGCACGCAGCAGCACGCAGCAGCAGCAGCAGCACGCAGCAGCAGCAGCAGCACGCAGCAGCAGCAGCAGCAGCAGCAGCACGCAGCAGCAGCAGCAGCACGCAGCAGCAGCAGCAGCAGCAGCAGCACGCAGCAGCAGCACGCAGCAGCAGCACGCAGCAGCAGGACGCAGCAGCAGCACGCAGCAGCAGCAGCAGTACGCAGCAGCAGCAGCACGCAGCAGCAGCAGCAGCACGCAGCAGTAGCAGCAGCACGCAGCAGCAGCAGCAGCACGCAGCAGCAGCACGCAGCAGCAGCACGCAGCAGCAGCACGCAGCAGCAGCAACAGCACGCAGCAGCAGCAGCAGCACGCAGCAGCAGCAGCACGCAGCAGCAGCAGCAGCACGCAGCAGCAGCAGCAGCACGCAGCAGCAGCAGCAGCACGCAGCAGCAGCAGCAGCAGCAGCACGCAGCAGCAGCAGCAGCACGCAGCAGCAGCAGCAGCAGCAGCAGCACGCAGCAGCAGTACGCAGCAGCAGCAGCACGCAGCAGCAGCAGCAGCACGCAGCAGTAGCAGCAGCACGCAGCAGCAGCAGCAGCACGCAGCAGCAGCACGCAGCAGTAGCACCAGCAGCAGCACGCAGCAGCAGCACGCAGCACGCAGCAGCAGCAGCACGCAGCAGCAGCACGCAGCAGCAGGACGCAGCAGCAGCACGCAGCAGCAGCAGCAGCACGCAGCAGCAGCAGCAGCAGCACGCAGCAGCAGCAGCAGCAGCACGCAGCAGCAGCACGCAGCAGCAGGACGCAGCAGCAGCACGCAGCAGCAGCAGCAGTACGCAGCAGCAGCAGCACGCAGCAGCAGCAGCAGCACGCAGCAGTAGCAGCAGCAGCAGCACGCAGCAGCAGCAGCAGCACGCAGCAGCAGCAGCAGCACGCAGCAGCAGCAGCAGCAGCACGCAGCAGCACGTAGCAGCAGCAGCAGCAGCAGCAGCAGCACGCAGCAGCAGCAGCAGCAGCAGCAGCAGCAGCACGCAGCAGCAGCAGCAGCACGTAGCAGCAGCAGCAGCACGCAGCAGCAGCAGCAGCAGCAGCAGCAGCAGCACGCAGCAGCAGCAGCAGCACGCAGCAGCAGCAGCAGCAGCACGCAGCAGCAGCAGCAGCACGCAGCAGCAGCAGCAGCACGCAGCAGCAGCAGCAGCACGCAGCAGCAGCAGCAGCACGCAGCAGCAGCAGCAGCACGCAGCAGCAGCAGCAGCACGCAGCAGCAGCAGCAGTACGCAGCAGCAGCAGCAGCACGCAGCAGCAGCAGCAGCACGCAGCAGCACGCAGCAGCAGCAGCAGCACGCAGCAGCAGCAGCAGCACGCAGCAGCAGCAGCAGCAGCAGCAGCACGCAGCAGCAGCAGCAGCACGCAGCAGCAGCAGCAGCACGCAGCAGCAGCACGCAGCAGCAGCACGCAGCAGCAGGACGCAGCAGCAGCACGCAGCAGCAGCAGCAGTACGCAGCAGCAGCAGCACGCAGCAGCAGCAGCAGCACGCAGCAGTAGCAGCAGCACGCAGCAGCAGCAGCAGCACGCAGCAGCAGCACGCAGCAGCAGCACGCAGCAGCACGCAGCAGCACGCAGCAGCAGCACGCAGCAGCAGCAACAGCACGCAGCAGCAGCAGCAGCACGCAGCAGCAGCAGCAGCAGCAGCACGCAGCAGCAGCAGCAGCACGCAGCAGCAGCAGCAGCACGCAGCAGCAGCAGCAGCACGCAGCAGCAGCAGCAGCACGCAGCAGCAGCAGCAGCACGCAGCAGCAGCAGCAGCACGCAGCAGCAGCAGCAGCACGCAGCAGCAGCAGCAGCACGCAGCAGCAGCAGCAGCACGGAGCAGCACGCAGCAGCACGCAGCAGCAGCAGTACGCAGCAGCAGCAGCAGCACGCAGCAGCACGCAGCAGCAGCAGCAGCACGCAGCAGCAGCAGCAGCAGCAGCAGCAGCAGCAGCAGCAGCAGCACGCAGCATCAGCAGCAGCACGCAGCAGCAGCAGCAGCACGCAGCAGCAGCAGCAGCACGCAGCAGCAGCAGCAGCAGCACGCAGCAGCAGCAGCAGCACGCAGCAGCAGCAGCAGCGAGCAGCAGCAGCAGCAGCACGCAGCAGCAGCAGCAGCACTCAGCAGCAGCAGCAGTACGCAGCAGCAGCAGCAGCACGCAGCAGCAGCAGCACGCAGCAGCAGCAGCAGCAGCAGCACGCAGCACCACGCAGCAGCAGCAGCAGCACGCAGCAGCAGCAGCAGCAGCAGCAGCACGCAGCAGCACGCAGCAGCAGCAGCAGCAGCAGCAGCACGCAGCAGCAGCAGCAGCACGCAGCAGCAGCAGCAGCACGCAGCAGCAGCAGCAGCACGCAGCAGCAGCAGCAGCAGCAGCACGCAGCAGCAGCAGCAGCACGTAGCAGCAGCAGCAGCAGCAGCACGCTGCAGCAGCAGCAGCAGCAGCACGCAGCAGCAGCATCAGCAGCACGCAGCAGCAGCAGCAGCAGCAGCACGCAGCAGCAGCAGCAGCACGCAGCAGCAGCAGCAGCACGCAGCAGCAGCAGCAGCAGCACGCAGCAGCAGCAGCAGCACGCAGCAGCAGCAGCAGCACGCAGCAGCAGCAGCAGCACGCAGCAGCTGCACGCAGCAGCAGCAGCAGCACGCAGCAGCAGCACGCAGCAGCAGCAGCAGTAGCAGCAGCACGCAGCAGCAGCAGCAGCAGCAGCAGCACGCAGCAGCAGCACGCAGCAGTAGCACCAGCAGCAGCACGCAGCAGCAGCACGCAGCAGCAGCACGCAGCATCAGCAGCAGCACGCAGCAGCAGCACGCAGCAGCAGCAGCAGCACGCAGCAGCAGCAGCACGCAGCAGCAGCAGCAGCACGCAGCAGCAGCAGCAGCAGCACGCAGCAGCAGCAGCAGCAGCGGCAGCAGCACGCAGCAGCAGCAGCACGCAGCAGCAGCAGCAGCACGCAGCAGCAGCAGCAGCACGCAGCAGCAGCAGCAGCAGCAGTACGCAGCAGCAGCAGCAGCACGCAGCAGCAGCAGCAGCACGCAGCAGCAGCAGCAGCACGCAGCAGCAGCAGCAGCAGCACGCAGCAGCAGCAGCAGCAGCAGCACGCAGCAGCAGCAGCAGCACGCAGCAGCACGCAGCAGCAGCAGCAGCACGCAGCAGCAGCAGCAGCAGCAGCAGCAGCAGCAGCAGCAGCAGCACGCAGCATCAGCAGCAGCACGCAGCAGCAGCAGCAGCACGCAGCAGCAGCAGCAGCACGCAGCAGCAGCAGCAGCAGCACGCAGCAGCAGCAGCAGCACGCAGCAGCAGCAGCAGCGAGCAGCAGCAGCAGCAGCACGCAGCAGCAGCAGCAGCACTCAGCAGCAGCAGCAGTACGCAGCAGCAGCAGCAGCACGCAGCAGCAGCAGCACGCAGCAGCAGCAGCAGCAGCAGCACGCAGCACCACGCAGCAGCAGCAGCAGCACGCAGCAGCAGCAGCAGCAGCAGCAGCACGCAGCAGCACGCAGCAGCAGCAGCAGCAGCAGCAGCACGCAGCAGCAGCAGCAGCACGCAGCAGCAGCAGCAGCACGCAGCAGCAGCAGCAGCACGCAGCAGCAGCAGCAGCAGCAGCACGCAGCAGCAGCAGCAGCACGTAGCAGCAGCAGCAGCAGCAGCACGCTGCAGCAGCAGCAGCAGCAGCACGCAGCAGCAGCATCAGCAGCACGCAGCAGCAGCAGCAGCAGCAGCACGCAGCAGCAGCAGCAGCACGCAGCAGCAGCAGCAGCACGCAGCAGCAGCAGCAGCAGCACGCAGCAGCAGCAGCAGCACGCAGCAGCAGCAGCAGCACGCAGCAGCAGCAGCAGCACGCAGCAGCTGCACGCAGCAGCAGCAGCAGCACGCAGCAGCAGCACGCAGCAGCAGCAGCAGTAGCAGCAGCACGCAGCAGCAGCAGCAGCAGCAGCAGCACGCAGCAGCAGCACGCAGCAGTAGCACCAGCAGCAGCACGCAGCAGCAGCACGCAGCAGCAGCACGCAGCATCAGCAGCAGCACGCAGCAGCAGCACGCAGCAGCAGCAGCAGCACGCAGCAGCAGCAGCACGCAGCAGCAGCAGCAGCACGCAGCAGCAGCAGCAGCAGCACGCAGCAGCAGCAGCAGCAGCGGCAGCAGCACGCAGCAGCAGCAGCACGCAGCAGCAGCAGCAGCACGCAGCAGCAGCAGCAGCACGCAGCAGCAGCAGCAGCAGCAGTACGCAGCAGCAGCAGCAGCACGCAGCAGCAGCAGCAGCACGCAGCAGCAGCAGCAGCACGCAGCAGCAGCAGCAGCAGCACGCAGCAGCAGCAGCAGCAGCAGCACGCAGCAGCAGCAGCAGCACGCAGCAGCAGCAGCAGCACGCAGCAGCAGCAGCAGCACGCAGCAGCAGCAGCAGCACGCAGCAGCAGCAGCAGCACGCAGCAGCAGCAGCAGCACGCAGCAGCAGCAGCAGCACGCAGCAGCAGCAGCAGCACGCAGCAGCAGCAGCAGCACGCAGCAGCAGCAGCAGCACGCAGCAGCAGCAGCAGTACGCAGCAGCAGCAGCAGCACGCAGCAGCAGCAGCAGCACGCAGCAGCACGCAGCAGCAGCAGCAGCACGCAGCAGCAGCAGCAGCACGCAGCAGCAGCAGCAGCAGCAGCAGCACGCAGCAGCAGCAGCAGCACGCAGCAGCAGCAGCAGCACGCAGCAGCAGCACGCAGCAGCAGCACGCAGCAGCAGGACGCAGCAGCAGCACGCAGCAGCAGCAGCAGTACGCAGCAGCAGCAGCACGCAGCAGCAGCAGCAGCACGCAGCAGTAGCAGCAGCACGCAGCAGCAGCAGCAGCACGCAGCAGCAGCACGCAGCAGCAGCACGCAGCAGCAGCAACAGCACGCAGCAGCAGCAGCAGCACGCAGCAGCAGCAGCAGCAGCAGCACGCAGCAGCAGCAGCAGCACGCAGCAGCAGCAGCAGCACGCAGCAGCAGCAGCAGCACGCAGCAGCAGCAGCAGCACGCAGCAGCAGCAGCAGCACGCAGCAGCAGCAGCAGCACGCAGCAGCAGCAGCAGCACGCAGCAGCAGCAGCAGCACGGAGCAGCACGCAGCAGCACGCAGCAGCAGCAGTACGCAGCAGCAGCAGCAGCACGCAGCAGCACGCAGCAGCAGCAGCAGCACGCAGCAGCAGCAGCAGCAGCAGCAGCAGCAGCAGCACGCAGCATCAGCAGCAGCACGCAGCAGCAGCAGCAGCACGCAGCAGCAGCAGCAGCAGCACGCAGCAGCAGCAGCAGCACGCAGCAGCAGCAGCAGCGAGCAGCAGCAGCAGCAGCACGCAGCAGCAGCAGCAGCACTCAGCAGCAGCAGCAGTACGCAGCAGCAGCAGCAGCACGCAGCAGCAGCAGCACGCAGCAGCAGCAGCAGCAGCAGCACGCAGCACCACGCAGCAGCAGCAGCAGCACGCAGCAGCAGCAGCAGCAGCAGCAGCACGCAGCAGCACGCAGCAGCAGCAGCAGCAGCAGCAGCACGCAGCAGCAGCAGCAGCACGCAGCAGCAGCAGCAGCACGCAGCAGCAGCAGCAGCAGCAGCACGTAGCAGCAGCAGCAGCAGCAGCACGCTGCAGCAGCAGCAGCAGCAGCACGCAGCAGCAGCATCAGCAGCACGCAGCAGCAGCAGCAGCAGCAGCACGCAGCAGCAGCAGCAGCACGCAGCAGCAGCAGCAGCACGCAGCAGCAGCAGCAGCAGCACGCAGCAGCAGCAGCAGCACGCAGCAGCAGCAGCAGCACGCAGCAGCAGCAGCAGCACGCAGCAGCTGCACGCAGCAGCAGCAGCAGCACGCAGCAGCAGCACGCAGCAGCAGCAGCAGTAGCAGCAGCACGCAGCAGCAGCAGCAGCAGCAGCAGCACGCAGCAGCAGCACGCAGCAGTAGCACCAGCAGCAGCACGCAGCAGCAGCACGCAGCAGCAGCACGCAGCATCAGCAGCAGCACGCAGCAGCAGCACGCAGCAGCAGCAGCAGCACGCAGCAGCAGCAGCACGCAGCAGCAGCAGCAGCACGCAGCAGCAGCAGCAGCAGCACGCAGCAGCAGCAGCAGCAGCGGCAGCAGCACGCAGCAGCAGCAGCACGCAGCAGCAGCAGCAGCACGCAGCAGCAGCAGCAGCAGCAGTACGCAGCAGCAGCAGCAGCAGCACGCAGCAGCAGCAGCAGCACGCAGCAGCAGCAGCAGCAGCAGCAGCACGCAGCAGCAGCAGCAGCAGCAGCACGCAGCAGCAGCAGCAGCACGAAGCAGCAGTAGCAGCATGCAGCAGCAGCAGCACGCAGCAGCAGCAGCATCACGCAGCAGCAGCAGCACGCAGCAGCAGCAGCAGCAGCACGCAGCAGCAGCAGCAGCACGCAGCAGCAGCAGCACGCAGCAGCAGCAGCAGCACGCAGCAGCAGCAGCAGCACGCAGCAGCAGCAGCAGCAGCACGCAGCAGCAGCAGCAGCACGCAGCAGCAGCAGCAGCACGCAGCAGCAGCAGCAGGACGCAGCAGCAGCACGCAGCAGCAGCAGCAGTACGCAGCAGCAGCAGCACGCAGCAGCAGCAGCAGCACGCAGCAGTAGCAGCAGCACGCAGCAGCAGCAGCAGCACGCAGCAGCAGCACGCAGCAGTAGCACCAGCAGCAGCACGCAGCAGCAGCACGCAGCAGCAGCACGCAGCATCAGCAGCAGCACGCAGCAGCAGCACGCAGCAGCAGCAGCAGCACGCAGCAGCAGCAGCAGCACGCAGCAGCAGCAGCAGCACGCGGCAGCAGCAGCAGCAGCAGCACGCAGCAGCAGCACGCAGCAGCAGCAGCAGCACGCAGCATCAGCAGCAGCAGCACGCAGCAGCAGCAGCAGCACGCAGCAGCAGCAGCAGCAGCAGCAGCACGCAGCAGCAGCAGCAGCACGCAGCAGCAGCACGCAGCAGCAGCAGCAGCACGCAGCAGCAGCAGCAGCACGCAGCAGCAGCAGCAGGACGCAGCAGCAGCACGCAGCAGCAGCAGCAGTACGCAGCAGCAGCAGCACGCAGCAGCAGCAGCAGCACGCAGCAGTAGCAGCAGCACGCAGCAGCAGCAGCAGCACGCAGCAGCAGCACGCAGCAGTAGCACCAGCAGCAGCACGCAGCAGCAGCACGCAGCAGCAGCACGCAGCTTCAGCAGCAGCACGCAGCAGCAGCACGCAGCAGCAGCAGCAGCACGCAGCAGCAGCAGCAGCACGCAGCAGCAGCAGCAGCACGCGGCAGCAGCAGCAGCAGCACGCAGCAGCAGCACGCAGCAGCAGCAGCAGCACGCAGCAGCAGCAGCAGTACGCAGCAGCAGCAGCACGCAGCAGCAGCAGCAGCACGCAGCAGTAGCAGCAGCACGCAGCAGCAGCAGCAGCACGCAGCAGCAGCACGCAGCAGTAGCACCAGCAGCAGCACGCAGCAGCAGCACGCAGCAGCAGCACGCAGCATCAGCAGCAGCACGCAGCAGCAGCACGCAGCAGCAGCAGCAGCACGCAGCAGCAGCAGCAGCACGCAGCAGCAGCAGCAGCACGCGGCAGCAGCAGCAGCAGCACGCAGCAGCAGCACGCAGCAGCAGCAGCAGCACGCAGCAGCAGCAGCAGCACGCAGCAGCAGCAGCAGCACGCAGCAGTAGCAGCAGCAGCACGCAGCAGCAGCAGCAGCACGCAGCAGCAGCACGCAGCAGCAGCAGCAGCACGCAGCAGCAGCAGCAGCACGCAGCAGCAGCAGCAGCACGCAGCAGCAGCAGCAGCAGCACGCAGCAGCAGCAGCAGCAGCACGCAGCAGCAGCAGCAGCACGTAGCAGCAGCAGCAGCAGCAGCAGCAGCACGCAGCAGCAGCAGCAGCAGCAGCACGCAGCAGCAGCAGCAGCACGCAGCAGCAGCAGCAACACGCAGCAGCAGCAGCAGCACGCAGCAGCAGCAGCAGCACGCAGCAGCAGCAGCAGCACGCAGCAGCAGCAGCAGCAGCAGCACGCAGCAGCAGCAGTAGCACCAGCAGCAGCACGCAGCAGCAGCACGCAGCATCAGCAGCAGCACGCAGCAGCAGCACGCAGCAGCAGCAGCAGCACGCAGCAGCAGCAGCAGCACGCAGCAGCAGCAGCAGCAGCAGCACGCAGCAGCAGCAGCAGCACGCAGCAGCAGCAGCAGCACGCAGCAGCAGCAGCAGCACGCAGCAGCAGCAGCAGCACGCAGCAGCAGCAGCAGCACGCAGCAGCAGCAGCAGCACGCAGCAGCAGCAGCAGTACGCAGCAGCAGCAGCAGCACGCAACAGCCGCAAGACGCAGCAGCAGCAGCAGCACGCAGCAGCACGCAGCAGCAGCAGCAGCAGCAGCACGCAGCAGCAGCAGCAGCAGCACGCAGCAGCACGCAGCAGCAGCAGCAGCACGCAGCAGCAGCAGCAGCAGCAGCACGCAGCAGCAGCAGCAGCACGCAGCAGCAGCAGCAGCACGCAGCAGCAGCAGCAGCACGCAGCAGCAGCAGCAGCACGCAGCAGCAGCAGCAGCACGCAGCAGCAGCAGCAGCAGCACGCAGCAGCAGCAGCAGCAGCACGCAGCAGCACGTAGCAGCAGCAGCAGCAGCAGCACGCAGCAGCAGCAGCAGCAGCAGCAGCAGCACGCAGCAGCAGCAGCAGCACGTAGCAGCAGCAGCAGCAGCACGCAGCAGCAGCAGCAGCAGCACGCAGCAGCAGCAGCAGCAGCACGTAGCAGCAGCAGCAGCACGCAGCAGCAGCAGCAGCACGCAGCAGCAGCAGCACGCAGCAGCACGCAGCAGCACGCAACAGCAGCACGCAGCAGCAGCACGCAGCAGCAGCAGCAGCACGCAGCAGCAGCAGCAGCACGCAGCAGCAGGAGCAGCACGCAGCAGCAGCAGCACGCAGCAGCAGCAGCAGCACGCAGCAGCAGCAGCAGCAGCACGCAGCAGCAGCAGCAGCAGCAGCAGCAGCACGCAGCAGCAGCAGCAGCACCAGCAGCAGCAGCACGCAGCAGCAGCAGCAGCAGCACGCAGCAGCAGCAGCAGCACGCAGCAGCAGCACGCAGCAGCAGCAGCAGCACGCAGCAGCAGCAGCAGCACGCAGCAGCTGCACGCAGCAGCAGGACGCAGCAGCAGCAGTACGCAGCAGCAGCAGCACGCAGCAGCAGCAGCAGCAGCAGCAGCACGCTGCAGCAGCAGCAGCAGCAGCACGCAGCAGCAGCAGCACGCAGCAGCAGCAGCAGCACGCAGCAGCAGCAGCAGCAGCAGCAGCAGCACGCAGCAGCACGCAGCAGCACGCAGCAGCAGCAGCACGCAGCAGCAGCAGCAGCACGCAGCAGCAGCAGCAGCACGCAGCAGCAGCAGCAGCACGCAGCAGCAGCAGCAGCACGCAGCAGCAGCAGCAGCACGTAGCAGCAGCAGCAGCAGCAGCAGCAGCACGCAGTAGCAGCAGCAGAAGCAGCAGCAGCACGCAGCAGCAGCAGCAGCACGCAGCAGCAGCAGCAGAAGCAGCAGCAGCACGCAGCAGCAGCAGCAGCACGCAGCAGCAGCAGCAGCAGCACGCAGCAGCAGCAGCAGCACGCAGCAGCAGCACGCAGCAGCAGTACGCAGCAGCAGCAGCACGCAGCAGCAGCAGCAGCACGCAGCAGCAGCAGCAGCAGCACGCAGCAGCAGCAGCAGCAGCAGCAGCACGCAGCAGCAGTACGCAGCAGCAGCAGCACGCAGCAGCAGCAGCAGCACGCAGCAGTAGCAGCAGCACGCAGCAGCAGCAGCAGCACGCAGCAGCAGCACGCAGCAGTAGCACCAGCAGCAGCACGCAGCAGCAGCACGCAGCACGCAGCAGCAGCAGCACGCAGCAGCAGCACGCAGCAGCAGGACGCAGCAGCAGCACGCAGCAGCAGCAGCAGCACGCAGCAGCAGCAGCAGCAGCACGCAGCAGCAGCAGCAGCAGCACGCAGCAGCAGCAGCAGTACGCAGCAGCAGCAGCACGCAGCAGTAGCAGCAGCACGCAGCAGCAGCAGCAGCACGCAGCAGCAGCAGCAGCACGCAGCAGCAGCACGCAGCAGTAGCACCAGCAGCAGCACGCAGCAGCAGCACGCAGCAGCAGCACGCAGCACGCAGCAGCAGCAGCAGCAGCAGCAGCACGCAGCAGCAGCAGCAGCACGCAGCAGCAGCAGCAGCAGCAGCACGCAGCAGCAGCAGCAGCAGCAGCACGCAGCAGCAGCAGCAGCAGCAGCACGCAGCAGCAGCAGCAGCACGCAGCAGCAGCAGCAGCACGCAGCAGCAGCAGCAGCACGCAGCAGCAGCAGCAGCACGCAGCAGCACGCAGCAGCAGCAGCAGCAGCAGCACGCAGCAGCAGCAGCAGCACGCAGCAGCAGCAGCAGCACGCAGCAGCACGCAGCAGCAGCAGCAGCACGCAGCAGCAGCACGCAGCAGCAGCAGCAGCAGCACGCAGCAGCAGCAGCAGCACGTAGCAGCAGCAGCAGCAGCAGCAGCAGCACGCAGCAGCAGCAGCAGCAGCAGCACGCAGCAGCAGCAGCAGCACGCAGCAGCAGCAGCAGCACGCAGCAGCAGCAGCAGCACGCAGCAGCAGCAGCAGCACGCAGCAGCAGCAGCACGCAGCAGCAGCAGCAGCACGCAGCAGCAGCAGCAGCACGCAGCAGCAGCAGCAGCACGCAGCAGCAGCAGTAGCACCAGCAGCACCACGCAGCAGCAGCACGCAGCATCAGCAGCAGCACGCAGCAGCAGCAGCAGCAGCAGCAGCACGCAGCAGCAGCAGCAGCACGCAGCAGCAGCAGCAGCACGCAGCAGCAGCAGCAGCACGCAGCAGCAGCAGCAGCAGCAGCACGCAGCAGCAGCAGCAGCAGCACGCAGCAGCAGCAGCAGCAGCACGCAGCAGCACGTAGCAGCAGCAGCAGCAGCAGCACGTAGCAGCAGCAGCAGCAGCAGCACGCAGCAGCAGCAGCAGCAGCACGCAGCAGCAGCAGCAGCACGTAGCAGCAGCAGCAGCAGCACGCAGCAGCAGCAGCAGCAGCACGCAGCAGCAGCAGCAGCAGCACGTAGCAGCAGCAGCAGCACGCAGCAGCAGCAGCAGCACGCAGCAGCAGCAGCACGCAGCAGCACGCAGCAGCACGCAGCAGCAGCACGCAGCAGCAGCAGCAGCACGCAGCAGCAGCAGCAGCACGCTGCAGCAGCAGCACGCAGCAGCAGCAGCAGCACGCAGCAGCAGCAGCACGCAGCAGCAGCAGCAGCACGCAGCAGCAGCAGCAGCAGCACGCAGCAGCAGCAGCAGCAGCAGCAGCAGCACGCAGCAGCAGCAGCAGCACCAGCAGCAGCAGCACGCAGCAGCAGCAGCAGCAGCACGCAGCAGCAGCAGCAGCACGCAGCAGCAGCACGCAGCAGCAGCAGCAGCACGCAGCAGCAGCAGCAGCACGCAGCAGCAGCACGCAGCAGCAGGACGCAGCAGCAGCAGTACGCAGCAGCAGCAGCACGCAGCAGCAGCAGCAGCAGCAGCACGCAGCAGCAGCAGCAGCACGTAGCAGCAGCAGCAGCAGCAGCACGCAGCAGCAGCAGCAGCAGCAGCAGCAGCAGCAGCAGCAGCACGCAGCAGCAGCAGCAGCACGTAGCAGCAGCAGCAGCAGCAGCAGCACGCTGCAGCAGCAGCAGCAGCAGCACGCAGCAGCAGCAGCACGCAGCAGCAGCAGCAGCAGCAGCACGCAGCAGCAGCACGCAGCAGCAGCAGCAGCACGCAGCAGCAGCAGCAGCACGCAGCAGCAGCACGCAGCAGCAGGACGCAGCAGCAGCAGTACGCAGCAGCAGCAGCACGCAGCAGCAGCAGCAGCAGCACGCAGCAGCAGCAGCAGCACCAGCAGCAGCAGCAGCAGCAGCACGCAGCAGCAGCAGCAGCAGCACGCAGCAGCAGCAGCAGTACGCAGCAGCAGCAGCACGCAGCAGCAGCAGCAGCACGCAGCAGTAGCAGCAGCACGCAGCAGCAGCAGCAGCACGCAGCAGCAGCACGCAGCAGTAGCACCAGCAGCAGCACGCAGCAGCAGCAGCAGCACGCAGCAGCAGCAGCAGCACGCAGCAGCAGCAGCAGCACGCAGCAGCAGCAGCAGCACGCAGCAGCAGCAGCAGCACGCAGCAGCGGCAGCAGCACGCAGCAGCAGCAGCAGCACGCAGCAGCAGCAGCAGCACGCAGCAGCAGCAGCAGCACGCAGCAGCAGCAGCAGCAGCAGCAGCACGCAGCAGCAGCAGCAGCAGCAGCAGCAGCACGCAGCAGCAGCAGCAACAGCAGCACGCAGCAGCAGCAGCAGCAGCAGCACGCAGCAGCAGCAGCACGCAGCACGCAGCAGCAGCAGCAGCACGCAGCAGCAGCAGCAGCACGCAGCAGCAGCAGCAGCACGCAGCAGCAGCAGCAGCACGCAGCAGCAGCAGCAGCAGCACGCAGCAGCAGCAGCAACAGCAGCACGCAACAGCAGCAGCAGCAGCAGCAGCAGCACGCAGCAGCAGCAGCACGCAGCCCACAGCAGCACGCAGCAGCACGCAGCACGCAGCAGCACGCAGCACGCAGCAGCACGCAGCAGCACGCAGCAGCACGCAGCACGCAGCAGCACGCAGCAGCAGGAGTGATGCCCAGTTGGACTCCGACCGATTGGACACGTCCCGATTGGACTGTCCCGATTGGACGGGTTCCTTTTGGACTCCGTGCCGATTCGACTCGTGCCGATTGAACTCGTACCGTTTGGACGCCGTGGCGGTTGGATACGTGACGTTTGGACGCCGGAAATTTTATAATCGTTGGACGCCGCGAATTTTATAATCATTGCTTTTCGAAGTCTACATATGGTGATATTATATTGTGAAATATATGGTTAAATATGATTTGGAATCTGTTAAATTTGGATCAGAATTTTTATTTTTGTGATTTTTTTATGTTTCTTTTGTGTGAATCTTTTTTGTGGTTCTTTATGTGCTTCTTGTGTGTGAAAATATAACGTATTTTTACAAAAGAGAATAACTAATAAGAAATCTTCCATGCCGTTGTAAAAAAAATATAAAAAATGGTGTTTGACTGTGAACATCGAAATACAAATTTACATAAATATTAATTTTGTGCAAATAAGAAACAATTGTATAAAATATCGTTTGACAGATATAGGTTAGAGTGAGGAATAGCTGGACGCTAATTATTAAGACAGTGGAAGAAAATTCCACCAGATATTGGATGAAGGATGAAATAATGCACAAGACACAGTAATTTTGCCTTGTAATACATGTGTGCACGCATTAGAACCATTATGGATTTCAGCAGTACGACATGACATGGTACCTATTATATAGCGCTATCTTTGCAAAGTGGTATTTATCTGTTTACAACTAGAAGAGGAGCATTCAACAGAGATTCATCAATAAAAGAGTAAGTAAAATCCACAATAAAAAGCAGATTATGTTTCGCATTATTTGATAAGTAGTTTTGTGCGCTTAAAGTATAGGTACTATTGTTGAAAATCCTTGTGCGTTTTCTGTTCCCACAGTCTTTGATTGATCTAAGTAGCTACAGTTATCCCAATAAAAGGAAACGAAGGGATGAATTGCTTGTTTCATGAAGCAAATAATTTGTTAACAAATAATTTATTTCATGAAGCAAAAGTATTTTGTTGCATTCCAAGTATAGATGCTGTCACTGTGAAATTGTAATATTTTATCTGAGTGCAGGATGCCTGGTAGTAATTATTTAAATGCCACAAGAAGAATCATGCAAGTATTACAGGATATAGGAAAAAGTTTGACAGGTGTAGGTTAAAATGAAGAATATATGGAAACTAGTTATTAAAACTTGCCAGTTAAAATACCAAGACCTAATAGAGTGTGCAATGGAGGGAATTATGTGATCTGTATTTAAAGTTTGTATGAAAATTATAATTGTATGCTCTTTTCCTTTCAGTCTTTATATTTGAAATTTTGTCGAAAGTAATGAATATTTTACATAATAATTTTTATATTAATATTGGATATTATACATTTTAAATATTAATCTGGATGTAAGTATCAAAGTACATAAGGCGGAAATTGGATAATAATCAAGGAGAAAATTTTCGACTTTTCGAAGAAGAATAGGAAGATAGTAAACCAGATCAATGAACATGACATGGAACTTTTTTTAGTGGGATTGTATGTTTGAAGTTCCCATTACTTGAGTCCTGCGATATGTTGTTTTGGACGCCACATGTTTTAAGAGTACAATAATTAAGTGCAGTAATTAAATTAAATAATTAAATGTAAATCTAATTAATCAAACGGAATGCATGCATTATTCAATTTTTGAAATTAATCTGATTGTGAATTAAAATAGTGACAACGAACTATTGCAAAATTATACAGATGTGTAGAATTGCTTTCACGGCTCCTGAATAATTCTGTGTAAAAATAATAATTTAGATAAGTATATTCTGCCTATAAAATATAATCATTTTTGTAAGGAATGAATACGATACTTTGTGATTTTTCAAATTTATCTTTTACATGTGGTGTACGAAGCAGAAATATTAGCTGAACTATTTTCATTTGAACACGATCACGTCCTGATTATTGCAAGCAAATGTGTTGACGGTGAGTAACATGTAACTTGTGATCTTGAAAAGTATTATATTCCCTGATAAAAAGCATTAATAACTTAATTTTATACGTTCCGGATATGATCGTGCTTTATGCAATTTGTTTTAAAACAGTACTTGCTTTTTTATAGACACATAATCACTTTTCGTCCTGTGTATTTGTTATATATTGTAAAATAATTATATTGTTATATTGAACTTTATTTATATACATAAAATAATAGCTACGTATATTAATTCTTGCTAAATTGTTTTAGGTCATCATGTTGCCACTAAGATGTGGTGCAGTATTTCTTCCGCCACTTTTGTGGAATACTTACTGTTTACGAGAAAAGCGCTGATTCGGTCTAGTCCAAGCCATACATATATATCGGCAACATGTGAGAGACAATTTAATGGGCGATTCTTCAAGACAGTACGAAACGAAAATCAAGAATAAAACATGGTGATGCTCGATTTGAATTTATTAGTGATTAAACATCTTCCTTATTTGCCAATGCGTATATCTATTTTGTATATCTATCTCTAACACTATTCCATTTATTAGCGTACTTTGTATTGCTGCTATGCATTTTGTGAATATATTTTTATCTATATTTATCATTTTTGCTCTCGTAAGTCTATTATTTATACTTATCTATACGGATCTATCTGTTAATAAGTAATATGGCATAACATCACCTGTCACAGTGTAATAAAATAACACGTGTTTACATAATTTTATTTTCTAAATCTATGGTTTCTTGAACTTTTAACTTGCATTGTTTAATGTTGCAGGTAAAAAATTACTCCAAGATTTAAGTACAAAAAGGTAACAATATTTGATCTAATAGCAGCATTTGAAAACATTCGACATCCGTACATGATGCTTTATCGTGTAATGAATATATATGTAATTTGGAAGGTATTTAAGAATATCAATCTAATTTCAAGCGGTATACTCTGTACATTTATGGTGGAGTCCGAATATATATCAATTGGATGCTAAAATCTGACTAAAATATTTGAGATAAGTAAATTCTGTCTGTAAATAGTTTCTCAAATAAAATTCTCTGAGGACTCCCAAGGATTTGAGAACCTGATATTGAGATACTGAAAATAAAATTCTCCGCCTCCGTGAATTGAGAAGAAAATTTTCATCGTCATATTTTCCATCAATTTATCTATAATATTTCGATCATTCTAGAATACTGAATGTTGCATGTCATTTTAAAGTGTGCTGTTAAATGCAACTTATCCTAGCTTTTGTGATATTATTATATCATAATTTCACTACACGGAACACTATTTTGAGGACGCCGTACCGTTTGGACGCCGTGGCGGTTGGATTCGTGACGTTTGGACGCCGGAAATTTTATAAGCGTTGGACGCCGCGAATTTTATAATCATTGCTTTTCGAAGTCTACATATGGTGATATTGTACTGTGAAATATATGGTTAAATATGATTTGGAATCTATTAAATTTGGATCTGAATTTAAATTTTTATGTGGTTTTTTATGTGTTTCTTGTGTGTGAGGATATAACGTGTTTTTACAAAAGAGAATAACTAATAAGAAATCTTCCGTGCCGTTGTCAAAAAAAATATAAAAAATGGTGTTTGATTGTGAATATCATAATACAAATTTACATAAATATTAATTTTGTGCAAATAACAAATGTTTAGGGATAGGATGATAAATTACTCGGAACCGCACTTGGACGTTCACTTGCTTTATTCACCTTATAGTAGGGCCTCGTCGAACAACACAAAACTTTGTACAAAAGACTGTAAAACTGAGTACAATTAAATGTATATGTGAGAACAGTTGCTGCTCTTGATTATCCCTTTAAGCAAGGGATCCGGAGATGCTTTATTAGGCGAAAGCCGGTCAAAAAGACGCGCAGCTTTACGTATGAAAAGAGTATTCGCTAGGACTGGCCGTAGAGAACTGTTGATCGATCGATCAGCTGGCCGGTAGCCGTCACCGTCGATCGAGTGATTGGCGGATCGATAGCGCGATCCGCCAATCGGAAAAGAGCTCCGCGGCAGATAATCGATAATTATCGATCGAGGTAGATATCGACGGTGTCGGCCAATGACTCCGAGTGTTGACGATCGATCACAGATCTCGTAGCGACCAGGTGAGTAACCAATGGAACGCCGACGCTACCGACACATTCAGCCAATCCCAAACAACAAACAACTGTATAAAATATCGTTTGACAGATATAGGTTAGAGTGAGGAATAGCTGGACGCTAATTATTAAGACAGTGGAAGAAAATTCCACCAGATATTGGATGAAGGATGAAATAATGCACAAGACACAGTAATTTTGCCTTGTAATACATGTGTGCACGCATTAGAACCATTATGGATTTCAGCAGTACGACATGACATGGTACCTATTATATAGCGCTATCTTTGCAAAGTGGTATTTATCTGTTTACAACTAGAAGAGGAGCATTCAACAGAGATTCATCAATAAAAGAGTAAGTAAAATCCACAATAAAAAGCAGATTATGTTTCGCATTATTTGATAAGTAGTTTTGTGCGCTTAAAGTATAGGTACTATTGTTGAAAATCCTTGTGCGTTTTCTGTTCCCACAGTCTTTGATTGATCTAAGTAGCTACAGTTATCCCAATAAAAGGAAACGAAGGGATGAATTGCTTGTTTCATGAAGCAAATAATTTGTTAACAAATAATTTATTTCATGAAGCAAAAGTATTTTGTTGCATTCCAAGTATAGATGCTGTCACTGTGAAATTGTAATATTTTATCTGAGTGCAGGATGCCTGGTAGTAATTATTTAAATGCCACAAGAAGAATCATGCAAGTATTACAGGAGATAGGAAAAAGTTTGACAGGTGTAGGTTAAAATGAAGAATATATGGAAACTAGTTATTAAAACTTGCCAGTTAAAATACCAAGACCTAATAGAGTGTGCAATGGAGGGAATTATGTGATCTGTATTTAAAGTTTGTATGAAAATTATAATTGTATGCTCTTTTCCTTTCAGTCTTTATATTTGAAATTTTGTCGAAAGTAATGAATATTTTACATAATAATTTTTATATTAATATTGGATATTATACATTTTAAATATTAATCTGGATGTAAGTATCAAAGTACATAAGGCGGAAATTGGATAATAATCAAGGAGAAAATTTTCGACTTTTCGAAGAAGAATAGGAAGATAGTAAACCAGATCAATGAACATGACATGGAACTTTTTTTAGTGGGATTGTATGTTTGAAGTTCCCATTACTTGAGTCCTGCGATATGTTGTTTTGGACGCCACATGTTTTAAGAGTACAATAATTAAGTGCAGTAATTAAATTAAATAATTAAATGTAAATCTAATTAATCAAACGGAATGCATGCATTATTCAATTTTTGAAATTAATCTGATTGTGAATTAAAATAGTGACAACGAACTATTGCAAAATTATACAGATGTGTAGAATTGCTTTCACGGCTCCTGAATAATTCTGTGTAAAAATAATAATTTAGATAAGTATATTCTGCCTATAAAATATAATCATTTTTGTAAGGAATGAATACGATACTTTGTGATTTTTCAAATTTATCTTTTACATGTGGTGTACGAAGCAGAAATATTAGCTGAACTATTTTCATTTGAACACGATCACGTCCTGATTATTGCAAGCAAATGTGTTGACGGTGAGTAACATGTAACTTGTGATCTTGAAAAGTATTATATTCCCTGATAAAAAGCATTAATAACTTAATTTTATACGTTCCGGATATGATCGTGCTTTATGCAATTTGTTTTAAAACAGTACTTGCTTTTTTATAGACACATAATCACTTTTCGTCCTGTGTATTTGTTATATATTGTAAAATAATTATATTGTTATATTGAACTTTATTTATATACATAAAATAATAGCTACGTATATTAATTCTTGCTAAATTGTTTTAGGTCATCATGTTGCCACTAAGATGTGGTGCAGTATTTCTTCCGCCACTTTTGTGGAATACTTACTGTTTGGGATCAGACGGGATGATAAAGCACTGGATTTTGAACGAGCACACTTTATTCCACGTCTGGCGATTCGTCACAACAAAAATACTTTGTACAAACTATTTACACGTATCTGGTCAATTGAACGTTTGACTAGATGCAAATAAAGAAATACAATGAATTTACTGTTATGCAGTAGTGATTATAAGTAATTCGAGTATGATTTAGCGAAAGTGAATTCTAATTAACCCGAGAAACCGGTGCTCCGACGCGTGTCGTTTCGTAACGCAGCTAATTAGTAATTGAATCGGTGATCGATTAGATTAACGAATTTCTCTCCGTCGGAGCGATGACTTGCGACCATGCACCGCTACGCCAATAGAAAGGCTGTTAGAAAAATCGATCATCGATCAGGCGGTGTAAGCCTATAGCGCGGAGAGTTGCGGATCGATAATCGATAAGCAGACGACAACCTCTAGCGAGGCGCGCCGCGGATCGATCATAGATCTCGCTACGACTCTATAGGCCACCAATAACCGAGCTGCGTGCTGAATCGTTCGGAACGATCACGCGACACACGCAGCCAATCCCAACCATTCCGCCCGCCTCGTCATTCATTGACGAAATTGAGACAAATGAATGGGTCGGCCATGTGCGGCGTAGTAACTGAATTGTAAGACGCGAGTGAAGATGGAAATTTACAGTGCTAATTGTGACGTGATGATTACAATTTAAGATGAAATGAATCAATGAGGTGAGTGAAAATTAGTATACAGAAGTGTGTAGATAATTGAATTAGTGAAGTGAATTGCGCATTGTAACCTACAATATTAGACTGAACATCGAACATTAATTTTCGTGATTTAGAATTTACTAAAAGTGATTAGGAAGAATCACGTAGACGCCCGGCCTCGGGAACCTCGCCAGCATTTGTTTCAACGTCTACCGGTATCAACAATGGAATCAATTTGTGTACGGGACGAAGAAATTGAGATTTGGCAGTGCGGACCGTAGCTACTCGAACGGAAGCGTCTGGTCCAGGGTGTACTTGCACAACTCGAGCGAGAGGCCATTGAGTAGGCGGAAGAATCTCGCTTTTAATCAGGCAGAGGACTCCGGCCTTGATGAGTGCCTTGTCCTTGTGCCATTTGTTTCTAGTTTGCAATGAATTTAAGTACTCCCGAGACCAGCGCTTCCAGAAATGCTGTTGCATCTGTTGGATCAATTGCCAACGAGATAAACGAGATGCTGGAAGGTCCTCAAGGCTGGGTTCTGGGATTGCGGTTAGAGGTTCGCCTACCAAGAAGTGGCCAGGAGTTAGAGCAACTGGATCCTCAGGGTCGTCTGACAATGGTAACAAAGGTCTGGAATTGAGACAGGCTTCTATCCCAGTCAGAAGCGTGGTCAACTCCTCGAAGGTTAGTCGCTGCTCGCCAATGATTCTGCGCAGGTGATGTTTCACTGACTTAACAGCGGATTCCCAGATTCCGCCAAAGTGGGGGGCCGAAGGAGGATTGAATTTCCATGTGATTCCTTCTCGTGAGGCTGCTGCGAATGGGCCGCCTCCCTGCTGCACGGATTCACGTAGTAGGGCACGCAGTTCCTGGTGAGCGCCAACAAAGTTCCGGCCGCAGTCGCTATACAGTTCAGCGCAATGACCTCGCCGTGCCATGAAGCGGCGTAGAGCAGCCAAGAAGGTGTCGGTGGACCCATCCGATGCAGCCTCCAGATGTACTGCTTTCGTAACAAGGCAGATGAATACTGCGATGTATCCCTTCGAGGTACGTTGACCACGGCCACGACTGGAACGGATCGGTATTGGTCCTGCATAGTCAATTCCAGATCTGTAAAACGGACGACAAGGAGTTATTCTCATGGAGGGGAGATTTCCCATTGTGGGTTGGGCAGTTTGCCCTTTCCAACGTATACAAGTGGTACAAAGCCTGATACATGACTTGACCAAATGACGACCCTTTAGGATCCAGCACTCTTGACGCAGCGTAGCGAGCGTCAATTGCGTCCCACCATGAAGACATCGCTGGTGCGCAGCATCGACCCACAGCCTTGCCAAGTGAGACTCGTCGGGTAATATGGCCGGATGCTTCCTGTCATAGGTGATGTTGGCGACCTGGAGGCGGCCTCCAACGCGCAGAACTCCGTCCTGATCGAGGAAGGGACTGAGCTTAGACAACCTGCTCTTGGATGGGACAGGTTGGTTTTTTCGGAGAGCTCGGATATCTTCGGCGAAGTACTTTGCTTGCTCCAGCCGCAGGAAGGTGAGTTTACAGGTGTGGATTTCGGAGGCAGTGATTGTTGACTCCGGTTTTCGTTGTCCAGGCCTCCAGCGAAGACACCACGCCATGACTCGGAGTAGGCGATTCAGGTTAGAAAACCGCTCGATTTCCAGGTAAGAAGAGTTTTCTAACCTGTGAGCAACGTGATGTACTTGCAGCTCCGTTGCCTCGTCACTTACTTCCAGGTCCATTTCAGGAGAGGTCTCGAATGTTGAAAGCCACTCAGGTCCTTGCCACCACAGCTTGAAGTTTGACATCTCTGCTGGATACAAGCCCCTGGAAGCGCAATCAGCAGGGTTCTCTGCGCTACGTACATGATGCCACTTGGCGAGAGGCAACATCCTCTGGATTTCGGCGACTCGGTTGGCAACGTAAGTCGGCCAGCGAGATGGATGACCCTGAATCCAGCTTAGAGTGACCGAGGAGTCCGACCAGAGGTGTATGTTGACATCTCGCAGCTCGAGAACCTTGGTGACATGCTCGGTGAGTCGGGTTAGCAGAAATGCGGCACAAAGCTCAAGTCTTGGTAGAGAAACCCGCTTCAATGGCGCAACCCTAGATTTTGCGACAATTAGTGAGACTGTGGAGCCTCCTGCAGCGTTGAGGACGCGAGAGTAAATCACGGCTGCATAGGCTCGCTCTGATGCGTCGGCGAAGCCGTGAATTTCGATAGTCTCGATCGAGCCGCGGATTCCGAGCCATCGTGGGATGCGAATCGTTCGAAGATCAGGTAGCTGCTGCTGGAACTTTTGCCAAATAAGTTCCTCCCTTTCCGGTAGAGGTGCGTCCCAGTCAACCTTGAGAAGCCACAGCGACTGCATGAGAACTTTGGCGACTATCGTTACGGGAGCCAACCAGCCAAGAGGGTCGAAGAGCTGAGCAGCGCCACTGAGTACAGCTCGTTTGGTGTAGCCAGTGTTCCGGACGGCAGTAGCAGCTGAGACCTGAAAGCAGTCAGAGGAAGGGAACCATTGGATACCTAGGACGCTGTGCAACGTAGGAGAGTCCCACTCGACTATCCCCTTTCGTTCGTCGATGGAGAGTCCTTCCAGAAGTTCCCTAGAATTGGAGGCCCACTTTCTCAGTGGGAAGCCGCCCGCCATGAGGAGCTCTCGGACTTCAAGTTGTTTACGTCGAGCTTCTGGAAGGGAGTCAGCTCCGGTGAGGACGTCGTCCATGTAGATGTCCCTCAGTACTGCGTGAGAACCCAGAGGATATCTCTGCTCTTCCAGTTGAGCTAGTTGATGGAGACAGCGAATTGCAAGGTATGGTGCACAGACGAGTCCGTAGGTAACCGTGTTCAGTTCGTAGTCTAATAGATCTTCCTTCTGCTCAGGTCTCCACACGATCTGCTGCCACCTCCGGTCTTCAGGATGGACGAGGATCTGTCGGTACATTTTCTCAATGTCGGCAGAGAAAACGAATCGGTACCGTCGCCACCTCAAAAGAACGTCGGACAGATTCGGCAGTAAATTTGGGCCCCGGAGGAGGAAGTCATTTAGTGACTTCCCATTTGAAGTAGCCATGGAGCCGTTGAAGACTACTCGTAGTTTGGTAGTTTTGCTGCTCTCCCGCAGCACTCCGTGATGAGGAAGATAATAGGAGTTACTGCCTGAAGAGATTTGCGTAGCTGTCATGTGACCCAGCTCTTCGTAAGTGTTCAGGAAGTCATTGTAGGCTAGCCTGAATTTCTCAGAGCGTCGAAACCTGGAGCTGAGACCATCCAGAGTTTTCACGGCTGTGTATCGGGAGTTTCCCAACTCTGGGGTGGCCTTGAAAGGCAGCCGAACCATAAACCGCCCATCCGGTTGACGAGCATGAGTTTTGGTGAAGTGGACTTCCGCTCTGATATCATCCTCCGTGCCTGGAATGGCAACATCTACTTCCTCCTGCTCCCAGAACCTCGTTAGGGAATCCATTAGTTCCTTATCCACCAGACTGTGATGTACCGGAGCCTCGACTCGATTCGCTGCACCATTGGAGTTCGAAAGTCCAGTTCCTCCGGTCAAGATCCAGCCGAAGTGCGTCTCCTGGGCGACTGGAGTGTGTGGAGGCCCCTTCTTGACACCTTCTAGAAGAATAAGGTCGTAGGACTCGGCTCCAAGGAGAATATCGACTGGATCGGAATGATAGAAGATGGGATCGGCAAGTTTCAACCCTTGAATATGCGGCCAAGAGCCGGGAGGAGGAAGATTTCGAGGTTGATACGTCGAGAGTTCGGGAAGAACGTAAGCAGGAACAAGGAATTGTCTCTCTTGCTCGTGATGCGGAGTGATAGTCAACACCGTCTTCCCTCGAGTGAACTGAGCTCTGGTTCGTCCGACTCCACGAAGAGGAATTCGAGCCTGGCTTCTCTGTAGACCTAGTCGCTGTGCTAGTGCCTCTGAGATGAGTGATACCTCGCTGCCGGGATCGATGAGTACTCGGGCCAGACTGCTTTGTCCAAGTGGACCTAGAACTGAGACACGAGCGGTACCGAGAATCACCGAAGAGTTACTCACGTGAGTAGATACCTGCTGCACGCAGGCTCCAGCTGAGCCATTCTCCGGTTTGGATGGAACCGCATCGTGTATCAGGGTGTGGTGTTTGCCTTCACACCGCTGGCATCGCTTCGAAGATCTGCAGTCATTCACTTGATGATTGCCGAGACAGTTGAAGCAGAGGTTCAACTCTCGGACAGTATCCTTGCGGTCAGCGGGAGTCTTCTCGCGGAATCTCTTGCAGTGCGGAATGAAGTGAGGATCCTGACAAAGGCTGCAGGATTTTACAGAGAAGCCGGCCTGGGAAACTTGGTGCACCTTGAAGCCCTTAGTAGAAGATTTCTTGGTGGGTGTGGCCTCTTCCGTATGAGGTGACTCCAACGCCTCGCAGGTTTGTATGCGTCCTAACATAAACTCTCTTAGTTGGTCCAGCGTAGGTATGTCCTTGGAGAGCTTGACTAAGTCTTCCCACTCACGCCGTGACTGACGATCCAACCGTTGTACGGTTAATTCAACGATCCAGTCTTCGGCGTTGTTAACAGGTCGATCTAGGTTGACGAGAGAATCGACGGCGTCAAAGGTTTCGTCGAACAGCCGCTGTATTTCGCCGGAGGACTCCTTGCGGACCGGAGATAGTTTCGAAAGGAGTCTGATCTGAGCTTGGACTAGTAAGCGACGATTCTCATATCGACTTTCAAGTTTCTCCCAAGCAACCTGGAAGTTTTCTGCAGTCGTCTTGACGTTTTTCAATAAGGCGGCGGCGCTCCCCTTCATGCAGGTTTTAAGATAATGAAGGCGTTCTACCGGCGAAAGAGTAGTGTCCTTGATTATCAGGGAAGTAAATAAATCGCGAAAGGAAGGCCATTCCTTGTATTGTCCGTCGAACGTTGGTAGAGGCATCTTTGGTAACACGGCGCGCGACCTTGAAATGACTGTTTCTCCGACCGTTGCGTTCGAACCTTGAACCTCTTTAACGGTCGCGGAGGCTTTCAGTTCAGAGATCATGTCTCGTAGCAATCCGGACTGATCCATGCAGACCTGTTGCGCCTCTTCGTACTCGTCATCCTTGATGTACGAACTTTCCTTTAATTTAGAATCCTTCTCTGCAGCGGATCTGATGGCGGCATCTCCCCTTCGATAGTCAGTCCAGATTTCTTGGAGAGTGCTGAGGCCAGCTTGCAGTATTCCCAACGAAATATTGGCCTTTCCCCGTTTTTTAATGTTTGTAACGATCCTGGACATCCGTTGGCTGAGGAGATGCTGATTTCCGACAAGGTCAGCCATTGTTTTCTTCCCGAAATTGAACTCGCAACGGTCACAATTAATAAACTATGTAATTTCAGTGAACTGCAGCACTGAATCCGGCTCGAAGGACCAAATGTTTGGGATCAGACGGGATGATAAAGCACTGGATTTTGAACGAGCACACTTTATTCCACGTCTGGCGATTCGTC
>OW121707.1:23589886-23618221 GCA_933228785.1 Lasioglossum pauxillum | reverse complement strand
TGCTGCTGCTGCTGCTGCTGCTGCTGCTGCTGCTGCTGCTGCTGCTGCTGCTGCTGCTGCTGCTGCTGCTGCTGCTGCTGCTGCTGCTGCTGCTGCTGCTGCTGCTGCTGCTGCTGCTGCTGCTGCTGCTGCTGCTGCTGCTGCTGCTGCTGCTGCTGCTGCTGCTGCTGCTGCTGCTGCTGCTGCTGCTGCTGCTGCTGCTGCTGCTGCTGCTGCTGCTGCTGCTGCTGCTGCTGCTGCTGCTGCTGCTGCTGCTGCTGCTGCTGCTGCTGCTGCTGCTGCTGCTGCTGCTGCTGCTGCTGCTGCTGCTGCTGCTGCTGCTGCTGCTGCTGCTGCTGCTGCTGCTGCTGCTGCTGCTGCTGCTGCTGCTGCTGCTGCTGCTGCTGCTGCTGCTGCTGCTGCTGCTGCTGCTGCTGCTGCTGCTGCTGCTGCTGCTGCTGCTGCTGCTGCTGCTGCTGCTGCTGCTGCTGCTGCTGCTGCTGCTGCTGCTGCTGCTGCTGCTGCTGCTGCTGCTGCTGCTGCTGCTGCTGCTGCTGCTGCTGCTGCTGCTGCTGCTGCTGCTGCTGCTGCTGCTGCTGCTGCTGCTGCTGCTGCTGCTGCTGCTGCTGCTGCTGCTGCTGCTGCTGCTGCTGCTGCTGCTGCTGCTGCTGCTGCTGCTGCTGCTGCTGCTGCTGCTGCTGCTGCTGCTGCTGCTGCTGCTGCTGCTGCTGCTGCTGCTGCTGCTGCTGCTGCTGCTGCTGCTGCTGCTGCTGCTGCTGCTGCTGCTGCTGCTGCTGCTGCTGCTGCTGCTGCTGCTGCTGCTGCTGCTGCTGCTGCTGCTGCTGCTGCTGCTGCTGCTGCTGCTGCTGCTGCTGCTGCTGCTGCTGCTGCTGCTGCTGCTGCTGCTGCTGCTGCTGCTGCTGCTGCTGCTGCTGCTGCTGCTGCTGCTGCTGCTGCTGCTGCTGCTGCTGCTGCTGCTGCTGCTGCTGCTGCTGCTGCTGCTGCTGCTGCTGCTGCTGCTGCTGCTGCTGCTGCTGCTGCTGCTGCTGCTGCTGCTGCTGCTGCTGCTGCTGCTGCTGCTGCTGCTGCTGCTGCTGCTGCTGCTGCTGCTGCTGCTGCTGCTGCTGCTGCTGCTGCTGCTGCTGCTGCTGCTGCTGCTGCTGCTGCTGCTGCTGCTGCTGCTGCTGCTGCTGCTGCTGCTGCTGCTGCTGCTGCTGCTGCTGCTGCTGCTGCTGCTGCTGCTGCTGCTGCTGCTGCTGCTGCTGCTGCTGCTGCTGCTGCTGCTGCTGCTGCTGCTGCTGCTGCTGCTGCTGCTGCTGCTGCTGCTGCTGCTGCTGCTGCTGCTGCTGCTGCTGCTGCTGCTGCTGCTGCTGCTGCTGCTGCTGCTGCTGCTGCTGCTGCTGCTGCTGCTGCTGCTGCTGCTGCTGCTGCTGCTGCTGCTGCTGCTGCTGCTGCTGCTGCTGCTGCTGCTGCTGCTGCTGCTGCTGCTGCTGCTGCTGCTGCTGCTGCTGCTGCTGCTGCTGCTGCTGCTGCTGCTGCTGCTGCTGCTGCTGCTGCTGCTGCTGCTGCTGCTGCTGCTGCTGCTGCTGCTGCTGCTGCTGCTGCTGCTGCTGCTGCTGCTGCTGCTGCTGCTGCTGCTGCTGCTGCTGCTGCTGCTGCTGCTGCTGCTGCTGCTGCTGCTGCTGCTGCTGCTGCTGCTGCTGCTGCTGCTGCTGCTGCTGCTGCTGCTGCTGCTGCTGCTGCTGCTGCTGCTGCTGCTGCTGCTGCTGCTGCTGCTGCTGCTGCTGCTGCTGCTGCTGCTGCTGCTGCTGCTGCTGCTGCTGCTGCTGCTGCTGCTGCTGCTGCTGCTGCTGCTGCTGCTGCTGCTGCTGCTGCTGCTGCTGCTGCTGCTGCTGCTGCTGCTGCTGCTGCTGCTGCTGCTGCTGCTGCTGCTGCTGCTGCTGCTGCTGCTGCTGCTGCTGCTGCTGCTGCTGCTGCTGCTGCTGCTGCTGCTGCTGCTGCTGCTGCTGCTGCTGCTGCTGCTGCTGCTGCTGCTGCTGCTGCTGCTGCTGCTGCTGCTGCTGCTGCTGCTGCTGCTGCTGCTGCTGCTGCTGCTGCTGCTGCTGCTGCTGCTGCTGCTGCTGCTGCTGCTGCTGCTGCTGCTGCTGCTGCTGCTGCTGCTGCTGCTGCTGCTGCTGCTGCTGCTGCTGCTGCTGCTGCTGCTGCTGCTGCTGCTGCTGCTGCTGCTGCTGCTGCTGCTGCTGCTGCTGCTGCTGCTGCTGCTGCTGCTGCTGCTGCTGCTGCTGCTGCTGCTGCTGCTGCTGCTGCTGCTGCTGCTGCTGCTGCTGCTGCTGCTGCTGCTGCTGCTGCTGCTGCTGCTGCTGCTGCTGCTGCTGCTGCTGCTGCTGCTGCTGCTGCTGCTGCTGCTGCTGCTGCTGCTGCTGCTGCTGCTGCTGCTGCTGCTGCTGCTGCTGCTGCTGCTGCTGCTGCTGCTGCTGCTGCTGCTGCTGCTGCTGCTGCTGCTGCTGCTGCTGCTGCTGCTGCTGCTGCTGCTGCTGCTGCTGCTGCTGCTGCTGCTGCTGCTGCTGCTGCTGCTGCTGCTGCTGCTGCTGCTGCTGCTGCTGCTGCTGCTGCTGCTGCTGCTGCTGCTGCTGCTGCTGCTGCTGCTGCTGCTGCTGCTGCTGCTGCTGCTGCTGCTGCTGCTGCTGCTGCTGCTGCTGCTGCTGCTGCTGCTGCTGCTGCTGCTGCTGCTGCTGCTGCTGCTGCTGCTGCTGCTGCTGCTGCTGCTGCTGCTGCTGCTGCTGCTGCTGCTGCTGCTGCTGCTGCTGCTGCTGCTGCTGCTGCTGCTGCTGCTGCTGCTGCTGCTGCTGCTGCTGCTGCTGCTGCTGCTGCTGCTGCTGCTGCTGCTGCTGCTGCTGCTGCTGCTGCTGCTGCTGCTGCTGCTGCTGCTGCTGCTGCTGCTGCTGCTGCAGCTGCTGCTGCTGCTGCTGCTGCTGCTGCTGCTGCTGCTGCTGCTGCGTGCTGCTGCTGCTGCTGCTGCTGCTGCTGCTGCTGCTGCTGCTGCTGCTGCTGCTGCTGCTGCTGCTGCTGCTGCTGCTGCTGCTGCTGCTGCTGCGTGCTGCTGCTGCTGCTGCTGCTGCTGCTGCTGCTGCTGCTGCTGCTGCTGCTGCTGCTGCTGCTGCTGCTGCTGCTGCTGCTGCTGCTGCTGCTGCTGCTGCTGCTGCTGCTGCTGCTGCTGCTGCGTGCTGCTGCTGCGTGCTGCTGCTGCTGCTGCTGCTGCTGCTGCTGCTGCTGCTGCTGCTGCTGCTGCTGCGTGCTGCTGCTGCTGCTGCTGCTGCTGCTGCTGCTGCTGCTGCTGCTGCTGCTGCTGCTGCTGCTGCTGCTGCTGCTGCTGCTGCTGCTGCTGCTGCTGCTGCTGCTGCTGCTGCTGCTGCTGCTGCTGCTGCTGCTGCTGCTGCTGCTGCTGCTGCTGCTGCTGCTGCTGCTGCTGCTGCTGCTGCTGCTGCTGCTGCTGCTGCTGCTGCTGCTGCTGCTGCTGCTGCTGCTGCTGCGTGCTGCTGCTGCTGCTGCTGCTGCTGCTGCTGCTGCTGCTGCTGCTGCTGCTGCGTGCTGCTGCTGCTGCTGCTGCTGCTGCTGCTGCTGCTGCTGCTGCTGCTGCTGCGTGCTGCTGCTGCTGCTGCTGCTGCTGCTGCGTGCTGCTGCTGCTGCTGCTGCTGCTGCTGCTGCTGCTGCTGCTGCTGCTGCTGCTGCTGCTGCTGCTGCTGCTGCTGCTGCTGCTGCTGCTGCTGCTGCTGCTGCTGCTGCTGCTGCTGCTGCTGCTGCTGCTGCTGCTGCTGCTGCTGCTGCTGCTGCTGCTGCTGCTGCTGCTGCTGCTGCTGCTGCTGCTGCTGCTGCTGCTGCTGCTGCTGCTGCTGCTGCTGCTGCTGCTGCTGCTGCTGCTGCTGCTGCTGCTGCTGCTGCTGCTGCTGCTGCTGCTGCTGCTGCTGCTGCTGCTGCTGCTGCTGCCTGCTGCTGCTGCTGCTCGCTGCTGCTGCTGCTGCTGCTGCTGCTGCTGCTGCTGCTGCTGCTGCTGCTGCTGCTGCTGCTGCTGCTGCTGCTGCTGCTGCTGCTGCTGCTGCTGCTGCTGCTGCTGCTGCTGCTGCTGCTGCTGCTGCTGCTGCTGCTGCTGCTGCTGCTGCTGCTGCTGCTGCTGCTGCTGCTGCTGCTGCTGCTTGCTGCTGCTGCTGCTGCTGCTGCTGCTGCTGCTGCTGCTGCTGCTGCTGCTGCTGCTGCTGCTGCTGCTGCTGCTGCTGCTGCTGCTGCTGCTGCTGCTGCTGCTGCTGCTGCTGCTGCTGCTGCTTGCTGCTGCTGCTGCTGCTGCTGCTGCTGCTGCTGCTGCTGCTGCTGCTGCTGCTGCTGCTGCTGCTGCTGCTGCTGCTGCTGCTGCTGCTGCTGCTGCTGCTGCTGCTGCTGCTGCTGCTGCTGCTGCTGCTGCTGCTGCTGCTGCTGCTGCTGCTGCTGCTGCTGCTGCTGCTGCTGCTGCTGCTGCTGCTGCTGCTGCTGCTGCTGCTGCTGCTGCTGCTGCTGCTGCTGCTGCTGCGCTGCTGCTGCTGCTGCTGCTGCTGCTGCTGCTGCTGCTGCTGCTGCTGCTGCTGCTGCTGCTGCTGCTGCTGCTGCTGCTGCTGCTGCTGCTGCTGCTGCTGCTGCTGCTGCTGCTGCTGCTGCTGCTGCTGCTGCTGCTGCTGCTGCTGCTGCTGCTGCTGCTGCTGCTGCTGCTGCTGCTGCTGCTGCTGCTGCTGCTGCTGCTGCTGCTTGCTGCTGCTGCTGCTTGCTGCTGCTGCTGCTGCTGCTGCTGCTGCTGCTGCTGCTGCTGCTGCTGCTGCTGCTGCTGCTGCTGCTGCTGCTGCTGCTGCTGCTGCTGCTGCTGCTGCTGCTGCTGCTGCTGCTGCTGCTGCTGCTGCTGCTGCTGCTGCTGCTGCTGCTGCTGCTGCTGCTGCTGCTGCTGCTGCTGCTGCTGCTGCTGCTGCTGCTGCTGCTGCTGCTGCTGCTGCTGCTGCTGCTGCTCTGCTGCTGCTGCTGCTGCTGCTGCTGCTGCTGCTGCTGCTGCTGCTGCTGCTGCTGCTGCTGCTGCTGCTGCTGCTGCTGCTGCTGCTGCTGCTGCTGCTGCTGCTGCTGCTGCTGCTGCTGTGCTGCTGCTGCTGCTGCTGCTGCTGCTGCTGCTGCTGCGCTGCTGCTGCTGCTGCTGCTGCTGCAGCTGCTGCTGCTGCTGCTGCTGCTGCTGCTGCTGCTGCTGCTGCTGTGCTGCTGCTGCTGCTGCTGCTGCTGCTGCTGCTGCTGCTGCTGCTGCTGCTGCTGCTGCTGCTGTGCTGCTGCTGCTGCTGCTGCTGCTGCTGCTGCTGCTGCTGCTGCTGCTGCTGCTGCTGCTGCTGCTGCTGCTGCTGCTGCTGCTGCTGCTGCTGCTGCTGCTGCTGCTGCTGCTGCTGCTGCTGCTGCTGCTGCTGCTGCTGCTGCTGCTGCTGCTGCTGCTGCTGCTGCTGCTGCTGCTGCTGCTGCTGCTGCTGCTGCTGCTGCTGCTGCTGCTGCTGCTGCTGCTGCTGCTGCTGCTGCTGCTGCTGCTGCTGCTGCTGCTGCTGCTGCTGCTGCTGCTGCTGCTGCTGCTGCTGCTGCTGCTGCTGCTGCTGCTGCTGCTGCTGCTGCTGCTGCTGCTGCTGCTGCTGCTGCTGCTGCTGCTGCTGCTGCTGCTGCTGCTGCTGCTGCTGCTGCTGCTGCTGCTGCTGCTGCTGCTGCTGCTGCTGCTGCTGCTAGCTGCTGCTGCTGCTGCTGCTGCTGCTGCTGCTGCTGCTGCTGCTGCTGCTGCTGCTGCTGCTGCTGCTGCTGCTGCTGCTGCTGCTGCTGCTGCTGCTGCTGCTGCTGCTGCTGCTGCTGCTGCTGCTGCTGCTGCTGCTGCTGCTGCTGCTGCTGCTGCTGCTGCTGCTGCTGCTGCTGCTGCTGCTGCTGCTGCTGCTGCTGCTGCTGCTGCTGCTGCTGCTGCTGCTGCTGCTGCTGCTGCTGCTGCTGCTGCTGCTGCTGCTGCTGCTGCTGCTGCTGCTGCTGCTGCTGCTGCTGCTGCTGCTGCTGCTGCTGCTGCTGCTGCTGCTGCTGCTGCTGCTGCTGCTGCTGCTGCTGCTGCTGCTGCTGCTGCTGCTGCTGCTGCTGCTGCTGCTGCTGCTGCTGCTGCTGCTGCTGCTGCTGCTGCTGCTGCTGCTGCTGCTGCTGCTGCTGCTGCTGCTGCTGCTGCTGCTGCTGCTGCTGCTGCTGCGTGCTGCTGCTGCTGCTGCTGCTGCTGCTGCTGCTGCTGCTGCTGCTGCTGCTGCTGCTGTGCTGCTGCTGCTGCTGCTGCTGCTGCTGCTGCTGCTGCTGCTGCTGCTGCTGCTGCTGCTGCTGCTGCTGCTGCTGCTGCTGCTGCTGCTGCTGCTGCTGCTGCTGCTGCTGCTGCTGCTGCTGCTGCTGCTGCTGCTGCTGCTGCTGCTGCTGCTGCTGCTGCTGCTGCTGCTGCTGCTGCTGCTGCTGCTGCTGCTGCTGCTGCTGCTGCTGCTGCTGCTGCTGCTGCTGCTGCTGCTGCTGCTGCTGCTGCTGCTGCTGCTGCTGCTGCTGCTGCTGCTGCTGCTGCTGCTGCTGCTGCTGCTGCTGCTGCTGCTGCTGCTGCTGCTGCTGCTGCTGCTGCTGCTGCTGCTGCTGCTGCTGCTGCTGCTGCTGCTGCTGCTGCTGCTGCTGCTGCTGCTGCTGCTGCTGCTGCTGCTGCTGCTGCTGCTGCTGCTGCTGCTGCTGCTGCTGCTGCTGCTGCTGCTGCTGCTGCTGCTGCTGCTGCTGCTGCTGCTGCTGCTGCTGCTGCTGCTGCTGCTGCTGCTGCTGCTGCTGCTGCTGCTGCTGCTGCTGCTGCTGCTGCTGCTGCTGCTGCTGCTGCTGCTGCTGCTGCTGCTGCTGCTGCTGCTGCTGCTGCTGCTGCTGCTGCTGCTGCTGCTGCTGCTGCTGCTGCTGCTGCTGCTGCTGCTGCTGCTGCTGCTGCTGCTGCTGCTGCTGCTGCTGCTGCTGCTGCTGCTGCTGCTGCTGCTGCTGCTGCTGCTGCTGCTGCTGCTGCTGCTGCTGCTGCTGCTGCTGCTGCTGCTGCTGCTGCTGCTGCTGCTGCTGCTGCTGCTGCTGCTGCTGCTGCTGCTGCTGCTGCTGCTGCTGCTGCTGCTGCTGCTGCTGCTGCTGCTGCTGCTGCTGCTGCTGCTGCTGCTGCTGCTGCTGCTGCTGCTGCTGCTGCTGCTGCTGCTGCTGCTGCTGCTGCTGCTGCTGCTGCTGCTGCTGCTGCTGCTGCTGCTGCTGCTGCTGCTGCTGCTGCTGCTGCTGCTGCTGCTGCTGCTGCTGCTGCTGCTGCTGCTGCTGCTGCTGCTGCTGCTGCTGCTGCTGCTGCTGCTGCTGCTGCTGCTGCTGCTGCTGCTGCTGCTGCTGCTGCTGCTGCTGCTGCTGCTGCTGCTGCTGCTGCTGCTGCTGCTGCTGCTGCTGCTGCTGCTGCTGCTGCTGCTGCTGCTGCTGCTGCTGCTGCTGCTGCTGCTGCTGCTGCTGCTGCTGCTGCTGCTGCTGCTGCTGCTGCTGCTGCTGCTGCTGCTGCTGCTGCTGCTGCTGCTGCTGCTGCTGCTGCTGCTGCTGCTGCTGCTGCTGCTGCTGCTGCTGCTGCTGCTGCTGCTGCTGCTGCTGCTGCTGCTGCTGCTGCTGCTGCTGCTGCTGCTGCTGCTGCTGCTGCTGCTGCTGCTGCTGCTGCTGCTGCTGCTGCTGCTGCTGCTGCTGCTGCTGCTGCTGCTGCTGCTGCTGCTGCTGCTGCTGCTGCTGCTGCTGCTGCTGCTGCTGCTGCTGCTGCTGCTGCTGCTGCTGCTGCTGCTGCTGCTGCTGCTGCTGCTGCTGCTGCTGCTGCTGCTGCTGCTGCTGCTGCTGCTGCTGCTGCTGCTGCTGCTGCTGCTGCTGCTGCTGCTGCTGCTGCTGCTGCTGCTGCTGCTGCTGCTGCTGCTGCTGCTGCTGCTGCTGCTGCTGCTGCTGCTGCTGCTGCTGCTGCTGCTGCTGCTGCTGCTGCTGCTGCTGCTGCTGCTGCTGCTGCTGCTGCTGCTGCTGCTGCTGCTGCTGCTGCTGCTGCTGCTGCTGCTGCTGCTGCTGCTGCTGCTGCTGCTGCTGCTGCTGCTGCTGCTGCTGCTGCTGCTGCTGCTGCTGCTGCTGCTGCTGCTGCTGCTGCTGCTGCTGCTGCTGCTGCTGCTGCTGCTGCTGCTGCTGCTGCTGCTGCTGCTGCTGCTGCTGCTGCTGCTGCTGCTGCTGCTGCTGCTGCTGCTGCTGCTGCTGCTGCTGCTGCTGCTGCTGCTGCTGCTGCTGCTGCTGCTGCTGCTGCTGCTGCTGCTGCTGCTGCTGCTGCTGCTGCTGCTGCTGCTGCTGCTGCTGCTGCTGCTGCTGCTGCTGCTGCTGCTGCTGCTGCTGCTGCTGCTGCTGCTGCTGCTGCTGCTGCTGCTGCTGCTGCTGCTGCTGCTGCTGCTGCTGCTGCTGCTGCTGCTGCTGCTGCTGCTGCTGCTGCTGCTGCTGCTGCTGCTGCTGCTGCTGCTGCTGCTGCTGCTGCTGCTGCTGCTGCTGCTGCTGCTGCTGCTGCTGCTGCTGCTGCTGCTGCTGCTGCTGCTGCTGCTGCTGCTGCTGCTGCTGCTGCTGCTGCTGCTGCTGCTGCTGCTGCTGCTGCTGCTGCTGCTGCTGCTGCTGCTGCTGCTGCTGCTGCTGCTGCTGCTGCTGCTGCTGCTGCTGCTGCTGCTGCTGCTGCTGCTGCTGCTGCTGCTGCTGCTGCTGCTGCTGCTGCTGCTGCTGCTGCTGCTGCTGCTGCTGCTGCTGCTGCTGCTGCTGCTGCTGCTGCTGCTGCTGCTGCTGCTGCTGCTGCTGCTGCTGCTGCTGCTGCTGCTGCTGCTGCTGCTGCTGCTGCTGCTGCTGCTGCTGCTGCTGCTGCTGCTGCTGCTGCTGCTGCTGCTGCTGCTGCTGCTGCTGCTGCTGCTGCTGCTGCTGCTGCTGCTGCTGCTGCTGCTGCTGCTGCTGCTGCTGCTGCTGCTGCTGCTGCTGCTGCTGCTGCTGCTGCTGCTGCTGCTGCTGCTGCTGCTGCTGCTGCTGCTGCTGCTGCTGCTGCTGCTGCTGCTGCTGCTGCTGCTGCTGCTGCTGCTGCTGCTGCTGCTGCTGCTGCTGCTGCTGCTGCTGCTGCTGCTGCTGCTGCTGCTGCTGCTGCTGCTGCTGCTGCTGCTGCTGCTGCTGCTGCTGCTGCTGCTGCTGCTGCTGCTGCTGCTGCTGCTGCTGCTGCTGCTGCTGCTGCTGCTGCTGCTGCTGCTGCTGCTGCTGCTGCTGCTGCTGCTGCTGCTGCTGCTGCTGCTGCTGCTGCTGCTGCTGCTGCTGCTGCTGCTGCTGCTGCTGCTGCTGCTGCTGCTGCTGCTGCTTGCTGCTGCTGCTGCTGCGTGCTGCTGCTGCTGCTGCTGTTGCTGCTGCGTGCTGCTGCTGCTGCTGCGTGCTGATGCTGCTGCGTGCTGCTGCGTGCTGCTGCTGCTTGCTGCTGCTGCTGCGTGCTGCTGCTGCGTGCTGATGCTGCTGCGTGCTGCTGCTGCAGCTGAGGCTGCTGCGTGCTGCTGCTGCTGCGTGCTGCTGCTGCTGCTGCTGCTGCGTGCTGCTGCTGCTGCTGCTGCTGCTGCTGCTGCTGCTGCTGCTGCTGCTGCTGCTGCTGCTGCTGCTGCTGCTGCTGCTGCTGCTGCTGCTGCTGCTGCTGCTGCTGCTGCTGCTGCTGCTGCTGCTGCTGCTGCTGCTGCTGCTGCTGCTGCTGCTGCTGCTGCTGCTGCTGCTGCTGCTGCTGCTGCTGCTGCTGCTGCTGCTGCTGCTGCTGCTGCTGCTGCTGCTGCTGCTGCTGCTGCTGCTGCTGCTGCTGCTGCTGCTGCTGCTGCTGCTGCTGCTGCTGCTGCTGCTGCTGCTGCTGCTGCTGCTGCTGCTGCTGCTGCTGCTGCTGCTGCTGCTGCTGCTGCTGCTGCTGCTGCTGCTGCTGCTGCTGCTGCTGCTGCTGCTGCTGCTGCTGCTGCTGCTGCTGCTGCTGCTGCTGCTGCTGCTGCTGCTGCTGCTGCTGCTGCTGCTGCTGCTGCTGCTGCTGCTGCTGCTGCTGCTGCTGCTGCTGCTGCTGCTGCTGCTGCTGCTGCTGCTGCTGCTGCTGCTGCTGCTGCTGCTGCTGCTGCTGCTGCTGCTGCTGCTGCTGCTGCTGCTGCTGCTGCTGCTGCTGCTGCTGCTGCTGCTGCTGCTGCTGCTGCTGCTGCTGCTGCTGCTGCTGCTGCTGCTGCTGCTGCTGCTGCTGCTGCTGCTGCTGCTGCTGCTGCTGCTGCTGCTGCTGCTGCTGCTGCTGCTGCTGCTGCTGCTGCTGCTGCTGCTGCTGCTGCTGCTGCTGCTGCTGCTGCTGCTGCTGCTGCTGCTGCTGCTGCTGCTGCTGCTGCTGCTGCTGCTGCTGCTGCTGCTGCTGCTGCTGCTGCTGCTGCTGCTGCTGCTGCTGCTGCTGCTGCTGCTGCTGCTGCTGCTGCTGCTGCTGCTGCTGCTGCTGCTGCTGCTGCTGCTGCTGCTGCTGCTGCTGCTGCTGCTGCTGCTGCTGCTGCTGCTGCTGCTGCTGCTGCTGCTGCTGCTGCTGCTGCTGCTGCTGCTGCTGCTGCTGCTGCTGCTGCTGCTGCTGCTGCTGCTGCTGCTGCTGCTGCTGCTGCTGCTGCTGCTGCTGCTGCTGCTGCTGCTGCTGCTGCTGCTGCTGCTGCTGCTGCTGCTGCTGCTGCTGCTGCTGCTGCTGCTGCTGCTGCTGCTGCTGCTGCTGCTGCTGCTGCTGCTGCTGCTGCTGCTGCTGCTGCTGCTGCTGCTGCTGCTGCTGCTGCTGCTGCTGCTGCTGCTGCTGCTGCTGCTGCTGCTGCTGCTGCTGCTGCTGCTGCTGCTGCTGCTGCTGCTGCTGCTGCTGCTGCTGCTGCTGCTGCTGCTGCTGCTGCTGCTGCTGCTGCTGCTGCTGCTGCTGCTGCGTACTGATGCTGCTGCGTGCTGCTGCGTGCTGCTGCTGCTTGCTGCTGCTGCTGCGTGCTGCTGCTGCGTGCTGCTGCTGCTGCTGTTGCTGCTGCGTGCTGCTGCTGCTGCTGCTGCTGCGTACTGATGCTGCTGCGTGCTGCTGCGTGCTGCTGCTGCTTGCTGCTGCTGCTGCGTGCTGCTGCTGCGTGCTGATGCTGCTGCGTGCTGCTGCTGCAGCTGATGCTGCTGCGTGCTGCTGCTGCTGCTGCTGCTGCTGCTGCTGCTGCTGCTGCTGCTGCTGCTGCTGCTGCTGCTGCTGCTGCTGCTGCTGCTGCTGCTGCTGCTGCTGCTGCTGCTGCTGCTGCTGCTGCTGCTGCTGCTGCTGCTGCTGCTGCTGCTGCTGCTGCTGCTGCTGCTGCTGCTGCTGCTGCTGCTGCTGCTGCTGCTGCTGCTGCTGCTGCTGCTGCTGCTGCTGCTGCTGCTGCTGCTGCTGCTGCTGCTGCTGCTGCTGCTGCTGCTGCTGCTGCTGCTGCTGCTGCTGCTGCTGCTGCTGCTGCTGCTGCTGCTGCTGCTGCTGCTGCTGCTGCTGCTGCTGCTGCTGCTGCTGCTGCTGCTGCTGCTGCTGCTGCTGCTGCTGCTGCTGCTGCTGCTGCTGCTGCTGCTGCTGCTGCTGCTGCTGCTGCTGCTGCTGCTGCTGCTGCTGCTGCTGCTGCTGCTGCTGCTGCTGCTGCTGCTGCTGCTGCTGCTGCTGCTGCTGCTGCTGCTGCTGCTGCTGCTGCTGCTGCTGCTGCTGCTGCTGCTGCTGCTGCTGCTGCTGCTGCTGCTGCTGCTGCTGCTGCTGCTGCTGCTGCTGCTGCTGCTGCTGCTGCTGCTGCTGCTGCTGCTGCTGCTGCTGCTGCTGCTGCTGCTGCTGCTGCTGCTGCTGCTGCTGCTGCTGCTGCTGCTGCTGCTGCTGCTGCTGCTGCTGCTGCTGCTGCTGCTGCTGCTGCTGCTGCTGCTGCTGCTGCTGCTGCTGCTGCTGCTGCTGCTGCTGCTGCTGCTGCTGCTGCTGCTGCTGCTGCTGCTGCTGCTGCTGCTGCTGCTGCTGCTGCTGCTGCTGCTGCTGCTGCTGCTGCTGCTGCTGCTGCTGCTGCTGCTGCTGCTGCTGCTGCTGCTGCTGCTGCTGCTGCTGCTGCTGCTGCTGCTGCTGCTGCTGCTGCTGCTGCTGCTGCTGCTGCTGCTGCTGCTGCTGCTGCTGCTGCTGCTGCTGCTGCTGCTGCTGCTGCTGCTGCTGCTGCTGCTGCTGCTGCTGCTGCTGCTGCTGCTGCTGCTGCTGCTGCTGCTGCTGCTGCTGCTGCTGCTGCTGCTGCTGCTGCTGCTGCTGCTGCTGCTGCTGCTGCTGCTGCTGCTGCTGCTGCTGCTGCTGCTGCTGCTGCTGCTGCTGCTGCTGCTGCTGCTGCTGCTGCTGCTGCTGCTGCTGCTGCTGCTGCTGCTGCTGCTGCTGCTGCTGCTGCTGCTGCTGCTGCTGCTGCTGCTGCTGCTGCTGCTGCTGCTGCTGCTGCTGCTGCTGCTGCTGCTGCTGCTGCTGCTGCTGCTGCTGCTGCTGCTGCTGCTGCTGCTGCTGCTGCTGCTGCTGCTGCTGCTGCTGCTGCTGCTGCTGCTGCTGCTGCTGCTGCTGCTGCTGCTGCTGCTGCTGCTGCTGCTGCTGCTGCTGCTGCTGCTGCTGCTGCTGCTGCTGCTGCTGCTGCTGCTGCTGCTGCTGCTGCTGCTGCTGCTGCTGCTGCTGCTGCTGCTGCTGCTGCTGCTGCTGCTGCTGCTGCTGCTGCTGCTGCTGCTGCTGCTGCTGCTGCTGCTGCTGCTGCTGCTGCTGCTGCTGCTGCTGCTGCTGCTGCTGCTGCTGCTGCTGCTGCTGCTGCTGCTGCTGCTGCTGCTGCTGCTGCTGCTGCTGCTGCTGCTGCTGCTGCTGCTGCTGCTGCTGCTGCTGCTGCTGCTGCTGCTGCTGCTGCTGCTGCTGCTGCTGCTGCTGCTGCTGCTGCTGCTGCTGCTGCTGCTGCTGCTGCTGCTGCTGCTGCTGCTGCTGCTGCTGCTGCTGCTGCTGCTGCTGCTGCTGCTGCTGCTGCTGCTGCTGCTGCTGCTGCTGCTGCTGCTGCTGCTGCTGCTGCTGCTGCTGCTGCTGCTGCTGCTGCTGCTGCTGCTGCTGCTGCTGCTGCTGCTGCTGCTGCTGCTGCTGCTGCTGCTGCTGCTGCTGCTGCTGCTGCTGCTGCTGCTGCTGCTGCTGCTGCTGCTGCTGCTGCTGCTGCTGCTGCTGCTGCTGCTGCTGCTGCTGCTGCTGCTGCTGCTGCTGCTGCTGCTGCTGCTGCTGCTGCTGCTGCTGCTGCTGCTGCTGCTGCTGCTGCTGCTGCTGCTGCTGCTGCTGCTGCTGCTGCTGCTGCTGCTGCTGCTGCTGCTGCTGCTGCTGCTGCTGCTGCTGCTGCTGCTGCTGCTGCTGCTGCTGCTGCTGCTGCTGCTGCTGCTGCTGCTGCTGCTGCTGCTGCTGCTGCTGCTGCTGCTGCTGCTGCTGCTGCTGCTGCTGCTGCTGCTGCTGCTGCTGCTGCTGCTGCTGCTGCTGCTGCTGCTGCTGCTGCTGCTGCTGCTGCTGCTGCTGCTGCTGCTGCTGCTGCTGCTGCTGCTGCTGCTGCTGCTGCTGCTGCTGCTGCTGCTGCTGCTGCTGCTGCTGCTGCTGCTGCTGCTGCTGCTGCTGCTGCTGCTGCTGCTGCTGCTGCTGCTGCTGCTGCTGCTGCTGCTGCTGCTGCTGCTGCTGCTGCTGCTGCTGCTGCTGCTGCTGCTGCTGCTGCTGCTGCTGCTGCTGCTGCTGCTGCTGCTGCTGCTGCTGCTGCTGCTGCTGCTGCTGCTGCTGCTGCTGCTGCTGCTGCTGCTGCTGCTGCTGCTGCTGCTGCTGCTGCTGCTGCTGCTGCTGCTGCTGCTGCTGCTGCTGCTGCTGCTGCTGCTGCTGCTGCTGCTGCTGCTGCTGCTGCTGCTGCTGCTGCTGCTGCTGCTGCTGCTGCTGCTGCTGCTGCTGCTGCTGCTGCTGCTGCTGCTGCTGCTGCTGCTGCTGCTGCTGCTGCTGCTGCTGCTGCTGCTGCTGCTGCTGCTGCTGCTGCTGCTGCTGCTGCTGCTGCTGCTGCTGCTGCTGCTGCTGCTGCTGCTGCTGCTGCTGCTGCTGCTGCTGCTGCTGCTGCTGCTGCTGCTGCTGCTGCTGCTGCTGCTGCTGCTGCTGCTGCTGCTGCTGCTGCTGCTGCTGCTGCTGCTGCTGCTGCTGCTGCTGCTGCTGCTGCTGCTGCTGCTGCTGCTGCTGCTGCTGCTGCTGCTGCTGCTGCTGCTGCTGCTGCTGCTGCTGCTGCTGCTGCTGCTGCTGCTGCTGCTGCTGCTGCTGCTGCTGCTGCTGCTGCTGCTGCTGCTGCTGCTGCTGCTGCTGCTGCTGCTGCTGCTGCTGCTGCTGCTGCTGCTGCTGCTGCTGCTGCTGCTGCTGCTGCTGCTGCTGCTGCTGCTGCTGCTGCTGCTGCTGCTGCTGCTGCTGCTGCTGCTGCTGCTGCTGCTGCTGCTGCTGCTGCTGCTGCTGCTGCTGCTGCTGCTGCTGCTGCTGCTGCTGCTGCTGCTGCTGCTGCTGCTGCTGCTGCTGCTGCTGCTGCTGCTGCTGCTGCTGCTGCTGCTGCTGCTGCTGCTGCTGCTGCTGCTGCTGCTGCTGCTGCTGCTGCTGCTGCTGCTGCTGCTGCTGCTGCTGCTGCTGCTGCTGCTGCTGCTGCTGCTGCTGCTGCTGCTGCTGCTGCTGCTGCTGCTGCTGCTGCTGCTGCTGCTGCTGCTGCTGCTGCTGCTGCTGCTGCTGCTGCTGCTGCTGCTGCTGCTGCTGCTGCTGCTGCTGCTGCTGCTGCTGCTGCTGCTGCTGCTGCTGCTGCTGCTGCTGCTGCTGCTGCTGCTGCTGCTGCTGCTGCTGCTGCTGCTGCTGCTGCTGCTGCTGCTGCTGCTGCTGCTGCTGCTGCTGCTGCTGCTGCTGCTGCTGCTGCTGCTGCTGCTGCTGCTGCTGCTGCTGCTGCTGCTGCTGCTGCTGCTGCTGCTGCTGCTGCTGCTGCTGCTGCTGCTGCTGCTGCTGCTGCTGCTGCTGCTGCTGCTGCTGCTGCTGCTGCTGCTGCTGCTGCTGCTGCTGCTGCTGCTGCTGCTGCTGCTGCTGCTGCTGCTGCTGCTGCTGCTGCTGCTGCTGCTGCTGCTGCTGCTGCTGCTGCTGCTGCTGCTGCTGCTGCTGCTGCTGCTGCTGCTGCTGCTGCTGCTGCTGCTGCTGCTGCTGCTGCTGCTGCTGCTGCTGCTGCTGCTGCTGCTGCTGCTGCTGCTGCTGCTGCTGCTGCTGCTGCTGCTGCTGCTGCTGCTGCTGCTGCTGCTGCTGCGTGCTGCTGCTGCTGCTGTTGCTGCTGCGTGCTGCTGCTGCTGCTGCGTGCTGATGCTGCTGCGTGCTGCTGCGTGCTGCTGCTGCTTGCTGCTGCTGCTGCGTGCTGCTGCTGCGTGCTGATGCTGCTGCGTGCTGCTGCTGCAGCTGAGGCTGCTGCGTGCTGCTGCTGCTGCGTGCTGCTGCTGCTGCTGCTGCTGCGTGCTGCTGCTGCTGCTGCTGCTGCTACTGCTGCTGCTGCTGCTGCGTGCTGATGCTGCTGCGTGCTGCTGCGTGCTGCTGCTGCTTGCTGCTGCTGCTGCGTGCTGCTGCTGCGTGCTGATGCTGCTGCGTGCTGCTGCTGCAGCTGAGGCTGCTGCGTGCTGCTGCTGCTGCGTGCTGCTGCTGCTGCTGCGTGCTGATGCTGCTGCGTGCTGCTGCGTGCTGCTGCTGCTTGCTGCTGCTGCTGCGTGCTGCTGCTGCGTGCTGATGCTGCTGCGTGCTGCTGCTGCAGCTGAGGCTGCTGCGTGCTGCTGCTGCTGCGTGCTGCTGCTGCTGCTGCTGCTGCGTGCTGCTGCTGCTGCGTGCTGCTGCTGCTGCTGCTGCGTGCTGCTGCTGCTGCTGCGTGCTGCTGCTGCTGCGTGCTGCTGCTGCGTGCTGCTGCTGCTGCTGCTGCTGCTGCTACTGCTGCTGCTGCTGCTGCGTGCTGATGCTGCTGCGTGCTGCTGCGTGCTGCTGCTGCTTGCTGCTGCTGCTGCGTGCTGCTGCTGCGTGCTGATGCTGCTGCGTGCTGCTGCTGCAGCTGAGGCTGCTGCGTGCTGCTGCTGCTGCGTGCTGCTGCTGCTGCTGCGTGCTGCTGCTGCTGCTGCTGCGCTGCTGCTGCTGCTGCTGCGTGCTGCTGCTGCTGCTGCTGCTGCTGCTGCGTGCTGCTGCTGCTGCTGCTGCTGCTGCTGCTGCTGCTGCTGCTGCTGCTGCTGCTGCTGCTGCTGCTGCTGCTGCTGCTGCTGCTGCTGCTGCTGCTGCTGCTGCTGCTGCTGCTGCTGCTGCTGCTGCTGCTGCTGCTGCTGCTGCTGCTGCTGCTGCTGCTGCTGCTGCTGCTGCTGCTGCTGCTGCTGCTGCTGCTGCTGCTGCGCTGCTGCTGCTGCTGCTGCTGCTGCTGCTGCTGCTGCTGCTGCTGCTGCTGCTGCTGCTGCTGCTGCTGCTGCTGCTGCTGCTGCTGCTGCTGCTGCTGCTGCTGCTGCTGCTGCTGCTGCTGCTGCTGCTGCTGCTGCTGCTGCTGCTGCTGCTGCTGCTGCTGCTGCTGCTGCTGCTGCTGCTGCTGCTGCTGCTGCTGCTGCTGCTGCTGCTGCTGCTGCTGCTGCTGCTGCTGCTGCTGCTGCTGCTGCTGCTGCTGCTGCTGCTGCTGCTGCTGCTGCTGCTGCTGCTGCTGCTGCTGCTGCTGCTGCTGCTGCTGCTGCTGCTGCTGCTGCTGCTGCTCCTGCTGCTGCTGCTGCTGCTGCTGCTGCTGCTGCTGCTGCTGCTGCTGCTGCTGCTGCTGCTGCTGCTGCTGCTGCTGCTGCTGCTGCTGCTGCTGCTGCTGCTGCTGCTGCTGCTGCTGCTGCTGCTGCTGCTGCTGCTGCTGCTGCTGCTGCTGCTGCTGCTGCTGCAGCTGCTGCTGCTGCTGCTGCTGCTGCTGCTGCTGCTGCTGCTGCTGCTGCTGCTGCTGCTGCTGCTGCTGCTGCTGCTGCTGCTGCTGCTGCTGCTGCTGCTGCTGCTGCTGCTGCGTGCTGCTGCTGCTGCTGCTGCTGCTGCTGCTGCTGCTGCTGCTGCTGCTGCTGCTGCTGCTGCTGCTGCTGCTGCTGCTGCTGCTGCTGCTGCTGCTGCTGCTGCTGCTGCTGCTGCTGCTGCTGCTGCTGCTGCTGCTGCTGCTGCTGCTGCTGCTGCTGCTGCTGCTGCTGCTGCTGCTGCTGCTGCTGCTGCTGCTGCTGCTGCTGCTGTGCTGCTGCTGCTGCTGCTGCTGCTGCTGCTGCTGCTGCTGCTGCTGCTGCTGCTGCTGCTGCTGCTGCTGCTGCTGCTGCTGCTGCTGCTGCTGCTGCTGCTGCTGCTGCTGCTGCTGCTGCTGCTGCTGCTGCTGCTGCTGCTGCTGCTGCTGCTGCTGCTGCTGCTGCTGCTGCTGCTGCTGCTGCTGCTGCTGCTGCTGCTGCTGCTGCTGCTGCTGCTGCTGCTGCTGCTGCTGCTGCTGCTGCTGCTGCTGCTGCTGCTGCTGCTGCTGCTGCTGCTGCTGCTGCTGCTGCTGCTGCTGCTGCTGCTGCTGCTGCTGCTGCTGCTGCTGCTGCTGCTGCTGCTGCTTGCTGCTGCTGCTGCTGCTGCTGCTGCTGCTGCTGCTGCTGCTGCTGCTGCTGCTGCTGCTGCTGCTGCTGCTGCTGCTGCTGCTGCTGCTGCTGCTGCTGCTGCTGCTGCTGCTGCTGCTGCTGCTGCTGCTGCTGCTGCTGCTGCTGCTGCTGCTGCTGCTGCTGCTGCTGCTGCTGCTGCTGCTGCTGCTGCTGCTGCTGCTGCTGCTGCTGCTGCTGCTGCTGCTGCTGCTGCTGCTGCTGCTGCTGCTGCTGCTGCTGCTGCTGCTGCTGCTGCTGCTGCTGCTGCTGCTGCTGCTGCTGCTGCTGCTGCTGCTGCTGCTGCTGCTGCTGCTGCTGCTGCTGCTGCTGCTGCTGCTGCTGCTGCTGCTGCTGCTGCTGCTGCTGCTGCTGCTGCTGCTGCTGCTGCTGCTGCTGCTGCTGCTGCTGCTGCTGCTGCTGCTGCTGCTGCTGCTGCTGCTGCTGCTGCTGCTGCTGCTGCTGCTGCTGCTGCTGCTGCTGCTGCTGCTGCTGCTGCTGCTGCTGCTGCTGCTGCTGCTGCTGCTGCTGTGCTGCTGCTGCTGCTGCTGCTGCTGCTGCTGCTGCTGCTGCTGCTGCTGCTGCTGCTGCTGCTGCTGCTGCTGCTGCTGCTGCTGCTGCTGCTGCTGCTGCTGCTGCTGCTGCTGCTGCTGCTGCTGCTGCTGCTGCTGCTGCTGCTGCTGCTGCTGCTGCTGCTGCTGCTGCTGCTGCTGCTGCTGCTGCTGCTGCTGCTGCTGCTGCTGCTGCTGCTGCTGCTGCTGCTGCTGCTGCTGCTGCTGCTGCTGCTGCTGCTGCTGCTGCTGCTGCTGCTGCTGCTGCTGCTGCTGCTGCTGCTGCTGCTGCTGCTGCTGCTGCTGCTGCTGCTGCTGCTGCTGCTGCTGCTGCTGCTGCTGCTGCTGCTGCTGCTGCTGCTGCTGCTGCTGCTGCTGCTGCTGCTGCTGCTGCTGCTGCTGCTGCTGCTGCTGCTGCTGCTGCTGCTGCTGCTGCTGCTGCTGCTGCTGCTGCTGCTGCTGCTGCTGCTGCTGCTGCTGCTGCTGCTGCTGCTGCTGCTGCTGCTGCTGCTGCTGCTGCTGCTGCTGCTGCTGCTGCTGCTGCTGCTGCTGCTGCTGCTGCTGCTGCTGCTGCTGCTGCTGCTGCTGCTGCTGCTGCTGCTGCTGCTGCTGCTGCTGCTGCTGCTGCTGCTGCTGCTGCTGCTGCTGCTGCTGCTGCTGCTGCTGCTGCTGCTGCTGCTGCTGCTGCTGCTGCTGCTGCTGCTGCTGCTGCTGCTGCTGCTGCTGCTGCTGCTGCTGCTGCTGCTGCTGCTGCCTGCTGCTGCTGCTGCTGCGTGCTGCTGCTGCTGCTGTTGCTGCTGCGTGCTGCTGCTGCTGCTGCGTGCTGATGCTGCTGCGTGCTGCTGCGTGCTGCTGCTGCTGGCTGCTGCTGCTGCGTGCTGCTGCTGCGTGCTGATGCTGCTGCGTGCTGCTGCTGCAGCTGAGGCTGCTGCGTGCTGCTGCTGCTGCGTGCTGCTGCTGCTGCTGCTGCTGCGTGCTGCTGCTGCTGCTGCTGCTGCTACTGCTGCTGCTGCTGCTGCGTGCTGATGCTGCTGCGTGCTGCTGCGTGCTGCTGCTGCTTGCTGCTGCTGCTGCGTGCTGCTGCTGCGTGCTGATGCTGCTGCGTGCTGCTGCTGCAGCTGAGGCTGCTGCGTGCTGCTGCTGCTGCGTGCTGCTGCTGCTGCTGCGTGCTGATGCTGCTGCGTGCTGCTGCGTGCTGCTGCTGCTTGCTGCTGCTGCTGCGTGCTGCTGCTGCGTGCTGATGCTGCTGCGTGCTGCTGCTGCAGCTGAGGCTGCTGCGTGCTGCTGCTGCTGCGTGCTGCTGCTGCTGCTGCTGCTGCGTGCTGCTGCTGCTGCGTGCTGCTGCTGCTGCTGCTGCGTGCTGCTGCTGCTGCTGCGTGCTGCTGCTGCTGCGTGCTGCTGCTGCGTGCTGCTGCTGCTGCTGCTGCTGCTGCTACTGCTGCTGCTGCTGCTGCGTGCTGATGCTGCTGCGTGCTGCTGCGTGCTGCTGCTGCTTGCTGCTGCTGCTGCGTGCTGCTGCTGCGTGCTGATGCTGCTGCGTGCTGCTGCTGCAGCTGAGGCTGCTGCGTGCTGCTGCTGCTGCGTGCTGCTGCTGCTGCTGCGTGCTGCTGCTGCTGCTGCTGCTGCTGCTGCTGCTGCTGCTGCTGCTGCTGCTGCTGCTGCTGCTGCTGCTGCTGCTGCTGCTGCTGCTGCTGCTGCTGCTGCTGCTGCTGCTGCTGCTGCTGCTGCTGCTGCTGCTGCTGCTGCTGCTGCTGCTGCTGCTGCTGCTGCTGCTGCTGCTGCTGCTGCTGCTGCTGCTGCTGCTGCTGCTGCTGCTGCTGCTGCTGCTGCTGCTGCTGCTGCTGCTGCTGCTGCTGCTGCTGCTGCTGCTGCTGCTGCTGCTGCTGCTGCTGCTGCTGCTGCTGCTGCTGCTGCTGCTGCTGCTGCTGCTGCTGCTGCTGCTGCTGCTGCTGCTGCTGCTGCTGCTGCTGCTGCTGCTGCTGCTGCTGCTGCTGCTGCTGCTGCTGCTGCTGCTGCTGCTGCTGCTGCTGCTGCTGCTGCTGCTGCTGCTGCTGCTGCTGCTGCTGCTGCTGCTGCTGCTGCTGCTGCTGCTGCTGCTGCTGCTGCTGCTGCTGCTGCTGCTGCTGCTGCTGCTGCTGCTGCTGCTGCTGCTGCTGCTGCTGCTGCTGCTGCTGCTGCTGCTGCTGCTGCTGCTGCTGCTGCTGCTGCTGCTGCTGCTGCTGCTGCTGCTGCTGCTGCTGCTGCTGCTGCTGCTGCTGCTGCTGCTGCTGCTGCTGCTGCTGCTGCTGCTGCTGCTGCTGCTGCTGCTGCTGCTGCTGCTGCTGCTGCTGCTGCTGCTGCTGCTGCTGCTGCTGCTGCTGCTGCTGCTGCTGCTGGCTGCTGCTGCTGCTGCTGCTGCTGCTGCTGCTGCTGCTGCTGCTGCTGCTGCTGCTGCTGCTGCTGCTGCTGCTGCTGCTGCTGCTGCTGCTGCTGCTGCTGCTGCTGCTGCTGCTGCTGCTGCTGCTGCTGCTGCTGCTGCTGCTGCTGCTGCTGCTGCTGCTGCTGCTGCTGCTGCTGCTGCTGCTGCTGCTGCTGCTGCTGCTGCTGCTGCTGCTGCTGCTGCTGCTGCTGCTGCTGCTGCTGCTGCTGCTGCTGCTGCTGCTGCTGCTGCTGCTGCTGCTGCTGCTGCTGCTGCTGCTGCGTGCTGCTGCTGCTGCTGCTGTTGCTGCTGCGTGCTGCTGCTGCTGCTGCTGCTGCTGCGTGCTGATGCTGCTGCGTGCTGCTGCGTGCTGCTGCTGCTTGCTGCTGCTGCGTGCTGCTGCTGCGTGCTGATGCTGCTGCGTGCTGCTGCTGCAGCTGAGGCTGCTGCGTGCTGCTGCTGCTGCGTGCTGCTGCTGCTGCTGCTGCTGCGTGCTGCTGCTGCTGCTGCTGCTGCTGCTACTGCTGCTGCTGCTGCTGCGTGCTGATGCTGCTGCGTGCTGCTGCGTGCTGCTGCTGCTTGCTGCTGCTGCTGCGTGCTGCTGCTGCGTGCTGATGCTGCTGCGTGCTGCTGCTGCAGCTGAGGCTGCTGCGTGCTGCTGCTGCTGCGTGCTGCTGCTGCTGCTGCGTGCTGATGCTGCTGCGTGCTGCTGCGTGCTGCTGCTGCTTGCTGCTGCTGCTGCGTGCTGCTGCTGCGTGCTGATGCTGCTGCGTGCTGCTGCTGCAGCTGAGGCTGCTGCGTGCTGCTGCTGCTGCGTGCTGCTGCTGCTGCTGCTGCTGCGTGCTGCTGCTGCTGCGTGCTGCTGCTGCTGCTGCTGCGTGCTGCTGCTGCTGCTGCGTGCTGCTGCTGCTGCGTGCTGCTGCTGCGTGCTGCTGCTGCTGCTGCTGCTGCTGCTACTGCTGCTGCTGCTGCTGCGTGCTGATGCTGCTGCGTGCTGCTGCGTGCTGCTGCTGCTTGCTGCTGCTGCTGCGTGCTGCTGCTGCGTGCTGCTGCTGCGTGCTGATGCTGCTGCGTGCTGCTGCTGCAGCTGAGGCTGCTGCGTGCTGCTGCTGCTGCGTGCTGCTGCTGCTGCTGCGTGCTGCTGCTGCTGCTGCTGCGTGCTGCTGCTGCTGCTGCGTGCTGCTGCTGCTGCGTGCTGCTGCTGCGTGCTGCTGCTGCTGCTGCTGCTGCTGCTACTGCTGCTGCTGCTGCTGCGTGCTGATGCTGCTGCGTGCTGCTGCGTGCTGCTGCTGCTTGCTGCTGCTGCTGCGTGCTGCTGCTGCGTGCTGATGCTGCTGCGTGCTGCTGCTGCAGCTGAGGCTGCTGCGTGCTGCTGCTGCTGCGTGCTGCTGCTGCTGCTGCGTGCTGCTGCTGCTGCTGCTGCGTGCTGCTGCTGCTGCTGCGTGCTGCTGCTGCTGCGTGCTGCTGCTGCGTGCTGCTGCTGCTGCTGCTGCTGCTGCTGCTGCTGCTGCTGCTGCTGCTGCTGCTGCGTGCTGCTGCTGCTGCTGTTGCTGCTGCGTGCTGCTGCTGCTGCTGCGTGCTGATGCTGCTGCGTGCTGCTGCGTGCTGCTGCTGCTTGCTGCTGCTGCGTGCTGCTGCTGCGTGCTGATGCTGCTGCGTGCTGCTGCTGCAGCTGAGGCTGCTGCGTGCTGCTGCTGCTGCGTGCTGCTGCTGCTGCTGCTGCTGCTGCTGCTGCTGCTGCTGCTGCTGCTGCTGCTGCTGCTGCTGCTGCTGCTGCTGCTGCTGCTGCTGCTGCTGCTGCTGCTGCTGCTGCTGCTGCTGCTGCTGCTGCTGCTGCTGCTGCTGCTGCTGCTGCTGCTGCTGCTGCTGCTGCTGCTGCTGCTGCTGCTGCTGCTGCTGCTGCTGCTGCTGCTGCTGCTGCTGCTGCTGCTGCTGCTGCTGCTGCTGCTGCTGCTGCTGCTGCTGCTGCTGCTGCTGCTGCTGCTGCTGCTGCTGCTGCTGCTGCTGCTGCTGCTGCTGCTGCTGCTGCTGCTGCTGCTGCTGCTGCTGCTGCTGCTGCTGCTGCTGCTGCTGCTGCTGCTGCTGCTGCTGCTGCTGCTGCTGCTGCTGCTGCTGCTGCTGCTGCTGCTGCTGCTGCTGCTGCTGCTGCTGCTGCTGCTGCTGCTGCTGCTGCTGCTGCTGCTGCTGCTGCTGCTGCTGCTGCTGCTGCTGCTGCTGCTGCTGCTGCGTGCTGCTGCTGCTGCTGTTGCTGCTGCGTGCTGCTGCTGCTGCTGCGTGCTGATGCTGCTGCGTGCTGCTGCGTGCTGCTGCTGCTTGCTGCTGCTGCGTGCTGCTGCTGCGTGCTGATGCTGCTGCGTGCTGCTGCTGCAGCTGAGGCTGCTGCGTGCTGCTGCTGCTGCGTGCTGCTGCTGCTGCTGCTGCTGCGTGCTGCTGCTGCTGCTGCTGCTGCTGCTACTGCTGCTGCTGCTGCTGCGTGCTGATGCTGCTGCGTGCTGCTGCGTGCTGCTGCTGCTTGCTGCTGCTGCTGCGTGCTGCTGCTGCGTGCTGATGCTGCTGCGTGCTGCTGCTGCAGCTGAGGCTGCTGCGTGCTGCTGCTGCTGCGTGCTGCTGCTGCTGCTGCGTGCTGATGCTGCTGCGTGCTGCTGCGTGCTGCTGCTGCTTGCTGCTGCTGCTGCGTGCTGCTGCTGCGTGCTGATGCTGCTGCGTGCTGCTGCTGCAGCTGAGGCTGCTGCGTGCTGCTGCTGCTGCGTGCTGCTGCTGCTGCTGCTGCTGCGTGCTGCTGCTGCTGCGTGCTGCTGCTGCTGCTGCTGCGTGCTGCTGCTGCTGCTGCGTGCTGCTGCTGCTGCGTGCTGCTGCTGCGTGCTGCTGCTGCTGCTGCTGCTGCTGCTACTGCTGCTGCTGCTGCTGCGTGCTGATGCTGCTGCGTGCTGCTGCGTGCTGCTGCTGCTTGCTGCTGCTGCTGCGTGCTGCTGCTGCGTGCTGATGCTGCTGCGTGCTGCTGCTGCAGCTGAGGCTGCTGCGTGCTGCTGCTGCTGCGTGCTGCTGCTGCTGCTGCGTGCTGCTGCTGCTGCTGCTGCGTGCTGCTGCTGCTGCTGCGTGCTGCTGCTGCTGCGTGCTGCTGCTGCGTGCTGCTGCTGCTGCTGCTGCTGCTGCTACTGCTGCTGCTGCTGCTGCGTGCTGATGCTGCTGCGTGCTGCTGCGTGCTGCTGCTGCTTGCTGCTGCTGCTGCGTGCTGCTGCTGCGTGCTGATGCTGCTGCGTGCTGCTGCTGCAGCTGAGGCTGCTGCGTGCTGCTGCTGCTGCGTGCTGCTGCTGCTGCTGCGTGCTGCTGCTGCTGCTGCTGCGTGCTGCTGCTGCTGCTGCGTGCTGCTGCTGCTGCGTGCTGCTGCTGCGTGCTGCTGCTGCTGCTGCTGCTGCTGCTGCTGCTGCTGCTGCTGCTGCTGCTGCTGCTGCGTGCTGCTGCTGCTGCTGTTGCTGCTGCGTGCTGCTGCTGCTGCTGCGTGCTGATGCTGCTGCGTGCTGCTGCGTGCTGCTGCTGCTTGCTGCTGCTGCGTGCTGCTGCTGCGTGCTGATGCTGCTGCGTGCTGCTGCTGCAGCTGAGGCTGCTGCGTGCTGCTGCTGCTGCGTGCTGCTGCTGCTGCTGCTGCTGCGTGCTGCTGCTGCTGCTGCTGCTGCTGCTACTGCTGCTGCTGCTGCTGCGTGCTGATGCTGCTGCGTGCTGCTGCGTGCTGCTGCTGCTTGCTGCTGCTGCTGCGTGCTGCTGCTGCGTGCTGATGCTGCTGCGTGCTGCTGCTGCAGCTGAGGCTGCTGCGTGCTGCTGCTGCTGCGTGCTGCTGCTGCTGCTGCGTGCTGATGCTGCTGCGTGCTGCTGCGTGCTGCTGCTGCTTGCTGCTGCTGCTGCGTGCTGCTGCTGCGTGCTGATGCTGCTGCGTGCTGCTGCTGCAGCTGAGGCTGCTGCGTGCTGCTGCTGCTGCGTGCTGCTGCTGCTGCTGCTGCTGCGTGCTGCTGCTGCTGCGTGCTGCTGCTGCTGCTGCTGCGTGCTGCTGCTGCTGCTGCGTGCTGCTGCTGCTGCGTGCTGCTGCTGCGTGCTGCTGCTGCTGCTGCTGCTGCTGCTACTGCTGCTGCTGCTGCTGCGTGCTGATGCTGCTGCGTGCTGCTGCGTGCTGCTGCTGCTTGCTGCTGCTGCTGCGTGCTGCTGCTGCGTGCTGATGCTGCTGCGTGCTGCTGCTGCAGCTGAGGCTGCTGCGTGCTGCTGCTGCTGCGTGCTGCTGCTGCTGCTGCGTGCTGCTGCTGCTGCTGCTGCGTGCTGCTGCTGCTGCTGCGTGCTGCTGCTGCTGCGTGCTGCTGCTGCGTGCTGCTGCTGCTGCTGCTGCTGCTGCTGCTGCTGCTGCTGCTGCTGCTGCTGCTGCTGCTGCTGCTGCTGCTGCTGCTGCTGCTGCTGCTGCTGCTGCTGCTGCTGCTGCTGCTGCTGCTGCTGCTGCTGCTGCTGCTGCTGCTGCTGCTGCTGCTGCTGCTGCTGCTGCTGCTGCTGCTGCTGCTGCTGCTGCTGCTGCTGCTGCTGCTGCTGCTGCTGCTGCTGCTGCTGCTGCTGCTGCTGCTGCTGCTGCTGCTGCTGCTGCTGCTGCTGCTGCTGCTGCTGCTGCTGCTGCTGCTGCTGCTGCTGCTGCTGCTGCTGCTGCTGCTGCTGCTGCTGCTGCTGCTGCTGCTGCTGCTGCTGCTGCTGCTGCTGCTGCTGCTGCTGCTGCTGCTGCTGCTGCTGCTGCTGCTGCTGCTGCTGCTGCTGCTGCTGCTGCTGCTGCTGCTGCTGCTGCTGCTGCTGCTGCTGCTGCTGCTGCTGCTGCTGCTGCTGCTGCTGCTGCTGCTGCTGCTGCTGCTGCTGCTGCTGCTGCTGCTGCTGCTGCTGCTGCTGCTGCTGCTGCTGCTGCTGCTGCTGCTGCTGCTGCTGCTGCTGCTGCTGCTGCTGCTGCTGCTGCTGCTGCTGCTGCTGCTGCTGCTGCTGCTGCTGCTGCTGCTGCTGCTGCTGCTGCTGCTGCTGCTGCTGCTGCTGCTGCTGCTGCTGCTGCTGCTGCTGCTGCTGCTGCTGCTGCTGCTGCTGCTGCTGCTGCTGCTGCTGCTGCTGCTGCTGCTGCTGCTGCTGCTGCTGCTGCTGCTGCTGCTGCTGCTGCTGCTGCTGCTGCTGCTGCTGCTGCTGCTGCTGCTGCTGCTGCTGCTGCTGCTGCTGCTGCTGCTGCTGCTGCTTGCTGCTGCTGCTGCTGCTGCTGCTGCTGCTGCTGCTGCTGCTGCTGCTGCTGCTGCTGCTGCTGCTGCTGCTGCTGCTGCTGCTGCTGCTGCTGCTGCTGCTGCTGCTGCTGCTGCTGCTGCTGCTGCTGCTGCTGCTGCTGCTGCTGCTGCTGCTGCTGCTGCTGCTGCTTGCTGCTGCTGCTGCTGCTGCTGCTGCTGCTGCTGCTGCTGCTGCTGCTGCTGCTGCTGCTGCTGCTGCTGCTGCTGCTGCTGCTGCTGCTGCTGCTGCTGCTGCTGCTGCTGCTGCTGCTGCTGCTGCTGCTGCTGCTGCTGCTGCTGCTGCTGCTGCTGCTGCTGCTGCTGCTGCTGCTGCTGCTGCTGCTGCTGCTGCTGCTGCTGCTGCTGCTGCTGCTGCTGCTGCTGCTGCTGCTGCTGCTGCTGCTGCTGCTGCTGCTGCTGCTGCTGCTGCTGCTGCTGCTGCTGCTGCTGCTGCTGCTGCTGCTGCTGCTGCTGCTGCTGCTGCTGCTGCTGCTGCTGCTGCTGCTGCTGCTGCTGCTGCTGCTGCTGCTGCTGCTGCTGCTGCTGCTGCTGCTGCTGCTGCTGCTGCTGCTGCTGCTGCTGCTGCTGCTGCTGCTGCTGCTGCTGCTGCTGCTGCTGCTGCTGCTGCTGCTGCTGCTGCTGCTGCTGCTGCTGCTGCTGCTGCTGCTGCTGCTGCTGCTGCTGCTGCTGCTGCTGCTGCTGCTGCTGCTGCTGCTGCTGCTGCTGCTGCTGCTGCTGCTGCTGCTGCTGCTGCTGCTGCTGCTGCTGCTGCTGCTGCTGCTGCTGCTGCTGCTGCTGCTGCTGCTGCTGCTGCTGCTGCTGCTGCTGCTGCTGCTGCTGCTGCTGCTGCTGCTGCTGCTGCTGCTGCTGCTGCTGCTGCTGCTGCTGCTGCTGCTGCTGCTGCTGCTGCTGCTGCTGCTGCTGCTGCTGCTGCTGCTGCTGCTGCTGCTGCTGCTGCTGCTGCTGCTGCTGCTGCTGCTGCTGCTGCTGCTGCTGCTGCTGCTGCTGCTGCTGCTGCTGCTGCTGCTGCTGCTGCTGCTGCTGCTGCTGCTGCTGCTGCTGCTGCTGCTGCTGCTGCTGCTGCTGCTGCTGCTGCTGCTGCTGCTGCTGCTGCTGCTGCTGCTGCTGCTGCTGCTGCTGCTGCTGCTGCTGCTGCTGCTGCTGCTGCTGCTGCTGCTGCTGCGTGCTGCTGCTGCTGCTGTTGCTGCTGCGTGCTGCTGCTGCTGCTGCTGCGTGCTGATGCTGCTGCGTGCTGCTGCGTGCTGCTGCTGCTTGCTGCTGCTGCTGCGTGCTGCTGCTGCGTGCTGATGCTGCTGCGTGCTGCTGCTGCAGCTGAGGCTGCTGCGTGCTGCTGCTGCTGCGTGCTGCTGCTGCTGCTGCTGCTGCGTGCTGCTGCTGCTGCTGCTGCTGCTGCTACTGCTGCTGCTGCTGCTGCGTGCTGATGCTGCTGCGTGCTGCTGCGTGCTGCTGCTGCTTGCTGCTGCTGCTGCGTGCTGCTGCTGCGTGCTGATGCTGCTGCGTGCTGCTGCTGCAGCTGAGGCTGCTGCGTGCTGCTGCTGCTGCGTGCTGCTGCTGCTGCTGCGTGCTGATGCTGCTGCGTGCTGCTGCGTGCTGCTGCTGCTTGCTGCTGCTGCTGCGTGCTGCTGCTGCGTGCTGATGCTGCTGCGTGCTGCTGCTGCAGCTGAGGCTGCTGCGTGCTGCTGCTGCTGCGTGCTGCTGCTGCTGCTGCTGCTGCGTGCTGCTGCTGCTGCGTGCTGCTGCTGCTGCTGCTGCGTGCTGCTGCTGCTGCTGCGTGCTGCTGCTGCTGCGTGCTGCTGCTGCGTGCTGCTGCTGCTGCTGCTGCTGCTGCTACTGCTGCTGCTGCTGCTGCGTGCTGATGCTGCTGCGTGCTGCTGCGTGCTGCTGCTGCTTGCTGCTGCTGCTGCGTGCTGCTGCTGCGTGCTGATGCTGCTGCGTGCTGCTGCTGCAGCTGAGGCTGCTGCGTGCTGCTGCTGCTGCGTGCTGCTGCTGCTGCTGCGTGCTGCTGCTGCTGCTGCTGCGTGCTGCTGCTGCTGCTGCGTGCTGCTGCTGCTGCTGCTGCTGCTGCTGCTGCTGCTGCTGCTGCTGCTGCTGCTGCTGCTGCTGCTGCTGCTGCTGCTGCTGCTGCTGCTGCTGCTGCTGCTGCTGCTGCTGCTGCTGCTGCTGCTGCTGCTGCTGCTGCTGCTGCTGCTGCTGCTGCTGCTGCTGCTGCTGCTGCTGCTGCTGCTGCTGCTGCTGCTGCTGCTGCTGCTGCTGCTGCTGCTGCTGCTGCTGCTGCTGCTGCTGCTGCTGCTGCTGCTGCTGCTGCTGCTGCTGCTGCTGCTGCTGCTGCTGCTGCTGCTGCTGCTGCTGCTGCTGCTGCTGCTGCTGCTGCTGCTGCTGCTGCTGCTGCTGCTGCTGCTGCTGCTGCTGCTGCTGC
>OW121707.1:23582386-23584886 GCA_933228785.1 Lasioglossum pauxillum | reverse complement strand
TGCTGCTGCTGCTGCTGCTGCTGCTGCTGCTGCTGCTGCTGCTGCTGCCTGCTGCTTGCTGCTGCTGCTGCTGCTGCTGCTGCTGCTGCTGCTGCTGCTGCTGCTGCTGCTGCTGCTGCTGCTGCTGCTGCTGCTGCTGCTGCTGCTGCTGCTGCTGCTGCTGCTGCTGCTGCTGCTGCTGCTGCTGCTGCTGCTGCTGCTGCTGCTGCTGCTGCTGGCTGCTGCTGCTGCTGCTGCTGCTGCTGCTGCTGCTGCCTGCTGCTGCTGCTGCTGCTGCTGCTGCTGCTGCTGCTGCTGCTGCTGCTGCTGCTGCTGCTGCTGCTGCTGCTGCTGCTGCTGCTGCTGCTGCTGCTGCTGCTGCTGCTGCTGCTGCTGCTGCTGCTGCTGCTGCTGCTGCTGCTGCTGCTGCTGCTGCTGCTGCTGCTGCTGCTGCTGCTGCTGCTGCTGCTGCTGCTGCTGCTGCTGCTGCTGCTGCTGCTGCTGCTGCTGCTGCTGCTGCTGCTGCTGCTGCTGCTGCTGCTGCTGCTGCTGCTGCTGCTGCTGCTGCTGCTGCTGCTGCTGCTGCTGCTGCTGCTGCTGCTGCTGCTGCTGCTGCTGCTGCTGCTGCTGCTGCTGCTGCTGCTGCTGCTGCTGCTGCTGCTGCTGCTGCTGCTGCTGCTGCTGCTGCTGCTGCTGCTGCTGCTGCTGCTGCTGCTGCTGCTGCTGCTGCTGCTGCTGCTGCTGCTGCTGCTGCTGCTGCTGCTGCTGCTGCTGCTGCTGCTGCTGCTGCTGCTGCTGCTGCTGCTGCAGCTGCTGCTGCTGCTGCTGCTGCTGCTGCTGCTGCTGCTGCTGCTGCTGCTGCTGCTGCTGCTGCTGCTGCTGCTGCTTGCTGCTTGCTGCTGCTGCTGCTGCTGCTGCTGCTGCTGCTGCTGCTGCTGCTGCTGCTGCTGCTGCTGCTGCTGCTGCTGCTGCTGCTGCTGCTGCTGCTGCTGCTGCTGCTGCTGCTGCTGCTGCTGCTGCTGCTGCTGCTGCTGCTGCTGCTGCTGCTGCTGCTGCTGCTGCTGCTGCTGCTGCTGCTGCTGCTGCTGCTGCTGCTGCTGCTGCTGCTGCTGCTGCTGCTGCTGCTGCTGCTGCTGCTGCTGCTGCTGCTGCTGCTGCTGCTGCTGCTGCTGCTGCTGCTGCTGCTGCTGCTGCTGCTGCTGCTGCTGCTGCTGCTGCTGCTGCTGCTGCTGCTGCTGCTGCTGCTGCTGCTGCTGCTGCTGCTGCTGCTGCTGCTGCTGCTGCTGCTGCTGCTGCTGCTGCTGCTGCTGCTGCTGCTGCTGCTGCTGCTGCTGCTGCTGCTGCTGCTGCTGCTGCTGCTGCTGCTGCTGCTGCTGCTGCTGCTGCTGCTGCTGCTGCTGCTGCTCGCTGCTGCTGCTGCTGCCTGCTGCTGCTGCTGCTGCTGCTGCTGCTGCTGCTGTGCTGCTGCTGCTGCTGCTGCTGCTGCTGCTGCTGCTGCTGCTGCTGCTGCTGCTGCTGCTGCTGCTGCTGCTGCTGCTGCTGCTGCTGCTGCTGCTGCTGCTGCTGCTGCTGCTGCTGCTGCTGCTGCTGCTGCTGCTGCTGCTGCTGCTGCTGCTGCTGCTGCTGCTGCTGCTGCTGCTGCTGCTGCTGCTGCTGCTGCTGCTGCTGCTGCTGCTGCTGCTGCTGCTGCTGCTGCTGCTGCTGCTGCTGCTGCTGCTGCTGCTGCTGCTGCTGCTGCTGCTGCTGCTGCTGCTGCTGCTGCTGCTGCTGCTGCTGCTGCTGCTGCTGCTGCTGCTGCTGCTGCTGCTGCTGCTGCTGCTGCTGCTGCTGCTGCTGCTGCTGCTGCTGCTGCTGCTGCTAGCTGCTGCTGCTGCTGCTGCTGCTGCTGCTGCTGCTGCTGCTGCTGCTGCTGCTGCTGCTGCTGCTGCTGCTGCTGCTGCTGCTGCTGCTGCTGCTGCTGCTGCTGCTGCTGCTGCTGCTGCTGCTGCTGCTGCTGCTGCTGCTGCTGCTGCTGCTGCTGCTGCTGCTGCTGCCTGCTGCTGCTGCTGCTGCTGCTGCTGCTGCTGCTGCTGCTGCTGCTGCTGCTGCTGCTGCTGCTGCTGCTGCTGCTGCTGCTGCTGCTGCTGCTGCTGCTGCTGCTGCTGCTGCTGCTGCTGCTGCTGCTGCTGCTGCTGCTGCTGCTGCTGCTGCTGCTGCTGCTGCTGCTGCTGCTGCTGCTGCTGCTGCTGCTCTGCTGCTGCTGCTGCTGCTGCTGCTGCTGCTGCTGCTGCTGCTGCTGCTGCTGCTGCTGCTGCTGCTGCTGCTGCTGCTGCTGCTGCTGCTGCTGCTGCTGCTGCTGCTGCTGCTGCTGCTGCTGCTGCTGCTGCTGCTGCTGCTGCTGCTGCTGCTGCTGCTGCTGCTGCTGCTGCTGCTGCTGCTGCTGCTGCTGCTGCTGCTGCTGCTGCTGCTGCTGCTGCTGCTGCTGCTGCTGCTGCTGCTGCTGCTGCTGCTGCTGCTGCTGCTGCTGCTGCTGCTGCTGCTG
>OW121707.1:23563686-23577186 GCA_933228785.1 Lasioglossum pauxillum | reverse complement strand
GCTGCGTGCTGCTGCTGCTGCTGCGTGCTGCTGCTGCTGCGTGCTGCGTACTGCTGCTGCTGCTGCTGCTGCTGCGTGCTGCTGCTGCTGCTGCTGCTGCTGCTGCTGCTGCTGCTGCGTGCAGCTGCTGCTGCTGCTGCGTGCTGCTGCTGCGTGCAGCTGCTGCTGCTGCTGCGTGCTGCTGCTGCTGCCGCTGCTGCTGCTGCTGCTGCTGCTGCTGCTGCTGCGTGCTGCTGCTGCGTGCTGCTGCTGCTGCTGCTGCTGCTGCTGCGTGCTGCTACTGCTGCTGCTGCTGCGTCCTGCTGCTGCCGGTGCTGCGTGCTGCTGCTGCTGCTGCTGCTGCTGCGTGCTGCTGCTGCTGCTGCTGCTGCTGCTGCGTGCAGCTGCTGCTGCTGCTGCGTGCTGCTGCTGCTGCTGCTGCTGCTGCTGCGTGCTGCTGCTGCTGCTGCATGCTGCTGCTGCTGCTGCGTGCTGCTGCTGCTGCTGCTGCGTGCTGCTGCCGCTGCTGCTGCGTGCTGCTGCTGCTGCTGCTGCGTGCTGCTGCTGCTGCTGCGTGCTGCTGCTGCTGCGTGGTGCTGCTGCTTCTGCCTGCAGCTGCTGCTGCTGCGTGCTGCTGCGTGCTGCTGCGTGCTGCTGCTGCTGCTGCGTGCTGCTGCTGCTGCTGCGTGCTGCTGCTGCTGTGTGCTGCTGCTGCTGCTGCTGCTGCGTGCTGCTGCTGCTGCTGCTGTTGCGTGCTGCTGCTGCTGCTGCGTGCTGCTGCTGCTGCTGCTGCTGCGTGCTGCGTGCTACTGATGCTGCTGCTGCTGCGTGCTGCTGCTGCTGCTGCGTGCTGCTGCTGCTGCTGCTGCTGCGTGCTGCTGCTGCTGCTGCTGCATGCTGCTGCTGCTGCTGCGTGCTGCTGCTGCTGCTGCTGCGTGCTGCTGCCGCTGCTGCTGCGTGCTGCTGCTGCTGCTGCTGCGTGCTGCTGCTGCTGCTGCGTGCTGCTGCTGCTGCGTGGTGCTGCTGCTTCTGCCTGCAGCTGCTGCTGCTGCGTGCTGCTGCGTGCTGCTGCGTGCTGCTGCTGCTGCTGCGTGCTGCTGCTGCTGCTGCGTGCTGCTGCTGCTGTGTGCTGCTGCTGCTGCTGCTGCTGCGTGCTGCTGCTGCTGCTGCGTGCTGCTGCTGCTGCGTGGTGCTGCTGCTTCTGCTGCTGCGTGCTGCTGCTGCGTCCTGCTGCTGCCGGTGCTGCGTGCTGCTGCTGCTGCTGCTGCGTGCTGCTGCTGCTGCTGCTGCTGCGTGCAGCTGCTGCTGCTGCTGCGTGCTGCTGCTGCTGCCGCTGCCGCTGCTGCTGCTGCTGCTGCTGCTGCTGCTGCTGCTGCTGCTGCTGCTGCTGCTGCTGCTGCTGCTGCTGCTGCTGCGTGATGCTGCTGCTGCGTGATGCTGCTGCTGCTGCGTGCTGCTGCTGCTGCTGCGTGCTGCTGCTACTGCTGCGTGCTGCTGCTGCTGCTGCGTGCTGCTGCTGCTGCGTGCTGCTGCTGCTGCCGCTGCTGCTGCTGCTGCTGCTGCTGCTGCTGCTGCGTGCTGCTGCTGCGTGCTGCTGCTGCTGCTGCTGCTGCTGCTGCGTGCTGCTACTGCTGCTGCTGCTGCGTCCTGCTGCTGCCGGTGCTGCGTGCTGCTGCTGCTGCTGCTGCTGCTGCGTGCTGCTGCTGCTGCTGCTGCTGCTGCTGCGTGCTGCTGCTGCTGCCGCTGCTGCTGCTGCTGCTGCTGCGTGATGCTGCTGCTGCTGCGTGCTGCTGCTGCTGCTGCGTGCTGCTGCTACTGCTGCGTGCTGCTGCTGCTGCTGCTGCTGCGTGCTGCGTACTGCTGCTGCTGCTGCTGCTGCTGCGTGCTGCTGCTGCTGCTGCTGCTGCTGCGTGCAGCTGCTGCTGCTGCTGCGTGCTGCTGCTGCGTGCAGCTGCTGCTGCTGCTGCGTGCTGCTGCTGCTGCCGCTGCTGCTGCTGCTGCTGCTGCTGCTGCTGCTGCTGCGTGCTGCTGCTGCTGCTGCGTGCTGCTGCGTGCTGCTGCTGCTGCTGCGTGCTGCTGCTGCTGCGTGCTGCTGCTGCTGCGTGCTGCTGCTGCTGCGTGCTGCTGCTGCTGCTACGTGCTGCTGCTGCTGCTGCTGCTGCGTGCTGCTGCTGCTGCTGCGTGCTGCTGCTGCTGCTGCGTGCTGCTGCTGCTGCTACGTGCTGCTGCTGCTGCTGCTGCTGCGTGCTGCTGCGTGCTGCTGCTGCTGCTGCGTGCTGCTGCGTGCTGCTGCTGCTGCTGCGTGCTGCTGCTGCTGCTGCTGCTGCTGCTGCTGCTGCTGCTGCTGCTGCGTGCTGCTGCTGCTGCTGCTGCTGCTGCTGCTGCGTGCTGCTGCGTGCTGCTGCTGCTGCTGCGTGCTGCTGCTGCTGCTGCTGCGTGCTGCTGCTGCTGCTGCGTGCTACTGCTGCTGCTGCTGCTGCTGCTGCTGCGTGCTGCTGCTGCTGCTGCGTGCTGCTGCTGCTGCTGCTGCTGCGTGCTGCTGCTGCTGCGTGCTGCTGCTGCTGCTGCTGCTGCTGCGTGCTGCTGCTGCTGCTGCGTGCTGCTGCTGCTGCTGCGTGCTGCTGCTGCTGCTGCTGCGTGCTGCTGCTGCTGCTGCTGCGTGCTGCTGCTGCTGCTGCGTGCTGCTGCGTGCTGCTGCTGCTGCTGCTGCTGCTGCGTGCTGCTGCTGCTGCGTGCTGCTGCTGCTGCGTGCTGCTGCTGCTGCGTGCTGCTGCTGCTGCTACGTGCTGCTGCTGCTGCTGCTGCTGCGTGCTGCTGCTGCTGCTGCGTGCTGCTGCTGCTGCTGCGTGCTGCTGCTGCTGCGTGCTGCTGCTGCTGCGTGCAGCTGCTGCTGCTGCTGCGTGCTGCTGCTGCTGCTGCTGCTGCTGCTGCTGCGTGCTGCTGCTGCTGCTGCTGCTGCTGCGTGCTGCTGCTGCTGCTGCGTGCTGCTGCGTGCTGCTGCTGCTGCTGCGTGCTGCTGCTGCTGCGTGCTGCTGCTGCTGCGTGCTGCTGCTGCTGCGTGCTGCTGCTGCTGCTACGTGCTGCTGCTGCTGCTGCTGCTGCGTGCTGCTGCTGCTGCTGCGTGCTGCTGCTGCTGCTGCGTGCTGCTGCTGCTGCTACGTGCTGCTGCTGCTGCTGCTGCTGCGTGCTGCTGCTGCTGCTGCGTGCTGCTGCTGCTGCTGCGTGCTGCTGCTGCTGCTGCTGCTGCTGCTGCTGCTGCTGCTGCTGCTGCTGCGTGCTGCTGCTGCTGCTGCTGCGTGCTGCTGCTGCTGCTGCGTGCTACTGCTGCTGCTGCTGCTGCTGCTGCTGCGTGCTGCTGCTGCTGCTGCGTGCTGCTGCTGCTGCTGCTGCTGCGTGCTGCTGCGTGCTGCTGCTGCTGCTGCTGCTGCGTGCTGCTGCTGCTGCTGCTGCTGCTGCGTGCTGCTGCTGCTGCTGCGTGCTGCTGCTGCTGCTGCGTGCTGCTGCTGCTGCGTGCTGCTGCTGCTGCTGCTGCTGCGTGCTGCTGCTGCTGCTGCATGCTGCTGCTGCTGCTGCGTGCTGCTGCTGCTGCTGCTGCGTGCTGCTGCCGCTGCTGCTGCGTGCTGCTGCTGCTGCTGCTGCGTGCTGCTGCTGCTGCTGCGTGCTGCTGCTGCTGCGTGGTGCTGCTGCTTCTGCCTGCAGCTGCTGCTGCTGCGTGCTGCTGCGTGCTGCTGCGTGCTGCTGCTGCTGCTGCGTGCTGCTGCTGCTGCTGCGTGCTGCTGCTGCTGTGTGCTGCTGCTGCTGCTGCTGCTGCGTGCTGCTGCTGCTGCTGCTGTTGCGTGCTGCTGCTGCTGCTGCGTGCTGCTGCTGCTGCTGCTGCTGCGTGCTGCGTGCTACTGATGCTGCTGCTGCTGCGTGCTGCTGCTGCTGCTGCGTGCTGCTGCTGCTGCTGCTGCTGCGTGCTGCTGCTGCTGCTGCTGCATGCTGCTGCTGCTGCTGCTGCGTGCTGCTGCTGCTGCTGCTGCGTGCTGCTGCCGCTGCTGCTGCGTGCTGCTGCTGCTGCTGCTGCGTGCTGCTGCTGCTGCTGCGTGCTGCTGCTGCTGCGTGGTGCTGCTGCTTCTGCCTGCAGCTGCTGCTGCTGCGTGCTGCTGCGTGCTGCTGCGTGCTGCTGCTGCTGCTGCGTGCTGCTGCTGCTGCTGCGTGCTGCTGCTGCTGTGTGCTGCTGCTGCTGCTGCTGCTGCGTGCTGCTGCTGCTGCTGCGTGCTGCTGCTGCTGCGTGGTGCTGCTGCTTCTGCTGCTGCGTGCTGCTGCTGCGTCCTGCTGCTGCCGGTGCTGCGTGCTGCTGCTGCTGCTGCTGCGTGCTGCTGCTGCTGCTGCTGCTGCGTGCAGCTGCTGCTGCTGCTGCGTGCTGCTGCTGCTGCCGCTGCCGCTGCTGCTGCTGCTGCTGCTGCTGCTGCTGCTGCTGCTGCTGCTGCTGCTGCTGCTGCTGCTGCTGCTGCTGCGTGATGCTGCTGCTGCGTGATGCTGCTGCTGCTGCGTGCTGCTGCTGCTGCTGCGTGCTGCTGCTACTGCTGCGTGCTGCTGCTGCTGCTGCGTGCTGCTGCTGCTGCGTGCTGCGTACTGCTGCTGCTGCTGCTGCTGCTGCGTGCTGCTGCTGCTGCTGCTGCTGCTGCTGCTGCTGCTGCTGCTGCTGCGTGCAGCTGCTGCTGCTGCTGCGTGCTGCTGCTGCGTGCAGCTGCTGCTGCTGCTGCGTGCTGCTGCTGCTGCCGCTGCTGCTGCTGCTGCTGCTGCTGCTGCTGCTGCGTGCTGCTGCTGCGTGCTGCTGCTGCTGCTGCTGCTGCTGCTGCGTGCTGCTACTGCTGCTGCTGCTGCGTCCTGCTGCTGCCGGTGCTGCGTGCTGCTGCTGCTGCTGCTGCTGCTGCGTGCTGCTGCTGCTGCTGCTGCTGCTGCTGCGTGCAGCTGCTGCTGCTGCTGCGTGCTGCTGCTGCTGCCGCTGCTGCTGCTGCTGCTGCTGCGTGATGCTGCTGCTGCTGCGTGCTGCTGCTGCTGCTGCGTGCTGCTGCTACTGCTGCGTGCTGCTGCTGCTGCTGCTGCTGCGTGCTGCGTACTGCTGCTGCTGCTGCTGCTGCTGCGTGCTGCTGCTGCTGCTGCTGCTGCTGCGTGCAGCTGCTGCTGCTGCTGCGTGCTGCTGCTGCGTGCAGCTGCTGCTGCTGCTGCGTGCTGCTGCTGCTGCCGCTGCTGCTGCTGCTGCTGCTGCTGCTGCTGCTGCTGCGTGCTGCTGCTGCTGCTGCGTGCTGCTGCTGCTGCTGCGTGCTGCTGCTGCTGCTGCTGCTGCTGCTGCTGCTGCGTGCTGCTGCTGCTGCTGCGTGCTGCTGCTGCTGCTGCGTGCTGCTGCTGCTGCTGCGTGCTGCTGCTGCTGCTGCTGCTGCTGCTGCTGCGTGCAGCTGCTGCTGCTGCTGCGTGCTGCTGCTGCGTGCAGCTGCTGCTGCTGCTGCGTGCTGCTGCTGCTTCTGCGTGCTGCTGCTGCTGCGTGCTGCTGCTGCTGCGTGCTGCTGCTGCTGCTGCGTGCTACTGCTGCTGCTCTGTGCTGCTGCTGCTGTGTGCTGCTGCTGCTGTTGCGTGCTGCTACTGCTGCTGCGTGCTGCTGCGTGCTGCTGCTGCTGCTGCGTGCTGCTGCTGCTGCGTGCTGCTGCTGCTGCTGCTGCTGCGTGCTGCTGCTGCTGCGTGCTGCTGCTGCTGCTGCGTGCTGCTGCTGCTGCTGCGTACTGCTGCTGCTGCTGCTGCGTGCTGCTGCTGCTGCTGCGTGCTGCTGCTGCTGCTGCGTGCTGCTGCTGCTGCGTGCTGCTGCTGCTGCTGCTGCTGCGTGCTGCTGCTGCTGCTGCTGCTGCATGCTGCTGCTGCTGCTGCGTGCTGCTGCTGCTGCTGCTGCGTGCTGCTGCCGCTGCTGCTGCGTGCTGCTGCTACTGCTGCTGCGTGCTGCTGCTGCTGCTGCGTGCTGCTGCTGCTGCGTGGTGCTGCTGCTTCTGCCTGCAGCTGCTGCTGCTGCGTGCTGCTGCGTGCTGCTGCGTGCTGCTGCTGCTGCTGCGTGCTGCTGCTGCTGTGTGCTGCTGCTGCTGCTGCTGCTGCGTGCTGCTGCTGCTGCTGCTGTTGCGTGCTGCTGCTGCTGCTGCGTGCTGCTGCTGCTGCTGCTGCTGCGTGCTGCGTGCTACTGATGCTGCTGCTGCTGCTGCGTGCTGCTGCTGCTGCTGCTGCGTGCTGCTGCCGCTGCTGCTGCGTGCTGCTGCTGCTGCTGCTGCGTGCTGCTGCTGCTGCTGCGTGCTGCTGCTGCTGCGTGGTGCTGCTGCTTCTGCCTGCAGCTGCTGCTGCTGCGTGCTGCTGCGTGCTGCTGCGTGCTGCTGCTGCTGCTGCGTGCTGCTGCTGCTGCTGCGTGCTGCTGCTGCTGTGTGCTGCTGCTGCTGCTGCTGCTGCGTGCTGCTGCTGCTGCTGCGTGCTGCTGCTGCTGCTGCGTGCTGCTGCTGCTGCTGCTGCTGCTGCTGCTGCTGCTGCTGCTGCTGCGTGCTGCTGCTGCTGCTGCTGCTGCTGCTGCTGCTGCTGCGTGCTGCTGCGTGCTGCTGCTGCTGCTGCGTGCTGCTGCTGCTGCTGCTGCGTGCTGCTGCTGCTGCTGCGTGCTACTGCTGCTGCTGCTGCTGCTGCTGCTGCGTGCTGCTGCTGCTGCTGCGTGCTGCTGCTGCTGCTGCTGCTGCGTGCTGCTGCTGCTGCTGCTGCTGCGTGCTGCTGCTGCTGCTGCTGCTGCTGCGTGCTGCTGCTGCTGCTGCGTGCTGCTGCTGCTGCTGCGTGCTGCTGCTGCTGCGTGCTGCTGCTGCTGCTGCTGCTGCGTGCTGCTGCTGCTGCTGCATGCTGCTGCTGCTGCTGCGTGCTGCTGCTGCTGCTGCTGCGTGCTGCTGCCGCTGCTGCTGCGTGCTGCTGCTGCTGCTGCTGCGTGCTGCTGCTGCTGCTGCGTGCTGCTGCTGCTGCGTGGTGCTGCTGCTTCTGCCTGCAGCTGCTGCTGCTGCGTGCTGCTGCGTGCTGCTGCGTGCTGCTGCTGCTGCTGCGTGCTGCTGCTGCTGCTGCGTGCTGCTGCTGCTGCTGCTGCTGCGTGCTGCTGCTGCTGCTGCGTGCTGCTGCTGCTGCGTGGTGCTGCTGCTTCTGCTGCTGCGTGCTGCTGCTGCGTCCTGCTGCTGCCGGTGCTGCGTGCTGCTGCTGCTGCTGCTGCGTGCTGCTGCTGCTGCTGCTGCTGCGTGCAGCTGCTGCTGCTGCTGCGTGCTGCTGCTGCTGCCGCTGAAGCTGCTGCTGCTGCTGCTGCTGCTGCTGCTGCTGCTGCTGCTGCTGCTGCTGCTGCTGCTGCTGCTGCTGCGTGATGCTGCTGCTGCGTGATGCTGCTGCTGCTGCGTGCTGCTGCTGCTGCTGCGTGCTGCTGCTACTGCTGCGTGCTGCTGCTGCTGCTGCGTGCTGCTGCTGCTGCGTGCTGCGTACTGCTGCTGCTGCTGCTGCTGCTGCGTGCTGCTGCTGCTGCTGCTGCTGCTGCTGCTGCTGCTGCTGCGTGCAGCTGCTGCTGCTGCTGCGTGCTGCTGCTGCGTGCAGCTGCTGCTGCTGCTGCGTGCTGCTGCTGCTGCCGCTGCTGCTGCTGCTGCTGCTGCTGCTGCTGCTGCGTGCTGCTGCTGCGTGCTGCTGCTGCTGCTGCTGCTGCTGCTGCGTGCTGCTACTGCTGCTGCTGCTGCGTCCTGCTGCTGCCGGTGCTGCGTGCTGCTGCTGCTGCTGCTGCTGCTGCGTGCTGCTGCTGCTGCTGCTGCTGCTGCTGCGTGCAGCTGCTGCTGCTGCTGCGTGCTGCTGCTGCTGCCGCTGCTGCTGCTGCTGCTGCTGCGTGATGCTGCTGCTGCTGCGTGCTGCTGCTGCTGCTGCGTGCTGCTGCTACTGCTGCGTGCTGCTGCTGCTGCTGCTGCTGCGTGCTGCGTACTGCTGCTGCTGCTGCTGCTGCTGCGTGCTGCTGCTGCTGCTGCTGCTGCTGCGTGCAGCTGCTGCTGCTGCTGCGTGCTGCTGCTGCGTGCAGCTGCTGCTGCTGCTGCGTGCTGCTGCTGCTGCCGCTGCTGCTGCTGCTGCTGCTGCTGCTGCTGCTGCTGCGTGCTGCTGCTGCTGCTGCGTGCTGCTGCTGCTGCTGCGTGCTGCTGCTGCTGCTGCTGCTGCTGCTGCTGCTGCGTGCTGCTGCTGCTGCTGCGTGCTGCTGCTGCTGCTGCGTGCTGCTGCTGCTGCTGCGTGCTGCTGCTGCTGCTGCTGCTGCTGCTGCTGCGTGCAGCTGCTGCTGCTGCTGCGTGCTGCTGCTGCGTGCAGCTGCTGCTGCTGCTGCGTGCTGCTGCTGCTTCTGCGTGCTGCTGCTGCTGCGTGCTGCTGCTGCTGCGTGCTGCTGCTGCTGCTGCGTGCTACTGCTGCTGCTGCGTGTTTGCTGCTGCTGCTGCGTGTTTGCTGCTGCTGCTGCGTGCTGCTGCTGCTGCTGCGTGCTGCTGCTGCTGCTGCGTGCTGCTGCTGCTGTGTGCTGCTGCTGCTGTTGCGTGCTGCTACTGCTGCTGCGTGCTGCTGCGTGCTGCTGCTGCTGCTGCGTGCTGCTGCTGCTGCTGCGTGCTGCTGCTGCTGCGTGCTGCTGCTGCTGCTGCTGCTGCGTGCTGCTGCTGCTGCGTGCTGCTGCTGCTGCTGCGTGCTGCTGCTGCTGCTGCGTACTGCTGCTGCTGCTGCTGCGTGCTGCTGCTGCTGCTGCGTGCTGCTGCTGCTGCGTGCTGCTGCTGCTGCTGCTGCTGCGTGCTGCTGCTGCTGCTGCTGCTGCATGCTGCTGCTGCTGCTGCGTGCTGCTGCTGCTGCTGCTGCGTGCTGCTGCCGCTGCTGCTGCGTGCTGCTGCTGCTGCTGCTGCGTGCTGCTGCTGCTGCTGCGTGCTGCTGCTGCTGCGTGGTGCTGCTGCTTCTGCCTGCAGCTGCTGCTGCTGCGTGCTGCTGCGTGCTGCTGCGTGCTGCTGCTGCTGCGTGCTGCTGCTGCTGTGTGCTGCTGCTGCTGCTGCTGCTGCGTGCTGCTGCTGCTGCTGCTGTTGCGTGCTGCTGCTGCTGCTGCGTGCTGCTGCTGCTGCTGCTGCTGCGTGCTGCGTGCTACTGATGCTGCTGCTGCTGCGTGCTGCTGCTGCTGCTGCGTGCTGCTGCTGCTGCTGCTGCTGCGTGCTGCTGCTGCTGCTGCTGCATGCTGCTGCTGCTGCTGCGTGCTGCTGCTGCTGCTGCTGCGTGCTGCTGCCGCTGCTGCTGCGTGCTGCTGCTGCTGCTGCTGCGTGCTGCTGCTGCTGCTGCGTGCTGCTGCTGCTGCGTGGTGCTGCTGCTTCTGCCTGCAGCTGCTGCTGCTGCGTGCTGCTGCGTGCTGCTGCGTGCTGCTGCTGCTGCTGCGTGCTGCTGCTGCTGCTGCGTGCTGCTGCTGCTGTGTGCTGCTGCTGCTGCTGCTGCTGCGTGCTGCTGCTGCTGCTGCGTGCTGCTGCTGCTGCGTGGTGCTGCTGCTTCTGCTGCTGCGTGCTGCTGCTGCGTCCTGCTGCTGCCGGTGCTGCGTGCTGCTGCTGCTGCTGCTGCGTGCTGCTGCTGCTGCTGCTGCTGCGTGCAGCTGCTGCTGCTGCGTGCTGCTGCTGCTGCCGCTGCTGCTGCTGCTGCTGCTGCTGCTGCTGCTGCTGCTGCTGCTGCTGCGTGATGCTGCTGCTGCTGCGTGCTGCTGCTGCTGCTGCGTGCTGCTGCTACTGCTGCGTGCTGCTGCTGCTGCTGCGTGCTGCTGCTGCTGCGTGCTGCGTACTGCTGCTGCTGCTGCTGCTGCTGCGTGCTGCTGCTGCTGCTGCTGCTGCTGCTGCTGCGTGCAGCTGCTGCTGCTGCTGCGTGCTGCTGCTGCGTGCAGCTGCTGCTGCTGCGTGCTGCTGCTGCTGCCGCTGCTGCTGCTGCTGCTGCTGCTGCTGCTGCTGCTGCGTGCTGCTGCTGCGTGCTGCTGCTGCTGCTGCTGCTGCTGCTGCTGCCTGCTGCTGCTGCTGCTGCTGCTGCGTCCTGCTGCTGCCGGTGCTGCGTGCTGCTGCTGCTGCTGCTGCTGCTGCGTGCTGCTGCTGCTGCTGCTGCTGCTGCTGCGTGCAGCTGCTGCTGCTGCTGCGTGCTGCTGCTGCTGCCGCTGCTGCTGCTGCTGCTGCTGCTGCTGCTGCTGCTGCTGCTGCTGCTGCTGCGTGATGCTGCTGCTGCTGCGTGCTGCTGCTGCTGCTGCGTGCTGCTGCTACTGCTGCGTGCTGCTGCTGCTGCTGCGTGCTGCTGCTGCTGCGTGCTGCGTACTGCTGCTGCTGCTGCTGCTGCTGCGTGCTGCTGCTGCTGCTGCTGCTGCTGCGTGCAGCTGCTGCTGCTGCTGCGTGCTGCTGCTGCGTGCAGCTGCTGCTGCTGCTGCGTGCTGCTGCTGCTGCCGCTGCTGCTGCTGCTGCTGCTGCTGCTGCTGCTGCTGCGTGCTGCTGCTGCTGCTGCGTGCTGCTGCTGCTGCTGCGTGCTGCTGCTGCTGCTGCTGCTGCTGTTGCGTGCTGCTGCTGCTGCTGCTGCGTGCTGCTGCTGCTGCTGCGTGCTGCTGCTGCTGCTGCGTGCTGCTGCTGCTGCTGCTGCTGCGTGCAGCTGCTGCTGCTGCTGCGTGCTGCTGCTGCGTGCAGCTGCTGCTGCTGCTGCGTGCTGCTGCTGCTTCTGCGTGCTGCTGCTGCTGCGTGCTGCTGCTGCTGCGTGCTGCTGCTGCTGCTGCGTGCTACTGCTGCTGCTGCGTGTTTGCTGCTGCTGCTGCGTGTTTGCTGCTGCTGCTGCGTGCTGCTGCTGCTGCTGCGTGCTGCTGCTGCTGCTGCGTGCTGCTGCTGCTGTGTGCTGCTGCTGCTGTTGCGTGCTGCTACTGCTGCTGCGTGCTGCTGCGTGCTGCTGCTGCTGCGTGCTGCTGCTGCTGCTGCGTGCTGCTGCTGCTGCGTGCTGCTGCTGCTGCTGCGTGCTGCTGCTGCTGCTGCGTACTGCTGCTGCTGCTGCTGCGTGCTGCTGCTGCTGCTGCTGCGTGCTGCTGCTGCTGCTGCTGCGTGCTGCTGCTGCTGCTGCTGCTGCGTGCAGCTGCTGCTGCTGCGTGCTGCTGCTGCTGCTGCGTGCTGCTGCTGCTGCTGCTGCGTGCTGCTGCTGCTGCTGCTGCTGCGTGCTGCTGCTGCTGCTGTGTGCTGCTGCTGCTGCTGCGTGCTGCTGCTGCTGCTGCGTGGTGCTGCTGCTTCTGCCTGCAGCTGCGTGCTGCTGCTGCTGCTGCGTGCTGCTGCTGCTGCTGCTGCTGCTGCTGCTGTTGCGTGCTGCTGCTGCTGCTGCTGCGTGCTGCTGCTGCTGCTGCGTGCTGCTGCTGCTGCTGCGTGCTGCTGCTGCTGCTGCTGCTGCTGCTGCTGCGTGCAGCTGCTGCTGCTGCTGCGTGCTGCTGCTGCGTGCAGCTGCTGCTGCTGCTGCGTGCTGCTGCTGCTTCTGCGTGCTGCTGCTGCTGCGTGCTGCTGCTGCTGCGTGCTGCTGCTGCTGCTGCGTGCTACTGCTGCTGCTGCGTGTTTGCTGCTGCTGCTGCGTGTTTGCTGCTGCTGCTGCGTGCTGCTGCTGCTGCTGCGTGCTGCTGCTGCTGCTGCGTGCTGCTGCTGCTGTGTGCTGCTGCTGCTGTTGCGTGCTGCTACTGCTGCTGCGTGCTGCTGCGTGCTGCTGCTGCTGCGTGCTGCTGCTGCTGCTGCTGCTGCGTGCTGCTGCTGCTGCGTGCTGCTGCTGCTGCTGCGTGCTGCTGCTGCTGCTGCGTACTGCTGCTGCTGCTGCTGCGTGCTGCTGCTGCTGCTGCTGCGTGCTGCTGCTGCTGCTGCTGCGTGCTGCTGCTGCTGCTGCTGCGTGCAGCTGCTGCTGCTGCGTGCTGCTGCTGCTGCTGCGTGCTGCTGCTGCTGCTGCGTGCTGCTGCTGCTGCTGCTGCTGCGTGCTGCTGCTGCTGCTGTGTGCTGCTGCTGCTGCTGCGTGCTGCTGCTGCTGCTGCGTGGTGCTGCTGCTTCTGCCTGCAGCTGCTGCTGCTGCGTGCTGCTGCGTGCTGCTGCGTGCTGCTGCTGCTGCTGCTGCTGCGTGCTGCTGCTGCTGCTGCGTGCTGCTGCTGCTGTGTGCTGCTGCTGCTGCTGCTGCTGCGTGCTGCTGCTGCTGCTGCGTGCTGCTGCTGCTGCGTGGTGCTGCTGCTTCTGCTGCTGCGTGCTGCTGCTGCTGCTGCTGCGTCCTGCTGCTGCCGGTGCTGCGTGCTGCTGCTGCTGCTGCTGCGTGCTGCTGCTGCTGCTGCTGCTGCGTGCAGCTGCTGCTGCTGCTGCGTGCTGCTGCTGCTGCCGCTGCTGCTGCTGCTGCTGCTGCTGTGTGCTGCTGCTGCTGTTGCGTGCTGCTACTGCTGCTGCGTGCTGCTGCGTGCTGCTGCTGCTGCGTGCTGCTGCTGCTGCTGCTGCTGCGTGCTGCTGCTGCTGCGTGCTGCTGCTGCTGCTGCGTGCTGCTGCTGCTGCTGCGTACTGCTGCTGCTGCTGCTGCGTGCTGCTGCTGCTGCTGCTGCGTGCTGCTGCTGCTGCTGCTGCGTGCTGCTGCTGCTGCTGCTGCGTGCAGCTGCTGCTGCTGCGTGCTGCTGCTGCTGCTGCGTGCTGCTGCTGCTGCTGCGTGCTGCTGCTGCTGCTGCTGCTGCGTGCTGCTGCTGCTGCTGTGTGCTGCTGCTGCTGCTGCGTGCTGCTGCTGCTGCTGCGTGGTGCTGCTGCTTCTGCCTGCAGCTGCTGCTGCTGCGTGCTGCTGCGTGCTGCTGCGTGCTGCTGCTGCTGCTGCTGCTGCGTGCTGCTGCTGCTGCTGCGTGCTGCTGCTGCTGTGTGCTGCTGCTGCTGCTGCTGCTGCGTGCTGCTGCTGCTGCTGCGTGCTGCTGCTGCTGCGTGGTGCTGCTGCTTCTGCTGCTGCGTGCTGCTGCTGCTGCTGCTGCGTCCTGCTGCTGCCGGTGCTGCGTGCTGCTGCTGCTGCTGCTGCGTGCTGCTGCTGCTGCTGCTGCTGCTGCTGCGTGCAGCTGCTGCTGCTGCTGCGTGCTGCTGCTGCTGCCGCTGCTGCTGCTGCTGCTGCTGCTGCTGCTGCTGCTGCTGCTGCGTGATGCTGCTGCTGCTGCGTGCTGCTGCTGCTGCTGCGTGCTGCTGCTACTGCTGCGTGCTGCTGCTGCTGCTGCGTGCTGCTGCTGCTGCGTGCTGCGTACTGCTGCTGCTGCTGCTGCTGCTGCTGCGTGCTGCTGCTGCTGCTGCTGCTGCTGCGTGCAGCTGCTGCTGCTGCTGCGTGCTGCTGCTGCGTGCAGCTGCTGCTGCTGCTGCGTGCTGCTGCTGCTGCCGCTGCTGCTGCTGCTGCTGCTGCTGCTGCTGCTGCTGCGTGCTGCTGCTGCTGCTGCGTGCTGCTGCTGCTGCTGCGTGCTGCTGCTGCTGCTGCTGCTGCTGCTGC